>VXBQ01006089.1:186151-217426 GCA_013400175.1 Phainopepla nitens | reverse complement strand
GGGGCTGGAACAGGGAACGGCAGGGCTGGGGCTGGGACTAGGAAAGGGCAGAGATGGAAAGGGGAACAGCAGGTGGGGCTGAGGAATGGAACAGAAATGGGGCTTGAAAGTGCTGGTAGGGGATGGGGAAGTGCTGGTAGAGCTGGGAAACGGCAGGTTGGGCATGGGAAACTGCAGATATGGCACAGAAAACTGCTCTGAAAATGCTTAATACTCTACAGTTGCTCTTCTGGCAGAATGAGTTTGTTGCAAAACCTCATCAAGCAGACACCATCTTTGGTGCTAAAGGCAAAATGAATGTGGAAATGGTTTAATATTCACACATGGAGGAGATTGTCACTGCTCTTACCTGAGGTCATTCAGCTTTCCTCCTCCAGTCAGTGCAGCATTTCTATCAGGCTGGGACAGACTTGAAGGCCTAGTTGTGAAAGTTTGGGGTGATAGTTCTGATATTCTCATCTTAGCGCTAGTTTTGATCTTAGACCTCTGTGAAGTATCAAATGAGTATTCAGGATTAACTACTAAATTTGAGCAGCTGCAACTTCCTTTCTAGTAGAAGAGATTTTGAGCAGCAAAGTACTGTAGCTTGATAAAGGACTAGATAAAAACTCCAGGCCCTTGGATAGAAACTTTGCTTGCTAAAGTTGGTGGTTTGTTTGGGGTTTTTTGCCTACTCATATCTTTGTCAAAGTGCAGTTTTTTGGTTATTTCCTGACAGGAGTGGTACGTCAAGGACCCAGAGTTCCCCTTGGAGAACTCCAGAGATCGAATACGCCGGTAGAAAAAGTTTATCGGTGAGAAACACATCCTTAACCCCTACAGGGAAAAGCTGAATTGCTGAGTTGGATTTTCATATATGAAATCCCAACTAGATCTTTCCACAAGGAAAGCAGGTTTTATTTCTTCTCTCTTATTTTCTTTGGCCTTTTTCATACCATCAAAACAACACTCTGGCTTGTTTCATGTAAGACCCAATGCCACAACATGTTGGGGACAGCCTCAGTTCCATTTACCACTGGGTTTTTGAGTTCTCTGTGGTTGGTGTGTGCAGGTTTTAGCATTGTGTGCTCCTCTGCAGGCAGGCTGGGTCACTGAAGGGGGCTGAGGCAGGGCCAATCCTACAGAACTGTATCTCTGTAGGGAGATTTGCCTTTCCATGGATATTTAGGCTTTGTACATGTATCTTTTGCAGCCGCTCAGTGCTCGATTTCTCATTTGATTGTTCTGAGGATTTCGATATAAATGCTTTTCAAGACATCATTTCTTTTTGTGAGAACAAGAAGTAAGTAGCAAAAGGCCTGAACTCTCAGGCCAGGGAAGCACATTTCCAGGACACAGTGACTTTCTCAGTGTGCTCTGGGTGACAGAGAAGCTATGGAGCACTTAAAGTAGTGCTGCTTCCTAATTACTGCATCCTGGACAGCCTCTGTCACTTGGGAAAACAAAGAACTAAATATCCAGTTTGGGTGAAAGGATTGGTCACAGCTTACCAGGTCTGTTTCCATGGGATATCTTAAATCTTGATATTCAGAAAGGTTCAGAGGTACCCAGGGAAGCAACAACCCTCTGTAATAGTGTTGCTGCCTCTGCAAGCAGCTCAGAATGAAGAGAGCATCTAAGAGTCAGAAGTGATTCTTACACTTCTGTTATTTTTGGTTTGTGCCTCTCTGGAGAGTAAAGAAGGTAAGTTCTATGCCAGGACACAGCACTCCACAAGCACAGTGCATGCTTGAGGAATGGAACGTGCCGTGAATTAAGGACCATCCCAGGCTTACTTTGAAAAGCTAAACGTGAATAAGTTTGAAATGGAGATGAAAGCCAAAATTTCTTCAAGTATCCTTCTAACAGCTTGTTTAAAACTTACTTTTCTGATGTAAGTCTGTTTAAGTAGCCTCATTTTAGTAGTCAAATCTCTCTTCAAAAATGTTTACTGTTGGTTATAAAGAAGCTTATATCTATCTGAAAAAGTTCTTTGGCTTAACCAGAAGGGTTCCCTCCCCATTAAGTGCATTTTACTAAATTTCCCTCCATTTTCTGAATTGATGGCTCAAGAATTTACATTAAAAGGTAGAATCAGAGAGTAAATTGAGTATGAGACTCTAGCAATTAAATATTAGAGCACTGATGGAGTAGAAAGTGCTGACTTGTCATCAAAATCATTCATGTTTAGGAAAAAGTAGCCTGGGATTGACCTGCTACATTTTGGAGCGCACTTGGTGGTGGAATCTTTTGGGGTTTTAACTCCTTTTTTCCCCCTCTCTCACGGCTGTGTATCTCTGTTTGCCACCTGTGTTTTGCTGTGGATCATTTTAGAGACATGCATGAACAAATCATCGCCAGTATTAAAGGACTGCCCTGGCAGGGTGATGATCCCTGTGAGCTGCTTCGGTCCCTCAGTCAGCTTCAACACCGCTCCCACCTCCTGTGAGTGCTCTGGGTATTGCTTTGAAAGTGCAACAAGAACCAAGCAGTTACTCCAGTCCCTAAAAAATGATGCTTATCCAAATTTCTCTTTTGAAATACACCAAACAAGAGAATTAAAAATAGAACATCCCTACTGCAAACAGGCTGTAGAGAACACCTTGTTGCTTCATTACATTAGCTGAAAGTTAAACTTACTTCTCATGTGAACTTGTTTTAAAAACCTTCTCATGTGAACTTGTTTTATGTATTATGAGCTTGTTGTTGCAAAATATTCAATAGTGAGATCTTCCACAAGGTGTGACAAATGTTTCCTGAAATTCAGGGTGTTGGTGCTGGATGTACTCCTGGGTTTAGAGTCTTTACGTCTGCAGTTCTTTGCATGTGTAAGGAAATGAATCTGTGCTCTGCTGTATAATAAGTAAATGTAAACTGAGTGACTCAGAGCAGTAACCTGCCCTATATCACAGAGTGAACATGTTTAGAACCAGCAGGATGTGAACTGCAGCCTTCTTTCTGAGAGCTTCCTTCAGTTCAGCTTCCTTCAGCTTCCTTCAGCTACTTCTTCACCTTCTGTGTGTGAATGAGAGCTGTGCCTGAGGTGTGTGTCCTGCTCAGAATTCCAGAGTTCCTGGTGCTGGGATGTGCATTGTCCTCCTGGGAGCAGCTGGGTGCTTTCACAGAGCTTCTGGTGCCAGCAGCTGTAACTTCTGAATTGAGTGTTTTTATTTGATAGTGCCTTTGTGTTATAATGAGTTTAATGACCATACAGTTGCTAAAGAGAATAACTCATGCTCCAGTAGTTTGTACAACAGTTCAGTTTTGAGTAGCTTTGAGTTGAGAGAAAATGTTTCACTTTTTAAAGCTTCCAGTAGCTACAGAGTTTATTTAAGAAAAACAAATTGTTCTTGTTGCAAAGCAGTTTGCATTTCTTGCATTGATCACTTGTAAGAGACATGCACGAACACACCCTGGTGCTGTTGTGCTCATTTTCTTCTGTCCTTCACCTTGCCTCATAAATTGCACCAACTTATGGCTTGCTGAAATAATCAAAAATCAAATGTATTTTTTTCCTTAAATTGTCTTTATTATTTTAACAGGAAAAGTAGAGGTGTCAAGCAGAAGCAGATCATTCCCAAGGTAATTAGAAAATTTAGATTTCTCTTGGGTTTGGGCTTTTTTGCACTGTGAATTTCATTTTGATTGACAGAACTCACTTCAGAACTGTTTTGTAGTGTAGGAAAGTTGTGTTATTTTATCCTGACAAGCTAAAAAATAGATGACTGTTCACTTTATTAAGAATTGTTTAATTAGACAAATAGGCAGATGCCATAAATGAGTAAAGTCACTTCCAAGCCAGGGAAGGCAAATGCAGTGATTATGTGATTCCCCTTGTTCACCTTACACTCTTGGGATGGGGCAGTGAAACAATTTCACTTTTAAGAAATGTTCTGGCCCAGAATAGAAATAATCATGAAATGTAATATGCCATTGAATGTGAAACTCTGGGTAGCTGGTTTCATTTTGACTCATTTCAGACAAATATTTCCCTTTTAGTTGAAAGACTTGCACTTTGTTGATTATGAAAACTTTTTTGTAGAACTTGTTGGATTCCAAATCTCTGAAGCTCATCATGAGCATGACCCTGCACGATCGGACTACGAAGTCCCTTTTGCACTTGCACAAGAAGAAGAAACCCCCCAGCATAAGTGCCCAGTTCCAGGTAGGTGACACACCTCAGGGAACAGGCCCTCCTGGGCTAATCTAGGCTGGTCTTGCTTGGAAAACAAAGTGGGTTTATTCTTGGGGTTTGTTTGAAGTGGGGTTATTACTTGATTAAAGTCAGAGTACATTTTGAGGTGCCATGTATGCTATGAAATGTGTCAGCTCTCTGAACTGATCATCCTTGTATCTAGTGCTACTGTGAGAGCATACTCAAACCCTGCTTTAAATTCTCTTCAGAAAAGCTAAAAGCAAATACCAAATACAGGGATGTGCTGAGCAATATGGGAGAACCTCTTTGGATTTTATGTAGCCATCAGACCCGAAACAACCTGATTCCTAAGGCAGAAGCTGTCCTGCTGTCAAACACCACTCAAAATGCTGATACCTGAAGAAAACTTTTGTGACTGTTTCATTTCAGACTTCACTTAACAAGTTGCTGGAGACACTGGGCAGAGCTGAGCCATTCTTCATCCGCTGCATCCGCTCCAATGCAGAGAAGGTGAGGCTGCCTCAGAGCTGAGCTGCCTGCTGAGCTCCAGGCCTCGAGCCTTGCAATCTCTATTTCAACTTGTTCACTGTCACTCTGTGTGCAGGTGAAAGGTTACCAAGGTGTGGAGAGAAATGTGCTGGCCCTGTAACAGCAGCTGGGCTCCTCAGGCTCTCACTGGCTGTGTTGTGCTGATCTTTTACAGAAGGAGATGCTCTTTGATGAGAGCTTGGTGCTGCAGCAGTTACGGTACACGGGCATGCTGGAAACTGTGCGGATCAGGAGGTCTGGCTACAGTGCCAAATACACATTCCAGGTACAGTGGGACCTGGAAGTGGATTGTGCTTTCAGGAATACCTGCTCTCTTTGGAAAACACATCCTGTGTGTCTCCTCGTGTGAGGTTCATGACCACTCAGGACGAGCTGTAAAAATGCACTGTAGTTTTGAGAGAGCCTGCTTGGTAAAAAGTCATAGTTAGACTGTTGGAAGTCATCTGCCATGATAAATTCTTCCTGGTTGTGTGAAGGAAAACATTGTGAGTGCAGTCAGTCAGTGCTGCACAGTGCTGTGTCCATGTGGGAATTAGTTTTCTGTAAAACACTCTGTGGAGGTTTGGAGATCACATCCAGGTGATCTTTCCCCTTAGCACGAGGCTGACTGTAGCCTGCATTTTACATGGAAAAATAGCTTAGTTTGTAGTGAGAGGTAAGTATTTTCAGATCCCTGTAGCTTAAGTGTCTTGAATAGATTTCTATTTTAGAGCTAGAGCTCTAAACTTGGGAGTTGCCTTCTAACTTTGGTCTCTTGCTGTCTCTGCTTTTTACAGGAATTCATTGACCAATTTCAGGTGTTATTACCAAAAAATGCCAAAGCCTCCAAGGAAGACATTTGTGCTTATTTGAATAAACTAAAACTGAATGAAAACTACTATCAAATAGGGAAGACCAAGGTCTGTGAAACTTTCTGTAAGGCAGTAAGAAACACTGCTGTACACTGCAAAACTCAGTGCAATTCATTTACAAGGGTTACTCTTCTCTGGTTTTTGTACCTAAGTTGGCTATTTTAACTCTGGCAAGTAGTGACATAGAGGTTGCCAACCTGCTTTCTTGACTACAGTACAAATCCGTGTTATATAGATACTGTTTGGGAAATTGTTGCTATTGGCATTTGTCAAACAAGTCAATGTTTGCATTTTAGAAAGGTTCTGTGATTTGAAGGCTGTAAGGACAGATGTAAGTTTTAGGATCCAAACTCTGAAATTTAAAAGTACTTTTATTTTTTGGGCAAGCTGTCAGCCAGTAGGGTTTGGTGCAGTGGTACCAAACCATTACCTTGTCTGTTATCTTATTATAGCTCCAATGGAGGCCGAAAGGCTCCTGTTAACTGCTTCTTGGTGAACTTCTCTTGAACTGAACAGGTTTTTATGAAAGAGGCTGAACGGCAGATACTACAGGATACACTACACAAAGAAGTGATCAGGAAAATCATCCTCCTTCAGAGCTGGCTCAGGATGGTTCTGGAAAGGAGACGCTTTCTCAGGATGCGGCAGGCAGCCGTGGTTCTACAGGTATCTTCGACAATTGCCAACTTTATTTTCCTAACAACGAGCAAACAAACTCTGTCATGTAGCACTCCTCACCTCGAAGTGTCCCTCCCTGACTTTGGAAGCTCCCTTTGCAGGCGTGCTGGCGCTCCCGCTGTGTCAGGATGGCTCTGCAGAGGAACAACGCTGCCGTTGAGATCCAGGCGGCCTGGAGGCGGCACCGGCAGCGGAAACGCTTCCTGCAGCTCAGGAGGAGAGTTTGTCTCCTGCAGGCCCTGCTCAGGGGACACCTGCAGCGTAAGAGGTAAAGGGGAGGGAGCAATGTGGCATGAAAACATCCATTTCGTCACCTGGCTTCACCTGCCAAGCTCAGTTTGTGTGGTGGGATGACTTAGTAAACAACTTAGCAAATTGTTGCCCAAGGAAGTTGTGGCTGCCCCTGGACCCCTGGAAGTGTCCAAGGCCAGGCTGAATGGGGCTTGGAACACCCTGGAGCAGTGGGAGATGTCCTTGCCCATGGCAGAGGGATGGGAATGAGATGATGTTTAAGGTCCCTCCCATCCAAACCATTCTGGGATTGTATGAACTTTAGGGTAGTTACTGCCATGGGATATTTCAGTCAGTATCAAGTGCTCAGTGGAGTGTGGACACTGGGTAGGTGTTCAGGACTTGAGCTTTATTCAGCTGAGCTGCACTGGTGCTGCCAGTCCTGACAAGCAGACGCCTCCCTGCAGTCCCACTGGGGCTCTAGGTGTGATTTGGGTCTGTACTGCTATTTGGGCTGCATTTAAGCAGTTGGTAGGTTTTTTGACCCCTGGGCATTAAAGGATTTGTGTTTTCGTATTAAAAATTCTTAACAGATACCAGGAAATGGTTCTAGAAAGGCAGAAAGCTGAAGAAAAGCAGAGAGAAATGCAGGAGGATGAAGACAAAGAGGATGATACAAGCAAGGATGAGCAGAGTGAGCCAGCAACAGATGAGCTGCCTGTGGAACAGGAGTCAGAGCTACATCAAGCTGTTGAGGATGAAGATCAAGCTCAAAATGAACAAGCTGAAAACCTGAGCGCATCTGAGAAAGCCACGTTACCCCAGAAGCACCCGACAGAGGGCTCGGAGAAAGTAACCACCAGCCGGGAGAAGCGAGAGTCCCGTCGGCAGAGGGGGCTGGAGCACAATGAATTGCAGAACAAGCATGTGCTCCTGTCCTTTGAAGGACCATCTGCATCGTGCCGCGAGGAGCAAACTGTTTCTGAAGAGGCCCTGGAAACTGCTCCAGAGCCAGAGAAATCCACAGCACAAGAAGATAATGTCCTTCAGGGAAACAGTGAGGGAGAGAAAAAAACAAGTGAAGAAAAAACTCTTTCAGACATTGCACCATCAAGTGAGATAAAAGAAAGTGATTCTGTTCCTGAGCAAGCACCTGGATCAGAAGCAGAGGACACAGCAGCTGGTAGAACAAAACCACAGGGGAATCAAAATAACCAAATAAAATGCAGCCAAAGCTTTACCTGCCCTGAAAGGCCGACAGACCTTGCACTGAGTGTTCGTACCACACTGTCTGCTACTAGCAGCTTTCATGGCCCTGCTGACTGCTGGGCAGATAAAAACAGGCGGCAGAGGGCAACCAAAGACCTGGACAGCCCCACTTCTGCAATCCAGAGATACGTGGATGACCCAGAGAAGCTAAAGTACAAGAGAGAGAAGTGGAAAGGAAAGAGACAGTCTGATGCTGGCCAGAATGATGTGCTGAGTCAGTCTTTGGATGGAAGGATACGTGTGAATAAATCTCCTCAGGATCAGCTAGAGTAAGGGCAGCTTGCTTTTTTTCACTTCACAGAAAACATATCTGTAATGTTTAACAATTGATGGAGAACTCCTGAGAGCCTGTAAATTTGGGCCATGTTATGGGAGCAAATGGAGTTGTGAACAAACTCCTGCTTTTCCTTGGCTCCCAGTCCTACAGTGAATCTGTATGGGCAGAATGTTTTCAGAAGCTCACAAAAGATGCAAAGCCTCCTGGCTGTATTAAAATGGAGAGTCAGGGCATTAGCTGAAGTAGTCTGGAGTTTATTTTCATGTGTCCTTTTCCCATTGAAACAAGGTTTTAGTGAGCTGCAGCTTGCAAGCATCATCCCTCTGATATGGCAGGAAACTTGACATTCCCATGCTTTTTCACTTCTCCAGTACATTTTGCATTTAAAAGTAAATTGCAAGGGCTGATCAGGGTTCTGACTCAGATGTGGTGTTGATATGTGAGTTATTTAAAAGATGTGAGGAGGCCACAGACTTTATTAAAATGTATATTCTGAAACTCATCTTACTACAGAAAGAAGGGGAGTTCAGCTTCATTAAGTGACCTCTCGACACTGGTCCAGACTATGGCCATGAACCAGGTACTGATACTATTGTGCATATTTTTACTTAATTATCATTGTTTATAGATACTAAAGATTTGTGAATAATTGTCTGTAGTGTGTTTATGTGTTCCTTCAGGTTGATTTTCTTTTTGCTTGATACCCATGTAAAAACAATCATCGGGAAATATTATACAGTAATTTCAAAACCTATTTTTTAATAAATGGATCCTTGACCAAAACATTAAATATACTTGGCTCTTGTATTAGGAAGCTAATATCTGTTGGGTAAAGTGTTTTGTTTTGATGGAGTAAACTTCACCGTTCTAGCTTTTAAAACCATTTAAAGAATCTGTGTCTCTCAAAATGCAGTTTTTGACTCCTCCTCTCTCCTGTAGCTGTCACCAGATCCAATTGAAGAAGAAAAAGGCAACAAGAAATACCCTGTGCAGAAGAAGCCCAGTGACCACTTCCCTACCTCGGACACGGCCGTTCCCGTGCAGCCAGCGAGTCAGCAAGGGGATGCCAAGTATGGGTTGTGTGTGTGACTGGCCTGTCTCTGAGAGAATGAAAACCAGAATTTTCCACTGGTACTTGAGTTGGGCACCTTGAGACTGTGATTGTGGAGAGGCACAAGTTGGCATCAGCTACACGAGTGGCTGTGTTGCTGCTTCATGTTGCTCTGAGCATGATATCTGACCCTGCTGAGGAACAGATTCTCTGCTTCTTGCATAACACTTTCTGTGAACTGGTGCTTTTTAAAATAAGAACCAACTTACAGCTGGGATTAAAGGTTCATGTAGTGTAATACAACACCAAGAGAAAAGCTGAAGAACTCAGCAAGCATGTAATGCTGCTTCCCTGGCTTGCTCCAGCCTCTGGCATTCTGCAGCCCAGGGACTTCCTGAGGCAGAAGCAATGTTTTGGATATGTGAGGTGTTGTCTGTGTGTGCTGAAGGTAGTGCTCTGATCTTGTATCTACCAGAAAGTCCAGAAGTGCTTTCACATTGTCTTTCCTTTTTTTGTGCTGCTCAGTTTTTCTGCAGATTGGGCCTTAAATATTCCCCATAGTTGTGAATCCTGTTGTGGGTTATTGTTAAGAGCCTGCTCTTGTAGCAGAGCCAGCTTCCATCACTAATGGGACAGACTTGTATCTGCTTTTGCATGCAGGTCTGCTTTCAAAAGCCCTTTGCGTAGACTTTTGGGGAAAAAGCCAGACAAGAAAATTGCAAAGGAGAGTTCTGATGCGATTGACGAAGGAGACGGCCTCTCCCTCGTGTCTTGTGTCCTCTTTACAGACACAGGAGGAACCCAGAAAGTTTCTGAAGGTGAGTTTGATGATTTAACCCTCAGCACAGTGCGTCTTTTCTGCGAGGAGACAGATGCTGCAGAATTCCCCCACCCTGCTTGAATGTACAAATCCATTTGTTTGGCAGGTTCCTCGGGGCAGCCAGGCCGGCCCCAGGCTGGGAAGGAGAGCAGCAAAGCAAAGAAGAACAGAACCATAAAGATCAGCAAGATCTCGAGCGTGTCCCAGAACTGGCGCGCGTCCATGGTCCGCGAGATTGCCAACGCCAATGAGCTGAAACACCTGGATGAGTTCCTCCTAAACAAGGTGAAAGGCTGCCAGCCATGATAAAATTCAAGTCTTTGCTCACTGTTTGTGTAGAATTTTAAAGCCTGCTGGTCTAGGTGCAAGTTTGTGTTATAATCTAAAGCAAAAGGGAATTGGTTGGATGGTTTGACTCAGTCAGGTCTGCCTTGGGGCCCTTCCTATTCTTTTTCTCAATATTGCATTAAATACAATACAGGGCATTGATGTGAGTTCTTTGTGGGCAGCAAAACTTGTATTAAAAAAAAAGCAAGAGTGGTAAGTAAAGAGAGAGTTCTCTAAAGCCCAACTACCCGACTCTCCTGTTTTGTATCATCAGCACAATGCATTAAAAAATGTTGTTTTAAATAATTGGAATGGTCACAAATGACTAAGCCCAGCCACTGAAGCTTAACTCTGTTCAGATGTTCTTTTTTTAACAAAATCTGATGCAGATGTATTTTTTTTTTTCCTAGATCAATGACTTACGCTCCCAGAAGTCTGGTGTTGAATGTTTGTTTTTTGAAGCCACAGAGAAGTTCAGAGGAAACATCAAGACCATGTACTCTGCTCCTGTAAGTAGTAAGTCTCACTAAAGGAAAGTTGGCAGGCAATAAATGAATTGAGTGTGCAGGTTAAAGGCTTGGCCTGCAGCTCTTCAACAAAGCAGTTCAGCAATTCTCAGCATAGTATTCAGAGCTGAATGTTAGACTCATTTTACAGTTCTGCTGTCATCTGAAGCAGCCTGCTTTGTTTTCCTTTTTTCATTCACTCAGCCATAAATTTATTTTTAGAAATGGATGGATTTTGCTGTCTTCAGCCTCTTAATGCTGCTGTGTTTAAACACCAAAGAGAGGAGCCAACAGCTTTTCCAGTATTCTTCTGACACTGCCTTGTGTCAGCCAAGTGCTGTTGGACAGTGCAGGAGGGAAGTGTGTTAACTTGTTTCTGTCATGGGCTGTTATCTTTGACTTTGATCACGGCTGTGCTTTTTCACCTCTGAACTTAAGTACATGAAAATATGAAGCTGTCTCAACAGTATCAAAAAGGAATGTCTGACAAGTATTTTTCCTTCTTTAGAATGGACAAATCCACGTTGGCTATAAAGATCTGGTGGAAAATTACCAGCTCCTAGTTACAAACCTGGCCAAAAAAAGGGAAGAGAAAGAAGTCAAGCTGGTTTTGAATCTCTTTCTATCCCTTCTGGATGAATTCATCAGAGGATACACAAAGAAAGAGGAATCTGAGCAGCCCAAAGTATGAAAGTTATCCTGTTTCTGGTTTATGGGATGGTGAACACTGTTGCTCTCTTAGCATAGGGGACCCATGTTACCTCAGAAACCTCTTCCAGGGCTTTCTTTACTATTTGGGAAACACTTGCCATACACACATCCTGTGTGTAACAAATTCTGATTGCTGATTCACCTTTATGGAATTGTTAATTTTGTAACTTAATATTTTCAGAATCTGAAAGTGTTCATTTTCTGTGGTGAAAACATAGGAGTTCTCTGGAGGTTTGAGAGATGGAGTTGTTTTATCATCAGGCAGTGAGCTCAGCTGGTTTTTAGGAAGTTGATAGTGTGAGCTCAGACAACCCTCAAACCAAGCTGAAGCTGCAGGATAGTGTCTCAAATGTCTGGAGGTGAAGTAAAGTCTGGGAAACTCAATAGGGGAAAAGAAAGGAATGGAATGTCTGAATTTCAAAGACTAAGGCCAGATTTGTTTCCCACTGCAGCAAACCAAAGCCCAGAAGAAGAAACGGAAACAAGATCGTGCAGTAAGTGCTTTCTTTTTGCAATAATCCAAGTCCTCAGGTGCACTCACAGAACACAAACACCCTTTGAAGAGCTTGATTTTGTACTGACATTCTGGTTTGTTTTGCATGCTCATTCACTTACTTCTTTTATGAAGATGTGACAATACAAACTGGTTTTCACAAAGCAGAGATCTTGCTCATGCAGGTGATAGGTGGTACTCAAGCATTTTCCTGCTTGCCCATAGCTTCTTTTGAAGTCTAAAGGCTTTCTCAAGCATGGGCTGTTTAAAAGAAAACAACTACTAAATATTAATAACAAAACTATAGCTCTTGTATTGTACTGATGAACTTTAAGGCAGCAAGTCAATTATTAAATGTTCCAGCAAACCTGCCTTAAGATAGGGTGAAATTTGGTTTCAGGGTGAAAGCTTTCAGCTGCAATTGTAAAATAAAAGGTGAAAATCTGAGAGAGGGTAGATTAAAAATTTAATTTTTAAAAATGAAAAATAATAATAATAATAAGTTTTAAAAGGCAAAAAGAGTTCACTGTTTCCTTGCTGTCTCTCACCAGATTGAAGAGCACAATGGCCACGTGTTCACAAACTACCAAGTGAGCATCCGGCAGTCGTGTGAGCACTGCTCCTCCTACATCTGGCCCATGGAGAAAGCCTGTCTGTGCAGTGGTGAGTGAACACCCCTCAGGTGTGCAGCCTGCTTGTAGCTCTGGCTGCTACAGGTGGTGAACACGCCATATAGAAAGTGGGTAATTCAAGATGCAAAGTGTTTCAGTATGATTTAGTTGCTTGTAACAATTACTCCTTTCTCTAGTTTGCAAGCTGACTTGTCACAAGAAGTGCATGTCCAAAATCCAGAGCAGCTGTACCTCCTGTGGGAAAAAGGTAAGGCCCGTGGATCTGGGATGGGGTTCTGTGGCACCAGAGGTGGTGCATGCAAAATGCTGCCTTTGTTTCTCAGTAAAGGAACAGTGAATGTCCAGGCAGTGAATAAAAATTGCTTAAACAGTTCCCTCCTCTGTCTGCATGTATTCAGAGAGGGGCCCTGCACTTGCAGAAACAGAGCATTCTCCTAGGAGGTGATGCTTGAGCTAATTTAGGAACCCTTCTGACAGAGTGTGTGAGAATGCAGTGTTGGCCAAACTGATAAAGAAATCCTGCAGTGTGCACCATAAAGGCTCTTTATTGCTGCAGCTCAGCAGATCTGCCTTATGATCAAAGGCGTGTAGCAAGCCAGAATAAAACAGCTTTACTTTCTGGAAGCATGAGGTGGTTGTAGCAGGAAGCCGTGGCATTTCCTGGCTTGGGAAGGGAATTGACAGTGAGATCCCTCCTGTGTCAGCCCCAGAGCGAGCAGGACGCGGAGCCCCGGCACTTCGGGGTGTGCGTGAGCGCCCTGACCAGCGAGAGGAACTCGGTCCCTGTGGTCATGGAGAAGCTGCTGGAGTACGTGGAGATGCACGGGCTCTACACAGAAGGCATCTACAGGAAATCAGGGTCAGCAAATCGGATGAAGGAGCTGAAGCAGTTGCTGCAAGAAGGTCAGGCAGTGTTGTCCACCCTTTGCACCTCATTGCATATCAGTTTTCCCTGCAAATCTCTTCTATCTGAAAGTATCTGTCACTTCTTAGTGTTTAAAAACAGCTTTGCGTTGACTGTGCAGGCTGTATTATTTTTGTTGGCTGTTTAAAACTGTTTAGTACCTTTAAATTACTATCTTTTGCCTATTTTTAGAAGGCAAAAAATTTTGCCTTCTGAATTGCCAATTGGATTCTGTGAATAGGAGTTTTGAATGTTTCTAATCTTATTTCTATGGGGTCTCATCACGTGCATCGAAGTTTTCAACTGCTCTAAATAAAACATTTCTTTTCAGACCCAAACTCAGTAAAACTGGAGAATTACCCTATTCACACCATCACAGGGATCCTTAAGCAATGGCTGAGGGAATTGCCAGACCCACTGATGACCTCGGCACAGTACAATGATTTTCTCAGAGCTGTAGGTAGGTTTTAAAACCATTCTTTAAACATTTCTTCTTTAATTCATTGTGTCTTTGGGAAAAGATTCTTAAGCTGCTCGTGCTGACTAAACAGCTCCTTCCAGTGTACTTACAACAAGGGTTTCAGACATTTTACATAAAACACTTTCCAGGGAATTTCTTCTCTAGCTTATTGATCTTGCTTTAGGGTTCTTTTTTTTTTTAATTGTTAATGTGTCTTTTACAGCTGATCTTTCTAAAAACTGTATAAGCATGTGAATAAGTTTCCTTTCAGGCAGGGTTTTTCTTCTTGTTCTTCTGAACCAGATCTGGATATACAGTTTTAATCCCTAGATTTTTTTAACTTCAGTGGGATTAAGGCACCCTAAACAGTGTTGGAGATCTTAGTGTGTCACCTGATGATTGCTAACAGCAGCAGCATCTGAAAATGCAGGATAATTGCAGTGCCATGAGGGGGACTTTAACATTCAGTTATAACAGCTGGTAAATGAAATGACAGTAAGACTTAGCAGAATTTAGGAATTTTAAGCTTTCCACTAGCCTTGCACAGCAATTACAATCTTGTGTTTTCTCCCTTTGTGCAGAACTGCCAGAGAAACAGGAGCAACTGTGTGCCATTTACAGTGTCCTGGAGCAGCTCCCACAAGCAAATCATAATACCTTGGAACGACTCATCTTCCATCTTGTCAAGTAATGAGTTTAATTTCTTCATTTGGAAACTGTGATTCTGAATGCTTCTTGGAAGCTTTCTAAGGTGTTGAACACCTTCAGTGTCAGTGTAGGGACTCTGCTGGTTTAGAAATGAAAGAATTTAAGCTGGTAGTTGTGCTCACAAACAGGTGTGTGGTTACTTCTACCACCTGGTGTATTTGGATCAAACCAGATAAGAACAACTTTGAAGACAGGATAGATCTCAAAGCCTTGGTGAATCATCTGAGCACCAGGATTTAGACAGAGGGTGAGCTGAGGATGAACATATGCAAGTCCCAGGAGCAGGGATAAATGGTGCTGGTAAAGGGGCTGCTCTTATCCAAGGAACCTGGGGATTTTCCACGCAGCCCTGTGAACATGGGCAAAAGGGATTTTTGAAGAGAAGATGCTGAATCACCAGGCAAACTTTTGAGAAGCTACGAGACTAGCTTAACCTTGGTGACTCCCTGATCCTTTGATACATGAAATGTTGTCTACTTAGTAGATATGAAATAATTATAAAGCTTCTTTGGACTCCTGTACATGCTCAATGTCCAAGAGGCCTCCTTACATGTTATTTGGGACCTCTGGCAAAGTGTGATCAGTGTGTTTGCAGTTTAGCAAGGGCTGCTTAAAATGTCTTTTCCTGGATGTTGAATTTCAGAGTGGCTTTGATAGAAGATGTGAACCGCATGTCCCCCAACGCCTTGGCCATCGTGTTTGCTCCGTGCCTCTTGCGCTGTCCTGATACCTCTGACCCCTTGACCAGCATGAAGGATGTTTCAAAAACAACCATGTAAGTTTTGGCAGTCTGCTGAGAAGCAGTGTTTTGGAATGGGATGGAAGATCAGTACCACTACCTGTATTTGTTAAAACTTTATTCCTATCAAGCTGAGGAGCTGAGGTGCAAGAGTTATTGAATTCTAGCTCTGCCAGTGCTGCCAATTCGTACACCCCTCTCAGACCTTCCACCTGTCTCCATTTTACTAAGCATAAAGCAGGATGATGTATAAGTCTTAACTATCAGGTTTGTATTTTACATCAAGATAATCTATTTTGTGAGGGGCTTGTACCCTAATCATCTATTTTGCTGAGATACAAGGCATAATAAACAACATGATGTAGAATTAAGCTGTCTCTTGCATACTTGGAACCCCCTGATGATCTCTTCTGCATTGTTATTTGAACTCAAGAAGGTTCTGTCCTTGACCCTCTCTGTTCTCACCCTCCAGCAACTCTGGCTGTGAGAGCCCCTCACCGTCCTCACTGCATGGCTGGCCTTGCCTCTGCCTCCAGTGAAAACAGATTTCGAAAAATGACAGCTTTTTGTAACTTCTTACTGACCCCTGGGGCCATAGAGGTGGAGAAGGGCAGTTGCAGGCTCATTGTGTCTCTGCCAGCACAGGGACACCAGGTAGAAGCAGCAGGAGCTGTTGGCAGCCGTGGTAACGTCTGTCTGCTCACCAGTGTGTACAGCCAGCATGGGAGGCTCTGGTGATCCCAGGAGGAACATGTGCCATTACCTGTCACCATTAGCTGTCCTGTTGTGCCTGCTGTGTTGGACACTTCACCCATTACCGTGCAGTGCTGCTGTGAGGGATGGGCTGGGGCACCGTGGTCTCACTCCAGCCATGTGTGTGTGACAAACACCCCCTGGCCAGGAGCAGCATCCCATCCCACCGTGGTTGTTTCAGAACCTTCATGGTATGAGGCAGCTCAGTAAGCTCTTGCCTTTCTCACAGGTGTGTAGAGATGCTCATAAAGGAGCAGATAAGGAAGTACAAGATAAAAATGGAAGAAATCAATCAGCTGGAAGCAGCAGAGAGCTTCGCTTTCCGACGGCTGTCATTGCTTCGGCAGAACACGGTAAGTGTTGAAGTAAAACACCAGCTTCTTGGGGAGGGAGTGCTACTTCTCCTGTCCATCCACTCAGTGAGTCAGAAATCAGCTGGAAAAAAACAACTGCCCAAAGCTGTAAGTAGGAACTAAATAGACAGCTGCACTGAAGTTCTGATAAATGGAGGGTGCAGCGGTGGGAATCTGCTTTTGGTCAAAATCTATTCCTATGTAGTTCTGTCAGTGGAGCTAAGATTGAATGTCTGACATGGCAAAAGAGTTCCTTCACTCCAGAGATGACTGGTGTGCAAAAATATGCTGCATTCTAGGAGGGAAAATACACTTACTCTTTGTTTTTGTTGTACTGATTAATACAAACCAAACTGTGTCTGATCAGAAGCTGCATAGTGAATTTGGTCTCCATCTCTCCCTAGCTCTGGCCTATAAAACTCGGGTTCTCTTCCCCTTACGAGGGGAAGCTGGTATGTACAACTGCCTGCCTCCAGTGCATGGGTTTTTCTTATGGTGCTCTTGCATGACTAAAGTACTTACACAGGTTGTAACTCAGTTGTAAACACTCTTTTGAACAATCAGGACTGCATGTACTGGTGCAACTTCCTCCCCAGACTGCCTGCAGGGCTGCTGGCCTGTTCTGTCATCACTTGGTATTTTATAGACACTGTATGTAACTTACATTGGATGTAATAATATTACTCATTAAGTGACTACTAAAACTAAGCTGAGCCTGACAGATTGAAAAAAGGTAATTTTCTCTTACATTTTGAAACATTTGTGTGGATAACTAACAGCTCTTCAACAATTCCATCAGCCTCTCCTTTAAACTACTCATTTGTCTTCCACTCTGAAACTTGCAGATGGGTGTAGCTGCTTGTGACTGATAAGCGTTACATGTGAATCTGTCTTGCAGAGTAAAAGCTCTCAGGTCAAAGGAAATGACAGTGGCACCTCAGAGCTGGACTCGGTGCATGAAGAGGAGGACATTTCTGAAGCCAACAGCCGGGAGAAGGAGATTCTCATCGATCGCATACAGTCAATAAAAGAAGAAAAGTAAGTCCCCCTTTACCTGGTCAGGCCATGCCCTTTGCACTTGGAGGCAACACAGGTAATAAAACAGGATACCTTTTGTCCAAAAGGATCTAACTCTGTTCTGTAGGCCTTTACAAGAGGGAAAAGGAAAATACAAAGTACTAGCTGAGAGAAAATACCATGAGCATTAATAGTTAATGACTACATGCTTTACCTCTGAACATGAGCTGCATAAAGTTGCTTGTGTCAGAGGCGCTGCAGCCTGTGTTTGATGCAGGGAGGAGATCACTTACCGCTTACCTGAGCTCGACCAGCGAGGCTCTGACGAGGAAAACGTGGACTCGGAGACCTCAGCGAGCACAGAGAGCCTGCTGGAGGACAAACCAGGCCGGATGGATACCGAAGGTCAGTATTAAGGTAGTAAGTGCTTTTTTTTTATTCTACATCTTTCACTGCATACAGCCAGGTGACCAAACATTATCTGGTCACAGTGGCTCGTATCGAGTTACGTTTTAGGCCTGCTATCAGTCTCTAAGTATCTTGTTTCTTTAAAGCAATTATTGGATTACACTGCCGTGCTCAGAGCTCCAGCGTGCCTGCCAAAGACATTTGCAAAGTGCCTTCTCTCCCGCAAACCTCTTCAAATTCTCACTCTGCATCCCTGGCTTCAAGGCGCAGATACTCTTTAACACTGTCCAAGATTAAAGTGCCCCGTCGAACTCCAGTGATGCCAACAGCAAACATAAAACTTCCTCCCGGGATGTTCAAGTGTACAGAATCCCAGGAGAAGGTTTTCGCTAAGGAAGAGTCTCAGATGGTGCAGCGGAGGGAGCAGCCGGCGAGGCGGACTGACAGCATCCAGTCAGTGTACATTGCACAAGGGTCTGCACTGGCCCACGCTCAGGAACTCGGGGATGAATACGAGCCCACAGCAAAACTCAAACGAAGGTTCTCAGATCCTTACTCTCACATTCCCTGTGTGGAGAAGTGAAATTCTTCAGCTCTCTGGACTCTTCTTGAAGTTGACCACAGCTTTGGCTTTAAGCCTTTGAAGGCTGTGAACTTGTTCATGGTCTTTTAAATGGCTGCGGGAAAGGCAGCCTGGAAATACACAGTACTGTAAGGGTTAGGCAAGGTTGTTTAAAGCAAATATTCTCCACTTTAAATTAAAACCTTGCAAAGAAAGTAAAGCTTAATGTTGAATAAAATACATGGGTTGAGTGTACAGGAAACAAGCCCCACCATTCCTCTGCCGTGCCTTTTCCATTTGCCTTAGAATGGACTCTCATGGGACCAACAGTGAGTTTAGGTCAATGTGTGTTGCCTTAATGTTTTGTATGATTTTATGACAATTTTCTCTATGGTTTACAGAACTGTTAATGTGGTAATACCCTTAACTGAGACCAATATGTATAAAAACGTTTATTAAAACATTGCACTTTTAAAAAATACACGTGGTAGTTTATCGATGTCTGTCTAACAAGCAATTTATTCCGAAGGAAGCCTTTAATCTGGTTACTGTTTTTATAGAGTACTGATAAAGGACGGGGAAAAAAGATGCACTAACGCGGCTGTGGTGTCACAGGGGAGGATTTTGGTGCTCTTAGAGCAGAGGCGGGACTCCCATGCTGGATGTGCTTCGCGGAGCCGCCTCACCTCAGTGCGGGGACACACCTGAGGGCGAGCTTCGCTCCCCCATCAGCGCCTTGGAGCCGCGGCCGTGCCCCGGCCCCTCACGGCGCCGCGCCATGTTGGAGTGAGGGAAGAACTCAGCTCGGCCACAGCAGCCGCCACAGCGGTGCCCCAGCGGCCCCCAGCCGCAGCTGCCTCTGTGCCCCTGTGCGAGCGTTGGACTTGGAAAGGTTTTTCGGGTTTTTTAAATAAACCGGGGCGGTCACGGCCCGCCCGGCGCTTCCCGCCCCTCCCCGCGCCCCGCCCCAAGATGGCGCGAAGCGCTGAGGCGAGTTCCGGTGCCACCATGGCCCCGACGCGGCTGGAGCTGAACTTGATGCGGCTCCTGAGCCGGTGCGAGGCGCTGGCGGCGGAGCGGCGGNAGGAGTGGCGGCTGGAGAAGGTGAGGCCGCCGCCCCCCCCCCGCCTCTCTGCTCCGCAGCACCGCGTCCGGCCCCTCAGTAACCGAGACGGGGAGCGCTGTGGTGTTAAACCCACAGCCTTTGCCAGACAGGGTATTTCTCCTTAATGCTGTCGCTTAATGTGTTATTTTTGCCCTCAGTATGTGGCTGCTCTGGAGGACATGCTCCGAGAGCTGAAGAAGCAGTCCAGGTGAGCGCTCTGAGCCCCTGGGTGCCCGTTGTGGGGTTTGTGCTTCAGAGAAAACGCCTTCAGGGTGTGCCAGGGGAGGTTTAGGTTGGATACCAGAAAAAAATCCTTCAGTGAAAGTGGTAAAACACTAGAACGGGCTCCCAAGGAAATGGTGGAGTCACCATCCCTGGAAGTGTTCAAAAGAGAACAGATGTCACACTTTGCAATATGGTTTAGTGGGAAAGAGGGGATTCAGTCGAAGGTTGGATTTGGTGATCTTGGAGGTCTTTTCCAACATTAATGACATAAATTAATGACATAAATGTGATTCAATAATCTCTTACATGGAAGTCAGCCATAGCCCAGAAACACCATGGCAGTGCATCTGCTATATATCCCTGTAGAATAGGGAGGCCTCGAGTCCTCTCTGCCTTGGAAAAGGTGATTTGCAGAGGGTTGCAAATGTACTCCCAACCTGAGGCTATTTCTGCTTCTTTGAAAAACCATGTGGGTTTGGGGATTTTTTTATTATTTCATTTGGAAAGTAGAACACCAGAAAATGCTGATAACTCTTGGTTTTCATATTATTATCTTTCAATTCCAACAGCAAGCCAGCCCCTGAACTGCTGAATGAATACTCTCGCAAAGTGGACTTCCTAAAGGGACTCCTAGAAGCTGAAAAATTGGTAAGATCTACTAGTTCAGCTTGAAAAGATTCCAGTATATATATGTTTATATGTTTATATTCACTTGTTGCCTGGTTCCTATGCTTACTTTTATCTTGCATCTCAAAATAACAGTTGTAAAATTTTACTAGGCACTCCTTGTGAAAGCCTGAGTAAATATATTGCGTTCATGTTTTGTTAAAAGGAGGTATTGTATGAAACTTCTTTTCAAAAAAGTATACATTGCCTACATCCTTCCCACTCCTTTGCTGTGAGATGCAAGGGCAGGTACTGTCCCTCAGGCCTGACACCTCTCTGGGATGTTCCCAGGTGCTTCTGGAGAGCTGTGAAATCCAATAAGCTGGGTTTTAGTCACTGGGGTGCAGTCAGTGCTGCTGTTCAGGCCGACTTCACTGCTGGGAAGCAGCTGTGGGATTGCACCCCCATCCTTGTGGGCCACACCCCGGGTGCCTCACACTGCAGAGTATCACATCCATGACTCTTCCCTGCTTCTCCCCACTCCCAGTCTTCATCGACAGAAAAGGCTCTGGCAAACCAGTTGCTGGCCCCTGGGCGCACCCCGACGACAGCCAAGGAGAGAACCCCGGCCACCAAAACCGTCCACCTGCAGACCAAGGCGCGCTGCACGGGCCAGATGAGGAGCGAGCTGCTTGGCACAGTACGTTCTGTGTTCAGTGCTGCTGCTGCTGCTTTACACGTTGTCCTGGCTCTGTTCGGCTGCCTCGGGTGGCTGTGTCTCACAAGTGTCCCAGGCTGGGTGGGGAGGCACCTCTTTATCTCTAAATCCTGGGTATGGGCACTCTGCCAGGCCTGCAGGGCTGTCCTTTATCACTGGCCCTTTGTAATCTGCTGTTTTGGTTCTCTTTCTCCTCCCAGGATCCCCTGGCTACTGATGGTAAGTTGGATCTGTAGTTTTCTCTAGCTGTAGTCAGCCTGATTCTTACAGGAGGGGAAGAAGGTCAGGTGTTCAAGATTTCTCAAAGTGTATTTTTAATTTAGTGCCTCCCTTCTTTTCAAGACAACAGGTTTTAAAAACAAACTAAACCAAAAACCCTGACAGAAGAAAGCACAAGTGTTGTTATCAGTGGTGGCAGGGACTTGCAGGAGGCTCTTTTTGTAGCATTCATGCAGAAACAGACATCCTAATTACAGAATTACCAGGGGCAATTTATTATTGTTCCTGTTCCCTTCTGCTCTGAGCAAACCACGTGATCCTGGGTGCTTTGAGTAGGTGTTGTTCAGTTCCTCTGGAATACACAGCCATGTTATTCACGTAGGGAACTGGGAGGAATTAATTTGAGGTTTCCATAGCTACTGTTAGAGCAGCTGGAGCTGGGCCAATCTAACATGTCCTGAAAGAACACCGAGACACAGGGCTGAAACCCTGCCCTCAGGGATGTGATTCAGCTGGGGTTTTTCCCCTCTTCTGATGTTGGGTGTCCTCTTTTCCCTGCAGAAAGCAGGTAGGCATTTGACACCCATATTCCTTGGTGTAGAGGCTAAGTAGGATTTGGATATCCAAAAATCCTTTACAGGAGACTTGTTTTTTCAGCCTGTGATTGCATGGGAATTTATAACATGCTAAACACTTCTTTTATTTTTCCAGATTCTGAAGAGTTGAACATAAGGAAGCGAAAGTAAGTCAAAATTTCTCATTCCAGTGCTCAATGTTTTGGGAACTGTTTTCCAATGACCTTTAAATCCCAGATATGCTTTAAATTGGGTGAAGTGTCTGCTCATAGAAACTGAAATATAATGGATTCAGCTGACTCAGTGGGTCTTGTTGTTTTGTAAAGATGTAAAACCTGGGGAAAACTTGTGAGATTGACCCACAAGGAAGTGTAAATCCCTTTTTTGTCCCTGTGCTCTTGCAGAGGCCTCCCATCAGACGAGAAGCAGTCGGCAGTGGAGCTGGATGCTGTGCTGCAGCACCACCAGGACATGCAGGAGAAGCTGGCTGAGGAAATGCTCAGCTTGGCTCGCAGCCTCAAAAACAACACTCTGGCTGCCCAGAACGTGATCAAACAGGACAACCAGGTAGTGCATGTTGAACTGTGACCCCCTCAGTTTTGCATCCCACGAGGTTCAAGTGCTGATGTGTGAAATCCTGTAGCTCCATTCCAGGTGGGATTGGAGTGGGGAGGCTGGGGGCAACACCTGCCTGCAGGTGAACCTTTTCTCTGCTGGAGGAAGCTGCCAGACATGGCAGCTGTGAGGCTGACACTGTTGGCTCTCTTTGCTCCACAGACACTGTCACACTCCCTCAGGATGGCAGACCAGAACTTTGAGAAGCTCAAGGACGAGTCCGACCGCCTGGAGCAGCACGCCAAGAAATCTGTCAACTGGCTGCTGTGGATAATGCTAATTGTAGTTTGTTTTATATTCATCAGCATGATTCTCTTCATCAGGATTTTCCCCAAACTGAAATGATTATGTTTCATTTCATTTAAAGCTGCCTTCAGTGCAGTGGGAAAGTTCAGCTGGTGTGAAAACTGTCGCAGTCAATGCCCTTAAAGAGGCTGTCCAAGGCCTACCTTGTATCTCCTCCCTGTGCAGGCACTGGAGGGTTTCCTGAGGAGGGCTTTCCACACTTGGATACTTGTTTACTTGGTGACTGTTGTTGCCTCTTGAAGAGAGAGCTGAGGTAATGATGAGAATTGACACTGAGCTGCTAACAAGTTCTTTAGTGGAAAAATACAGTCATTTTTAATGTGTTTATGACTCCTAACAGCGTTTAGTCAATACAAATTTAAATAACAATTGAAGTCTTACACTCTTTCCTGTCTTCACAGCTTTTCTGTACTGAGCTTTTTTCTAGGAGCTTGCTGCCAAGAGGATATTTAATTTTAGTTTTGTACGTACACAGCTGCAGGTGTAGCTGCTGTTCAGGTGCTTGCCTGGCTCAGATTCAGAGTATCAACAGGTAAAACTCTTCTCAGGCTCACCTTTTGCCCACATAAGTATTTGGGACTTCAGACTTGACCATCTCCAGTTTTGACTTACTACAGGACTGGAGTTCTGTGCAGTGTTTGCTTCCCTTTTGTGCATGCAAATGTTCTCACTCTTCATTGTTGTGCTGATGCCGTTGCATGAAGGAAACACCGTGACCCTGCCACCTTCAAACTGTAGACACAGAGCTGCAGGTGGCACAGACCTCACCTGTGCAAACACGCCTGCACTGGAGGAGGGGGGCAAAGGAAGGTGGTGTCTTCAAGATGGAAACAGTAATTTTAAAAATATTCAGCCTTTTTTTTTTGAGCAAATTATTCCTGTTAAGTGTTGTCTTAAGAGGTCACTAAAATAAAACAGAGAAAAAAATAATCTCATGTTTTTAAAACGCTGCTGCTGCTAAAATAACTTGGAGGCTGCAGTGAAGCGGGGTTTGTGTGGCAGGCTGAGAGTCTCTGTTGGTTCTTGTGATAAGCTGGAAGCAAACCCTTCTGCATCCCTGCTGGTCAGTGTTCAGGTGAGAGCCACGGAGGAGGTGAGGGGCAGTGCTGTACTGGATAGCTGCTGTTGTGCTCGATGGTAAAGAGGCAGGGAGGGCCTTGGCGTGGGTTCCACAGAGATGTTTATTCCAGCCACGTGTGTGGGGAGTGCAGGGGCAGGGGCAGAGGCAAAGGCAGGCCTNCCTAGCTTAGGGAATGCCTTTCAGGACCTCCACAGGGCAGCAGGTGACCCCGGCTGGGCTTTGGTCTGGAACCAAACCATGGGGTGCTCCAGGCCTGGCTGCTGATCCCAACAGCCCCAGCACAGGGGATGGGGGGAAGAGCTGTTTGTCACCACTGGGTTCTTAGGAACATCCAGCTCTGCTTGGAGCACCAGGCTCTGTGTCAGAGCTGTGCTGTCTTCTCTACAAACCATCTCTGGTAATGAAGACAGTTAACATTTTTTACACAGAGTATTCTCTTTAAACACCATTTAACATGGTGTTTGCACTGCCACTCGCTTACTGATTATCAAATGAGTAATTATATTATGAGGCACAGCTTTTAATTCCAGCTACTCAGATATCTGCAATATACTCCTGTTTTACTTACCTTGGATTTGGAGAAATTTATAGTTGCAGCAATCAATTTATGGACATTTCTACTTTTACCAGTTGTTTTCCTTCATCTGTATGTAATGTGTGACATTTCACCGTGCTTCATTAGTCAGTGCTGTGTCACCAAATTATTTTTCAATTCCAATTGTTCACTACTTTCCCCGCAGGCATTTCAATACCAAGCTCTTCTCTTAGAGGCTGAATGTGATGCTGGGATGGTTTTTGTGTGTGAGATTTTGGGATGCAACATTAATGCTTCTTCATTGTCCATAACATTGTCCTCTTTATTACTTGAAATAAATTCTTTTTTTCCTAGTTTGCAAAATACTTGGTGCATCATTGCAAACAAGTTTGAAGCTGAATTTTGCTATCAGCAAAATGGGTTGCCTACAACTTTTTGGCACTTATAAATTAGGGATTTTTTTATTGGAAAGACATGAAAGGGAGGTGCTAGTGATAGCTTGTCTCTAAGAAAACATCTACCCCTCCAAGTCACAGGTACTGGAATACTTGGATACAAGGAAGCCTGCATGGGGTGAGTTCAGCAGCCACTTGCCTTTTGACCATTGGCGTTTCAGGGGTGTTTGTTATTTTGAATGAACGGCCAGGAGTGAACCCTGTAACACTTTTTGTTATCTCCAGTGGCCGTTGAGCACTGAGCCTCTGCTTCCTGGGGCTTCCTGGGAATGTTCCCTTCTTCCCCCAGCCCAACGGATCCACTGCCTGAGCAGCCCCTGCACACAAAGGCTGGGTTGTTGTCTTTGCTTTTCTCGAGTTCATTTAGCAATTGGAGTCATTCAACACCACTTTGAAGATGGGAGCCGGTGCTATTTAGAATAAACAATGACTCAGGGCTTTGTGACATTTCCCAGATGAATGACAGTTTTTATTTTTGACTGACCTGTGGGGGGTGGTGGATGCTCTGCTGCTCCAGCCCTCAGCTCCATTTTGTGGCACAGAGCCCTGTGCAGCTCTCCACAGAATAATATGTATAGAATATGTATAGAAACAGCCTTCTGCGAGAGTTGCTTAACTTTCCCAAAAGCTTGGGAAATCCAGATGGGGAGATGTTTATCAGGCACAGGGCTGGGCCTTGCTTGGCTTCTTGGCAGACTACCTGCTTGGAGACAGCAAGGAAAATTAAATCAAAACGCTTTTGGAGGCCTGGGTCACGTCAGGCCAGGGGATGCAGCGATTCGGTCTGGCAGCAGCAGTGACTGGGTCAGTCTAAGCTTTTCTGGCAAACACCCTTGGTGGCACAGACTCTGTGTGTGAGAATGCTCAGTGTTCAGCAGTGTCCTCCTCACAGCCAGGGATGTGCTGCAAGGATGTTCTCAGCTCTTGGTGGAGGTGCAGCAGTGGCAGGAGCAGAACCTGCATGCAGTGTCTCCTGTGGCTGGGCAGTCCTGGGTTTTGGGCACGTGTTGCCTTGGGTTTTCTTTGCACTTTGTGCATCAGACTTGAGAGGCTGTGAGCAGCTTCCCTAAACTGGCAGCTTTTCTGCCAAAAGGGAATATCTTGTAAAGAGTGCAAAGGAGGGAGTGGGCAGAGCAGGGTTCTGCTCCCGACTCTTCCTCGTGTGACACCCAGAGTCACCTCCCTTCTCATTGTCTGCTGTAAACCTGCCATGAAACCTCAGAATTGAGTCTCATGATTTATAGTTGCAATTCAGTTTCTTTTACAAAAGAAATTCTTCCCTATGAGGGTGGGCAGGCCCTGGCACAGAGTGCCCAGAGCAGCTGTGGCTGCCCCTGGATCCCTGGCAGTGCCCAAGGCCAGGCTGGACAGGGCTGGGAGCAGCCTGGGACAGTGGGAGGTGTCCCTGCCATGGTAGGGAATGGGATGGGCTTTTAAGATCCTTCCAACCTAAACCATTACATAATTCTGTGAATCATAAAAACTCTAATGACAATGCTAGAGCAGCTCGGAGCAGATACTCAAATGCCCTGGTCTGCAGCAGAGCTCCCGATGTAATTCCCAAGTCCCAGGGCCTGGCATGGGGCTGGCTGGCAGCTCCTGTCCTGACCTGCCCCGCTGCTGGGAATCCGTGTGCACTCGCCGTGTGTCCCACTGAACGGGAGTGACATTAAACCCCAACGGCGCTAAATCAATACCACCTGTCACATGATGCCACCGTGACATTTCTGGCATGAGCGCTCCCTCTAATAGGAGCTGGAAGTGGGAAGCAGCAGCAGTTAGTGAATAATGGATCAGATACGCCTGATTTGTAACATTTACAGAGGGAGGGCGTGTCTCCCAGCGACAGAACAAACCGGTTATCAAACGGGAACTGGGAGTTCTGGCTCGTCCAAAACGCAAACCCTGAGCAGCGCGGAGCACAGAGCCAGGCTTTGCGAACCCCTGGTGCTGCCCAGAGCGCCAGCGCTCCCCCCAAATTAGACTCTGGGTCAACAAAAACAGGCATTAGTGTCAGGAAACAACCAAAGGAGGAGGGGCTGGGGGTGAGCTGTGGATCAGAACCGGTGCAGCCGGTGCCTGGGCTGGAGCCGCGGCCGCTGCCCTGCTGGTGGTGCTGATGGAGAACAGAGCCTGGCAGCAGGTTCTGCAAAACACACCTGGGGCTGCCTGAGGGGAGCGGCAGAGGCTCTAGGGAAGGATGGAGGATGGAGGGTGAGGAAGCTCGGGGAGCTGAAGGCCACATCTGTCTGGCTGTCTCACATCTGGGCCCTGCTCGCCAAACCCAGGTTGGGAACACTGACAGCACTTTGGTTTTTTTCAAGTTCAAAACTCTGATGCTGAATTAGAACAAAAATATTCTGACAAGGAATTAAAAATAAGTTGAATATTGCCTCTGTGACACCTAAAAATCAAATTGCACAAAACCAGAAACTGGACCAAAAAAAAGCTAAAATGAGGCAGTGCAGCAGTTGGCCATGAAGAGCTGGAATTCACATCCTTCATCTCCAGGGTCTTTGACCTGCATGTAGCAGAGAGATGCCCTCTGCCATTTTCACCCTGGCCAAGATTTGTATTTGCTCATGTAATGTAGAATTCTCCAGAAGGATCTGACAGTGTTTCCTGTTACAATAGCAAAAAGCTGAGACTTCTGTCCTTAGCACACAAAGTGACCGGATCTCCATCCTCTGAGCCTTCTCACTGAGAAAGTCACTTATCGGATTTGGTGTGGACGGAAGGAAGGGTAAGAAAGGAACTCTGTCAATCCATGACGTGAAATATTTTATATTAAGAGATTTGGCAAAGGTTTTTGTGTGACTCTAAACAGGATGAGATAATTTTCCAAGGTCAGCTCTCCTGTATTCTCAGCTTTAGGTTTAGTCACTGAGAAGTCAAGCCCATAAACCTTCACAGCAACATCCGGCCAGTGATGCAGAGACTTGGCTGTTGTTGGCTTCAACAGCAGCTCTGCTGCATCTTCAAAGGGCAGGTGGCTGCATAACGTGCAAATTGCCTGGTGAGAAATGTGTGAGCAGGAAAGAGTGTCTGGCAAATCAATAAAAACAGAGCAACTCCAGCCATGGGATAACTCTTCACCCAAGCAGTTGCAACTTGATGTTAAGAGAAGGCCACAGGGAGCTGGTGGAGCAGAAAGGGGGAATTCTGACCTCAGCTCAGCCTCCAGGCTGCTGTGTGGCTTTGGCTCCTGAACTGGTTTTCAAGCAGTTTAGTTCTTAAAACAGAAATGGTACCAATGAACCTTCTTGGTGAGTCAACTGCTCCAAAACTCCTTTTGGGCATAAAGTTTGTGTTCCTTGACTATTCCCAGGCTGGTTAATTAGTGAAGAACTTTAATTTGTATGGCTAAAGTCACACAGCCTAAAACCCACCCCTGTGTTCCAGTGTATAGAGAAAAAGATGTATTTGCTTTTCAAGGTGTGAAGTTTTCAGCAAGCTCCATGTGTTGGTGTTTGGGAGCTGAGCTGGGTTCTCTCTCCACAGACATTTGTGACAGTACAAGGATGTCACTGCTGCAACATTCAAGCTGGTTTACAAAGTCATTGTCCCTACCTGTTTGTGCAAATGTGGTTCCTGCTCCAGGGAAGGGCTTCCAAGGACTTCAGTTCTGAGCAGCATTGATGTGGAGGAGGAAGAGATCTCTTGGGAAGTTGGTACTCTTAGGTTGGTTTGATGTGGAGGGATCTGTAGGACAGAGCAATAGACTTTGGACAAGGGATGAAGGGACAGGACACAGGAAATGGCTTCCTACTGCCAGAGGTTAGATGGGATATTTGGAAGGAATTCCTTCCTTGTGAGGGTGTGAGGCCCTGGCACAGGGTGCCCAGAGCAGCTGTGGCTGCCCCTGGATCCCTGGCAGTGCCCAAGGCCAGGCTGGACAGGGCTGGGAGCAGCCTGGGACAGTGGGAGGTGTCCCTGCCATGGCAGGGGTGGGATGGGATGGTCTCTAAGGCTCCTTCCAACCCAAACAATTTCATTATTTAAGTAAGGAATGGATCAAACCAAAAGAAATAAGTCTTTGTAGGGTCAAACAGATGGATACACTCTATTGCAATCTCTCTGTACTTATTTTCTTAGGAGGATTCAGATTTGAACCCCTATGGTCCGTGATTGTCACAGTTCATAGCAGACACTTATCCCTGCTTATTTCCAAGTTATTTTAACTGAACCATAAAACATCTGTAGTGAAGAGAAAGAAATGTGACTGTTGCCAATATTTAATATATCAAACAGGTGATTTTAGTAGCTTCTTGAATCAGGAATTAAAGAAGAGCCTGCATTGCAGCTATTAGGAAAAAAAAAAAAAGAGTAAGCAGGTGTTGGCTTAGTTTCTAAGCGCCCACATTGCTCCTGTTGGTTTATCTGATTGCAAACCAAGTGCACTGTAGCGTGATGAATATGTAGCAGTGAATGTATGGGAAAGATGCTGGAAAGGTTGCACCCTGATGTTCTTAATCAGTAATTAGAAACTAAAAATAGTATTTTAAAGAAAGATAATAAATCTGTAGCCTGTAATCCTCATGTGCCACTGTGTAAGCTGATATCATTATTACGTGAAAGGCAATGAGAACATAAGTGAGTAAGCAAAAGCAGGTTGCTGTTACAGTCACAGTATAAATTCCACACAGCCCGAGCTGTCTAGGTGATGTTTGGCTCTGTCTGTTTTATGCAAAGTCCACAGTCATAAAGCAGGTTAATTTGCAAGCAGAGAACACATACTTTTGTTGTTTATTTCCATTCCTTAACTGCCCTTACTTCCTGAAGCAGTCTGGAATGAGTGGGGCTCTGAGTCTCTCTGCACTTGTCAGCTCGAGGCAGCAGCGTGGATTTGGGAAAAAAGGACAGAAATGGGGGAAATGCCTTCCCATGCCCGTGGTTCTGATGCACCAATGGGCTGAATCAACAGCTCCTGTGCTGTGCAGACACACGTCTGCTGTGCTCATGACAGAGAAAGCATCCCCACTTAAGCAGAGCCTTTCATCTCAGCATTTAAATAGTCTGCAAATGCCAAGATGTAGTTGTTGTTGCACAGGTACCCAGCTAATCCTGCCTACGCTGCTCGAATCAGGCTGCCAGCTTTACCCTGTCCAACAGGGAAACCTCAAACAGTGTCAGGGGGTGAATCACAGCAGCAGAGCTGTGATTTCACTGACCAGCCCTCCTCCAATTCACACTGTGTGTCCCTGGGACAACTGCAGTGATTCTTTACCTGGAAAAGCAGTGCAAAGGATTTTGAACAGGGTAAACTCAGTGCAATTCAGTGTCCAGACAGAGGGACTGAGGCACAGTGACCTGCTGATCACCACTGGCCTGCCCAGGGGCCCTTAATGTCATTTAGAAATGAGAGATCTGCTGTAAGCTAAAGATGGTGGGATAAAAATTTTAAAGAATGTCTATTTGCCAAGCATTTTTGAATTAAAAAAGGCTTTATTCCAGCAGTTTATAGCTCATTTGTCTCGCAGAAATGGCTGAAAGCAAGAGCCAGATAAAATTACTGGAAGTTGCCAGGAAACGTACTGTCATGGCTTAGCGCGAGTGCAGCACAGAGATGATTAAAAAAGGCACCAAATGGTGAATCCCACTGGAAAAATAACCAGAAATCTGCAATGGCTCTTTGGGTTCTGGGAAAACTGAAAGCAGTGGCAGTGGTAGATGGTATCCTCATCCCAAACTCTGTCCAGCTCTGCGGCAATTCATCCTTTCTGAGAGGAGGAGGAGGGACACGGGCACAGCCGGGGCAGCAGCACCGCTCACCCCGGGCTGGCAGCACTGGGGACAGTGGGAGAGAATCCCAGCATGGTTTGGGTTGGAAGGGGCCCTTGGGGACCATCTCGTTCTATGCTCTGCCATGGGCAGGGACACCTTCCACTGTCCCAGGCTGCTCCCAGCCCTGTCCAGCCTGGCCTTGGGCACTGCCAGGGATCCAGGGACAGCCACAGCTGCTCTGGGCACCCTGTGCCAGGGCCTCACACCCTCACAGTAAAAATGTCTTTCCTAATCTCTAACCCAACCCTACTCTCCTTCCATTTGAACCCGCAGCGAGGTGAGGCTGCTCAACTCCTGCGTTTTACTCGCTGAACGCCACCGAGGCCACAGCGGCTCCTCGGGCAGGGCCAGGAGGGCTCACAGGCGGCCTGGATAGGGGGGATGGAAGGATGAACGGACAGATGGATGGCTGGACGGATGGGCGGATGGATGGATGATGGGTGGATAGATGGATGGATGGCTGGCTGGATGATGACGGGTGGCTGGATGCCGCCGCCGCCGCCGCCGCTGCTCCTCCCCCGGCCCGTCCCGTCCCGTGCCCGCGCTCCGCGCCGCCTCTTGCGGCCGCCCCGCTCGGCTCCAGCTGACGGGGGCAGCCCTTGTTTACTGGCCGGGGC
>VXBQ01006089.1:173764-185447 GCA_013400175.1 Phainopepla nitens | reverse complement strand
CTTCCCTGGTCCCTTCTCTGATCCCTTCCCCAGTGCCCTCCCCGGGCCCCTCCCCGGTCCCCTCCCCAGCCCTGTGCCCCCGCCGCTCCTCGGCTGCCTCAGAACCGGCTCCGGTTTCAGCAGGGTTTAGTGTGGCCAGACGCGGAGGTTTTGTCTTTAACCACTTTTAGGTAGTGTGCCAAATCCACAGGTATTGAGATGGGAGAGCTCCGTGGGGAGGCTCTGTGTGTATGCAGGGGCTTGTAAAATACAAGACAGGGGTATAAAGATGTTGTGTTGGAGGTCACAAGCTTGTTAAACCCACGGCTGGCTCGAGGTTAAGCCTTACGAGCTGTTACGTTAAATAAGCTTGCTCAGGAAATCCTTTTAATGAGAGGTTCTTTAATTTTGGGTGATTCTTACAAATTTTTCTGACAAAAGGAAAATATTTATTTAAAGACAGGGAACTGGATCTGTGGTTCATGTCTCCCATAGACAATCCGGCTTTCCCGTCAGAAAAGGCAAGAGCAAGAGAATCAGTTCAAGTACAGACAATATAGTGATGGACATTATTGGGATATGTATGGGATTCAGGGAATAAAGCAGGATGTTCCTGTAAGACAGCCTCTTTTTCCAGCAATAGGACTAGTCACATATTTCAAGAATAACCCAGTTTCTTCCCTTATACGTATTTTTACGTTTGAAACCTTACAAGCGGCCGGTGACACTGTGTTACCTTGGGAGGGTCAGTCCCAGCTGCTGTGGGCAAACTTGCCCGCCTCCAACAGAGATGGAAAAGGCAGTTGACATATAGCACTAATAATAAATAAATACGTGTGCAACTGGAGTCCAGCAGTTCCTAAATTGAAAACACTATTATTACTGCCACAGTGCAGCCTGTGATTTGGTTATTTATTTAAATCATATTTGCTTTTTGGGGTTCAAGCGTGCTTGTGTTCTGAACTCTCTAATCTTTGGTGTGTTACAGCGTGGTAGGAAAATGTACTCTTGAGTTCATGGATGGAGGAACAGGGGCACAAGACAGCAAAGCAAAGCCTGGGCTGGAACATTTCCGTATCATTTTTACGGTGCAAATACTTTATGAAATATTCTACAGACAATTCGGACCATCAGGGCCCTGATTGGAAAGGTTTTCAGCTGCTGTGGTGTTTGATTCCATTTTCTGGGGGCTCGGCTCTGTTTTCTGGGAATGGTGAGGTCACGGTGGGGATGGAAAAGAGCGCGGGGCCGGCACCGGCCTGGCTGGGGGGAAACGCACGGCGGGAGCTGCATAAGCAAACAAATTGTTCCCTGAGCAACGGGTCTGATGGAGGCAGCTTTCATGGAGATCTGTGCCCTGTGTTCCCACACACAGCCTGAGGTAATGCCAGTGACAATTTGATACTGTCTTCAGTGACAAAATTCCCCCCATCCCTGGTTCTCCTTGTGCCCTGTACACTTCTCTCCCCAGCGTTGGGGAAGAGTTGGGGGCAAGCAGCAGGAGATGGAGGTGGTTCAGGAGACAAATGGGCTGGATGGTAACGTTCACATTTACATCCAGTTTATGAGTTTTTCCTCCTCAATCCATCCTGTTTTCCCAAATATTTTAGGAATACTTCATGTGAGAGCACTCTTCCTCTCTTACATGTGGCTAAAGGTAGTTGCTGAGTTCAGAAATTACTGACAGGAATAGAAGAAAGGGTTAAGGAAAGAAGGCCTGAGCTGTGCATAAAATGAAGATCCATGTATCTTGTTTTGGGAAGAAAGACAGGTTTGTGTATTTTTTTTTTTTTATCACTGTGTAAACATAATGCAACTTCTTGAAATAAATCTTGCACATGACTCATGCCTGTCAGTTCATTAGCTCTGGTATTTGGGGTGGGATTTACCTCACCTAGTTTTAGGCATCTACTAATGGAGCAGCTTACTTTGGTTCCTTTTCTGGTTAATAGAAAACTGATCAAGGCAGTCATGGCAATTCAGAGTGCTCTTCCTCCCCTTCTGAACTCTTCCCCTAAATTTGGGAGCTGCACATATGCTCCAGTACCTGCTGCTGATGTGGGAGTTGGGAATGCAGTAGAGAGATCTCTACCTAAGTCATCCTGTGGGACAAATTTCACTGTGTATTGCTGTGGTAAGACACTTAGAAAATAGGTTACTTCTCAGTTAGTATCATGTCTGGCTGATACAGATATTTTTGTGCTCGTAAACTCATTAAGAAACTGTTCCCTAGTCCCACCTCAAACCTGTGCTATTTTTTTATGTTGAGAGACTCAGTCTAGAATGAAATTTTGCTCCTGAGAGAATAAAGTATGAGAAATGAGTGCAGAAGAGCAGGGCTGTACCAAACCCAGGCCCCAGCGTGTCCTGTCCCTTTTTTTTGGGAGAGGCAGCACAGTGGCTGTCTCTGAACAGTGCAAAACCCCAGAGCTTTCTGGAGGTCAGTTTTGGGGTGACTGCCCTGTGGAATACCCATGATGTTGATCTGGGCAAGGTGCAGAACCTGTTCCTGCTGCCTTTGGAGGGGGAGGATCCTCACTCAGGTGTGGCAGCAGCAGCCCCGAGCCGGCCGTTACCCCGAGTGCTCCCGGGGTGCTGTCCCCCAGCACTGGTTATCTCTGCGTGGAAACGGGGCAGGACGAGTTGTGTTTGCTGTTTGGGTTTTGAATCAAATGAGGGGAGCATAAAGACAGCCCAGACCAGGCTTTAAAGGCAGACTGAGAGGGGTTTGCCCTCGGCTCAGCGGCACCGACCTGAGCGGTGAGAGGTAACAGGCACCTGAGGTGTTCCCTGAGGGGCTGGGGCTTTAGAGGGGCTCATTTTGGAGTCCACATCCAGTTTGCTCAGCTCGAGGTATCTGAGGTGCAGAACTGAAGCTTAAAGATCCGTATTTCACAATTAGATGGTTTTTATGTTAATTAAACAATTGCTGCAGTAGGCTAGAAGCTGTTGCACAGTCCTTCCCTCCAGCCTGTTACCAGGATGCTGGGAAACACCCAAAAATCCTTTTCCCATTTTCCTAAAGCCACTTCTACAAATCAGTTTTATGTAGAATTGCAATGCTTTTGACCCAGCTCAAGCAAGTGTAATTTTTCTGCAATAGTTTGTTTATTCAGTAGGCAGCAAACACTACAAAAAAAGCAGAATTAACTAATAGTTACCTCAAGTGGTTTGTGATCCTTCTGTGCCAGATTATGCTGGTCTTGATTGTTAAAGACCAGAGCTCTGAAGCAGTGAATCATTAAGGTTTGGTATCCACATGATTTACTATAAACAAGGTTTAAGTTCCAGCTATTCCCCTGGTTAGACTCTGTCTTGAAAACTTAACCTCTGGCGTCAGATCTGGTTTCTTCATTCAAGACTTGAAGGTTGTTACCAAACCAGTTTGTCCAAGAGGCTTTGGCATCTCGGGATTTTTGTTTGTTTGTTTGTTTTTTAAAAAGCATGGCTTCAGCTTGGTTTTTGGGGGGGGCTGATGGAACATGTCTAGGATGATTTAGTAGTTTTTTGAGTGAGTAGCTTGGTAGCAGGGATGGAGCAGTGCTTCCTCTGGCAGCTCAGAGCTGTGCTGCTGTTTCTGCTGAAATTTAGGAATTTATGTGTAGTGGAGGTTTTGCCAGTAGCTTGCACAGGAGCAGCTTTGGGCCTACTACTGGAGAATCAATTTGTGATTTTTTTATTTCCCTGAAAGCTGATTTATGTGTTTTTTGAAACCAGGTTGTCTGTGTTATAATTGATGGATGAACTTTGCTCTCCTTCTTCTGGGATCAAACCTACCTTGCCTTCCTACTGGATGGTTGATTAATTCCCCTGTCCCTGCAGAAGAAATACTATCAAGAGAAGCTGTGGAAAAACACTTATTACTTTGCTTAAAACTGCTTCTTGTTGTCTTGGTAACAATAAATTTATGGGGTGACTTAAGCTGCTACTGCATGAACAGAAGATAGAAACTGCTGAAAATTCAAAGGCATGAAAAGATGGAGAAACCTCCAACTAAAAAGCATATTTTGTTTCAGATGTTCTTAATTCCTTATTATTCTCTTTGATCTTTGAGGTGTTAAAAAGAAGGAGCTTAGATACCATTTATCACTTAAAAACTAAATTGAAGTAGAACCTGAAAAATAATTAAGTGTGATTTTTCTCTAAGTGTGGGGAAGAGCAGCTGATGAACCATGGGTGTTGTACTTCCAGCTCTGGTAGATTTATATTTTTAACTCTTCAAAAGCTTCACTCATCTCTTTTCAGATTCACCTTTAGCTAACCTTTGTTCCTTAACACATCTTTTCAAAATATTTGGAGTTGTTAGCCTTTAGTCACCTTTTCTGCAGCCTCGATGGGGAATCTGTGTCAGGATGGGGAGAGCTGGAAGTGAGGGAGGTTTGTGCCCTGTGGGGGTGTTCAGATGCTTGCGTTTTTTGTGGAGGTTGGAAGATCTTTGAGCAGCTTTTTGGGCTGTTTGGACCAGGAGCAGCATGGCTCATGTTAGTGGTGATCTCCAGAAACTTGAAAGGTTTGGGAGCAGAGTAATTTAACAGGTTTTTGAGTGTTTAAGGACAGGGGTGAGAGCTGTGAACTCCAGGGCTGCAGCGACCAGGAGTGCCAGGACACAGGGGATGGCTTCCAGTGCCAGAGGGCAGGGCTGGATGGGATATTGGGCAGGAATTGTTCCCTGGGAGGGTGGGCAGGCCCTGGCACAGGGTGCCCAGAGCAGCTGTGGCTGCCCCTGGATCCCTGGCAGTGCCCAAGGCCAGGCTGGACAGGGTTGGGAGCAGCCTGGGACAGTGGGAGGGGTCCCTGCCATGGCAGGGGGGGGATAGGGTGAGCTTTGAGGTCCTTTCCAACCCATCTCCAAACCATTCTGGGATTCTGATCATCCTCTCTGAATCCTTGCTGGCTGTGGATCTGTTCCTCTGCCAGGCAGGACCATGAATTTCCTCAGTGCTGGGCACCCACCCTCGAGCACTGGTGTGATGCAGCAGCTGCCCAACCCGGGGCAGCTCCTCCAGACCAAGCTCCTTAGCTCTGTTCCTGCAGGAAAGGAGGATTTCCACAGCCTGGAAGTACAGCCACAGCACCCAGAGGGCTTTGTCCTGACCACAGCTAACTGCAGACCTTTCCAGCCCTGCTCAAGGTGCCCTGTGCAGGGATGGTGTGGGTGCAGGGCTTGTGTCCAGCCCCTGGTGACTCGCCTCATTCTACCCAAAATGATGAAAGACAGAGGCAGTTGTGCTCAGGGTACTCATGCATCTCGTGGCCTTCAGCCACAGCAATAGCCTGCAGCTCTGACTCTCAGAAGTAATTCCTGGTCTGTATTTTTTGACCTTTCCTTTTCCTTAAGGTCAGCTGTCCATTCCAGCAGGCAGTACGTTATCCTGTGCTGCAGCAGCTGGTGGTGGGTACCACCCCAGCATTGCCTGTGTGCCTCACAATAATGAGAACCAAGAATAAAAAAGAACCAAGATGTTGCATTTTGAATTTATCTGGTAATTTTAGCTGCACTGGTGGCTTGTACATTGAATTCAGTCTTTCATTTTCTTACGTGTCCTCCTGTTACTTCTCCTTTCACTGTCCTGACCTGCCACGCACTTGCTTCTTTGGAAATACCAATGCTATTTATTGCAAATAAATATCCAGAGCATTTAAGCTGAATCTGTTTCTCTCCCAGGTCTTTTGTCCCAGGTTGGGATGTGCAGCAGTACAGTTTGGGGCAGAGAGGCTGCTGCTGGCTGGTCATCAGGTTCCTTTTCCCACTTTTTCCAAGTACATCCTTAATCCTTGAGGCACCGTGTGCATTGGCTTTTCTCTTCCAGAGAGCAATTTATGAAATGACTTGGATATAGTGCCAAAAAATCCCATTGGGCAATAGCATTGCTTCAAGTCCCATATTAGTATTGCCAATTTTTTTTTTCTTGCAGTCAGTGGAGCAAATTTTTGAATAACCATTAAGATATTTGCATAGAATTTGGTTCTAACCCCTACAACAGTGATCTGTGTTAAACCATGAAGAGTCAGACAGTCCTAACTATGAAATATTTATATCCACATCAGTTTTGTAAGGGTGGGTGATCCCTTGGAGCTGTGATGTGGTGGTTTTATAGTGGGTGAACTTTACATACAGTGACAAAAAGAGGAAAGAGCCTGTGGTTTTTGTTCTTAAGTGGGGAGGGAAGACACTGGCCCAGCTGTAGACAAAAGGGAGAATCCTTTGAGTGGATTTGAGTCTTCAAAAAGGAAGAATTCAGGAAGAATCCACCTGGGTGTGAACATTAAGGTCTGGGTGATGTTTCTATGAAGTTGGTTTCAAAAAGGTTGTCACAGGGAGTTTTGTTGTACTGTAGAGGCATGGGGCTGCAAATTTCCATTTTGATTTCTTACCTGTGCTTAGATTTGAAAAAAATATTTCCCTATTCAAACTTTTTCCTTTTGCTGGTGCCTGGATTCCTGTTATTCAATTTATCTTCTAATTTATGCTTCGTGTATTTGTTCATTTCGCCAGTTCTTTGGTTACTGGTTTTATGAAATAAACTGCCCAGATAGTCAAGACAGGGAGATTTGCACCCTTGAGAACATAATAACCAAAAAAAGCCCCAACACCTCATCTGAAAAGAATGCTCAGGGCAAAAATTAATAATGTAGTAAATTACTCCTGTCATCAGAGTCTGGGCAGGAGCGTGGGCTGTGCTCCTGTGCATTTCCAGATTTTTCTGCTCTCTTCCCAAGCACTACCATCTCTGGCCATTATTCTTTTCCTATCTTCCCCTCCCTGCAACCATTCTAAATGACTCCCTCTAATCCCCTGGCATTAATTGCACAATCTGAGACAAGGTAGGTGTGTTGCTGGCAGCTACCTAAAGAAAACAGCCCAGACATCTCTTCCCTTTCTGAGCGCCAAGTGATGTCCCAGGACTGGTGTTACCACTGCAGTCGTGATAGAGGCAGCAGGCAGGGACTCAAGATGGCAGAAAAAATTATGAAATACTCTTGTTTTGTAACCATATACCAGGGAATGTTCCCCACAGTGTATTTCTTAACACTTGAAGCCTGCCTTGCTGAGAGGGCCACGTGTCCTGAGCGGAGCTCGGTGCGGTTGGACAAAACTGATCATTTAGAAAAACTACAACCCTTAACCTTCTGTTAAATAAATAAATTATCCTTTGCCTCCCAGTTTGCAGGAGCATGGACATCCGCAACAACCTGACCCGGCTGAACATGCTGGAGAACTGCACGGTGATCGAGGGCCACTTGCAGATCCTGCTGATGTTCAAAACCAAGCCCGAGGATTTCCGCGAGCTCAGCTTCCCCAAGCTGACCATGATCACAGACTACCTGCTGCTGTTCCGTGTGTACGGCCTGGAGAGCCTGAAGGGCCTCTTCCCCAACCTCACTGTGATCCGAGGGACTCACCTGTTCTTCAACTACGCCCTGGTGATCTTTGAGATGGTTCACCTGAAGGAGATCGGCCTCTACAACCTGATGAACATCACCCGGGGCGCCGTGCGCATTGAGAAGAACAACGAGCTCTGCTACCTGTCCACCATCGACTGGTCCAGGATTTTGGATTCTGTAGAAGACAATTACATCGTGGCCAACAAGGATGACAAAGAGGAGTGTGGAGATGTGTGCCCAGGCACCGTGAAAGGGAAGAGCAACTGTCCCCCCACGGTGATAAACGGGATTTTCATCGAGCGCTGCTGGACACACGATCGCTGCCAGAGAGGTGAGTGCACAGTGAGGGGTCTCAGCTGAGGCTTTGCTGTCAAATTTTGACCTGTCAGGACCTGTGAGGCCCTGGAACAGGTTGCCCAGAGCAGCTGTGGCTGCCCCTGGATCCCTGGAAGTGTCCAAGGCTGGATTGGACAGGGCTTGGAGCAGCCTGGGACAGTGGGAGGTGTCCCTGCCATGGCAAGGGTGGCACTGGATGGGCTTTGAGGTCCCTTCCAACCCAAACCACTCTGGGATTCTTGGAGACCTGATAGGTACCTACTGGTTGCTACCTGTAAGCACAGATTCCTAAAAGTGAGGCTGAAAATTGATGTTAGAAGATGAAGAGAAAACCTTTGGGATGGATTTGAGCAGTTCTTTCACCTTTGTTTATAAGGCATCCGGAATTCTGTTTGGTTCTTCTGCAGAGTCAGGAACTGCCCAGAGCTCACCATTTTAATGGACTGTGAGTGTCTTGTGTAACAGTTGGTATTCTGAGTGTCTTTGTGGAGGTTTGGGTAGGGAGTGAAAATCCACACTGACTGAGAGGCTGCAGCAGGTGGAAGCATAACAGAGGGGAAAAGTCTGAATGGAATAAACCCCATTCTGGAAAGGTGCAATTCCATCTTTACCAAAACCTTCCTGCCATAAAAAGGTGCGAGATCTGTGGATGAGTGGGCAGCATTTGCACAGAGAAGAAGCTGGAAGCCAAGTCAGGCCTGAAGGGGAAGGGAGAAGGGGAAGAGAGGACCTGGATGGGGTGGAGAGTGAAATAACAGGGCTTTGAGCCTGGGGCTTTGGTTCAGGGGAGAAGCTGTGTTCAAAAAGCTCATTGCTGTTGCCACCCCAGTCCTCAAATGTATTAGAGTTGTTTTTAATTTCATACAGATTGGTTTTTTTCCAAACTTGGAACTGAACTTAAGCTTAGCTTTAATTATATATTGGCTTTGATTTATGTTAAATCTGACTTGACGGGGAGCAAAGTGAATTGAGGTGAGAGTGACACATTTAGGGTTGTCTGCCTTTCTGGAGGTCGTGCATCCAAACGAACCAGTGTGTCCTGAGACGAAATTAGGAAACTTGTGGGCTGCAGAGAAATTCTTGCCAAGCTTTAAAGGGCAGCTCTGAGTGCTAAGTGCCAAATTTGAGGAGGAATTCCTACCAGTATGCACAAACTAATGCAATTAATGTGGTTTCCCCTCTGCTACTCCTCACCCCAAAATCGTCCAGCTTCCTTTTAAAGAAAGTGGTTATTTTTTGTGGCCAGAATAACAGGGTATGAGCAAGAAGATGCAAGTGTGTACGTGTGTTCCTTTTTTAAAATGAAAAATAAGATTGTAAAGCATTTTATTTATAAACTTCCAGGTATGCAGTTACATCAGCACTGAAACTTGGTTTCTTATGCATTTCATGTGCTGTGTTTTCTGCTGTTTTATAAAGTCAGAGGTCTAATTGGCACTTTTTTAGTGCCTAGACATATTGCCCCAAAATTCCAGTGAATTTTCTGGTGCTGTGTTGCACCAGACTGGAATGGACAGTTTCCTCTCTTTTAAAAAACTGCCTATTTCCGTGAAACCTGGAGAACTTTAATATTTTAATGGTAATATTTTACCATTGGGACAGAAATCTGAGCTCCTGAGCCTCTGGTACAGGAGTTTGTTGGAGGGCACCTGTCCAGTACCTGCCTCAGCTCAGTCACCACGTCTGTTTGACCTGTCAGGTCAGAAGCTGACCTGTCAGAAATTGAGATTTTAATCAGAAAATGGTCTCAAAAGGCACTGTACACAGATGCTCTGGTTTTGTGTGTCCCTTGCAGAGGGATCAGTAGGGAAGCCTTGCTCCTGCATATTTGGGCAGTGAGTGGAATGCACTTCCCAAAGCACTTGACAAGCCGAGCTTATCTTTGTTTTGAACGTTCGGATTTGGACTTTAATTTTTTGGTAGCCGCTGTTCTGCACAAGCTGGGATCTGTGTGATCCCGTGCCTTGTGACACCTGCCCCAGTGCTTCTGCAGTTGTTTTGACAGCCTGAGAGGTTTTTTAGACCTTTTTTTGTCTGTTTGTGAGTAGCCTTTAGACTCTGAGCACACGCCGATGGTGGAGATTAAGTGACATTTATTTAGCGAACCTGCCGGTGCAATCGCTGCCTCCTCTGTTCTCCTGCCAGCCCTAATGTATCCTTAGCATGTGTAATTGTTTTGTCAAGATTATTAAAAGCTTGTGTGAATTGTATTTTGGCTTTCCTTAGCCTGAAGAGCCTCGCAGCAGCTCCCAGTACCCAGGGTATTAATGTCATGAAATCTTTCCCTCTGCGTTTCTGCAGCTTATCTGGGAATCTTCAGCTGCTAATGCAGTGCTGAAGTCTCCTGGCTCTCTGGAATTAAGTGAATTCCCTTTTATTTTGTATCTTCTAACCAGAATGAAATCTAGCAATTTCTCTATCAATCATTTTGTGTGGAGTTTTTAACCCAGGTTATTTGTACACTGGTTTGTTTAATGAAACTTGGTGTAGAATCTCCTGGTTCTGGTTTTTTGTTTGGTTTGGATTTTTTTTTTTTGTTTTGTTTTTTTTGGTTTTTTTTAATTTTTTGCATCTCTGGATGGGAAGTTGTTGCTGTCTAAACTGCTGCCCTGGGACTGGGAAAAACCCTTAAAGGATATGTAAATATTGATTGTTTTGATTTTACAGAGTGGGTGTCAATTGACAGAGACAAGTCCCAAGCTGACCGGCTTTTCCAGCCTGCTAAGCTTGGAGTCTTGCTGGAAAATATTAGGAGATGGGCAAGAAGTTTGGAAGAGCACCTGTGGGAAGGCTGGAAGATGTCACAGAAAATGAGCAGGAGGGGAGAGGCAGGCTCCTCTCCCAGGAGCACGGGACAGGATGAGAGGAAATGTTCTCAAGTTGCCCCAGGGGAGGTTTAGATGGGAGACTGAGGAAAACCAATTTCTTCATGGATGAGGTTGTGCAGCACTGAAGCATTGGAGTCACCATCCCTGGAGGTGCTCAGAGGCAGTGGGGATGTGGCACTTGGGGACAGGGGTTAGTGGTGGTGCTGATGGTTGGAGCTGATCTTAAAGGTCTTTTCCAGCCTTAAGGACTCTGTGATCTCTGAAAGGTCTTGTGTGTGTGGGAAGTGGCAGAGTTGGGGCTGGAGTGGGGTCCTGGTGTCCCCCCTCTCTTCCACACCATTCCCTGCCTTTCCCCTGCCAGCTCTCTGTGGTTGCTCCATGTTATCCCTCCTTATTTAATTATTCCTTTATTTAATCAGTGCAAATATCCCAGTTGAGTCCAAAACTAACTTTTCAGTTACAGCATGGAATTATCTCCAAGGCACATATCCAAGCCTCTGAATCATCCCCGTAGCTACAATTCCAGCCTGGAATTTTTTTTTGGTTTTTTTTCAGTTGGTGATAACATGTTCAGGACAACAAAGTAAAGGGTCTTCTTACAGAGCAAAGGTTGGGGATGAAACCAGTGGGGAGGAACTGAAATTATTTGTGGGCAGCTGCACCCTTGGAAAAACCAGTGGCAGTATTGAGGACTCAGTGTCTGAGTGCAGGGATGTGTAGGTGGATGCGCCATGGATTGAGATCTGTTGGGATGTGCTTCCTCAGAATTTTCTTTTTTTTTTTTTTTCCCTAAATCACTCATGATGGTGTGAAAACCAAGTCGGTTCAGTTAAGGCCAACTCATGTTATATTTTGGGTAGGCAGGGAGGGAAATGTGTAGTCTGTTTGGAATTTGGGTCTAGCCTGATGCTGTTTATGGCAGCCAAGTGCTGTTCCTTTTCTGGGGGTTTTGTACCTCTTCACTGACATTTTTAACAGGGTTTTTTTTTCACATACACAGTTATTTTATTGCCACCAAAAGGTACTTCTTGGTCCTGCACTGCAGAGAGCGTCTTTGCTGAAGAATGCAGACAACAAAAATGCTGGAAATGCCACGTCCTAGACCTCGGTCTGGATCTGCCAAACATGATTTTCGTATTTCACATTTTTTCCAC
>VXBQ01006089.1:87665-173734 GCA_013400175.1 Phainopepla nitens | reverse complement strand
TTTTTTTTTCTATACGTCTGTCACTCCTCTTGCGGAAGGAACAATTCCCTCTGAAATAGGATTTCCTGCCAATTCTCCCTGCAGTCAGGCTGCTCTGTCCATACTGAACTTGGAGCAGTCTGATGGGTTTGACAGACTAATTATAAAGGCGGGTTCAGCCTTTTATTGCACGTCGGGTCATGTGGAAGTGGAGTAAGGCAATAGGAAGGAAAAGTGGAATGGCCAAATAAAAGTTACCAGCAAAATTATCTGCAGTATCAGACAGTCCCTTGGTGAACACTGAAGGGCCACATTCCTGGACTATAAGGATGGATATCTGGAATAGTTTTTACAGGGCCAAGTAGTGATAGGAAGAGGGGGAATGGTTTTAAACTAAAAGGGGAAATATTTAGGCCAGATGTTAGGGAGAAATTCTTTACTCAGAGAGTGGGCAGGCCCTGGCACAGGGTGCCCAGAGCAGCTGGGGCTGCCCCTGGATCCCTGGCAGTGCCCAAGGCCAGGCTGGACAGGGCTGGGAGCAGCCTGGGACAGTGGAAGGTGTCCCTGCCACGGCAGGGGTGGCACTGGATGGGCTTTGAGGTCCCTTCCCACCCAAACCATCCTGAGATTAATTCTATAATTCTGTCAGCTATAGGCTTCATTCATTAGAAGGTGAGAAAGAATTCAAGTTCCTTTGTTCGTCCTGAAGGAAACCTTTGTAGGAATCTGTTACCTGCTTGATCTTGGGGCTTCTTGCTTACCAAGAAATTTGAGTTATTATGAGTATGGGCCATTTCAGGTCTGTCAGTAGGCTCCTTTTTTCCGTCTATAATCTTATTTTTCATGATAAAAACAAAAGTTATTTCTCCATTAGTGCAATTTAGAATTTGTAGCAAAATACTGACTTTGTGGAACGTAGATTAAACAATTTGTGTCCATTGAAGAGGACATAAAACAGCAGATGGAAAAGATGACAGTCTGGAATAATTGCCATTCCAAGAGCTGCTAAAGAAAGGTTCTGTGTGAAAATAATAATGTTTTTCCATGCTTTTGGGTGTGATTTTTGGGGTTCTCCATTGCAGAGCCAGGAGCTGGACTTGATGATCCTTGTGGGTCCCTTTGAAATCAGCATACTCTATGATTAATTTTTTTTTTTCTGTCATGTTGGGAAACAGGTCTAGAGACAAAGGGATACAACAGGATCTCTCTTTAATTTCCCTGTGATTTATCTGGGGAAAATTCTGGGACAGATAAGGGACAGGTAAGGAACTGAGGAGTCACTTTGTTCCCAAGTACAAGCAGCACAACAAAGCCCTGAGAAAAACATTGCTCAGCCTGAAATGTCTTTCAACTGCTGTGAAACAGCACTGAGCACTCTCAGCAAGACCAGTGCCAGCAGAAATTCTGCAGCCCTGAACATCTTCAAGGCAGGTTTGAATAACAAAGTTCAGAGGTGTGTGTGGGAAACGCTTTGTGATGTTTACTTAGGTAGAAATATTACTTAGCAACAGCTTCCTGTAATTTTTATGTGCTGGGAATTTCTGTAACCATGAGCTTGGTTTTATTACCTCTGTATGGGAAAGGGGTCTCGAAGCACTGAGCGGACTCAGCCAACCTCAAGGGCAAAGATATTTTTAAAGCTTCAAACACAAAGGAAATTTTTCCAGTTGCTACTACATGAAGTGGAAGTGCTCCTTTTATTTGGAGATCTGATAAGGGCTGCCTTTTTTTCTTTTCCCTTGCTCTGACAAATGCCAGATGGAAGCTGACACCGGATAGTCTCGCTGGGGTGTCTGTGCTGACCCTGCCAAGCTAAAGCTTTTTTGAGGGTCCATAGCTGGGGCAGTGGTGACACTTTGCCAACGCTGAGACATCCTAAACTAATTCACTTGAGCTTATTAAGAGTAGTTAAGAGATTTATGGTGCTTGGGGTTGTGATACAGCCCAAAATTGGAGGAGAAGGGGTGGAAACAATCCCTCCACACAAATGACTGTTTAAGGATATGCTCCTTTGGAAACACCAAAAAAAATTGGGGAAGAAACATCTGGAGCAGCTTTTCTCCTCTGAGCTGGGGTGATGCAAGGCTGTAGGATTTCAGTACAAAGGGTCTCAGCTTGCTGAGAAATCCCCACACATGCAGCTGACCTGATGTTTCATCAGGTTCTTCACTGCTGCACCTTTACTTAAATTTGGGGTTGGGAAGTGAAGATTTTCTGCTCCTGCCCCGACTCCCAACCAGCACTTCAGATGCAACTGATTGACCCTGTCATCCTTAGAAATGTATATGCACAGTAAATACAGAGAATTCCTCCCCATAGTTAAGAGATCTGAATTCCTGAACAAAATTCTTGTCAAGGCAAAGGTTTTTGATGAGTTAAAAAAGAAAAACGAGGTATTTTGCTGCTGATACAGTAACAACTGGGAAAGTTTTCACCTTGTTTGGTTCAAGCTGCTATTTTAATTCTTTCACCCTTAGCCTTTTCCCAAAACACTTGTTATTTGGGTTGGGGTCTGGGCCCTTGAGGAGGCTGAGAGGAGTTCAGTGCCTTACTGCAGTGGCTCAGCACTGAGGATGCTGGAGATGTTCTTAAATCTCTGTCTGATCCTCAGCACAGATGCTGGCTCCCTGGGAGTTCCAAGGGTGCTTCAGGTAGAACTTTTCCCCCTTCAAGAACTGTTCCAAGTTACCTTTTTTTGGCTTAAGCAAGGCAACCTGCACTACTCCTTGTTAGATGAAAACCAGGAGACCTGGCAGGCACATTCTTTGGAAGATGCTGTTGTCTGGGTGTGCAAGGGGGAAGTCAGAGAATGTAAAAAAAATAATAGTGAGTGACAGAGTTAACATGTGTTAGTAGTGCATCAATGGGAGAGCAGGAAATGGTTCACCTGGTGTGATGTGTTTGCTCAGGGAGGAGGAGATGTGTTCCATTCACAGCAAATCCTGCTGGGTGTTCAGGGTGCTTTAGTGCTGTAAGCAAGGATGGGGAATTAGCTAGCTTGTGTATTGTGTATGTTTTCTTCCCTTTACACCTCCTTCATGAAGGCAGGGCAATGAAATTCTGCATTTTAAATCTTTTAATAATTGTAAAAGTATTCTAAATTGAGTGCAATTCTGATGCCCCTTCCCAAATTTAGGCAAAATGAGCAGAATAAATGTAAGCTGTGTGATGGGACAACAGTCTCTGATTTTACAGGGAAGGGACTGGAAATCTTTGTTTTTCAAGGCTGTGAAGGGATTGTGAACTGTTGGGTCTGTACAAAGAAGTGCATTCAGAGTGTGTGAGCAGAGCAACTGAAATATGTCACTTGGCAAAGCTCTCTGAAACATCTTTCCCCATCAGGAATTGGATTTGACAGGGATTGCCTCTGTAAATAATTGCTGTGTTTAAAAAAAATCCCAACAAAACACAAAACCCCCAAAACAAAAGACAAAAATGGTCAAAACCCCCCAGGTGTGACCAGCACAAAGATTGTTTCTAACTGAAAGGTTGAGGATTTCAGGACCTTTTGATTAATTACAGAGCTGGGGAATAACCAGCCCTGTCCTGGAGGAAGCAACACTCACCCTCCTCTCAGCTTGTAACAATAGCTGGTACAAGTTCAATGATTAAGCTTCCCAATTATATCCTATAATTGTCTGCAAATTCCCATTGAGGGATGTGAATGAACTTGCTGGGATGTTTATGCTGCTTAATTAAGGCTGTTGGTTAGGTGGGAAAGAAAAAAATGTTGGGTCAGGGGAAGTTGTGGGGGTCCTGGCTGGGATTGCCTGCTTGGGATGGGCCTGTAGTTACTCAGTTCCTGCTTTGACCCCAGTTTTTGTCTGGCATTGCATAAGTGTGCAGGGAGATATGGATCACAGCCATTGCCTTGTCTTTATCTCAGTTTTTTAGACGAGGGTACTGGGGGGCACGGGGCTGACGTCGCTGCAGGTTGTCGGCCTGGCTTTTCTTTTGGCTTGTGACATGTAAAACAAACAGAGAATTAACTTTGTCTCCGTGCAGTGCTTAAATGCTGGCTGAGTGCTTTATTGGTTTTGTGTGAAGAGTCTGGATTCCTTGTGAATCTGGGTTTAAACTGACAAAACAGGGCAGGACACTCAGCACCTGTTCTTGTCCAGAAACTTTTATAATTGGAATTGGATGCTCTGTTCTAAGAAGGAGCTTCTATACCCTCAGTAGGAATTCCTTAATTTGAGATTGTGTTTATTTCTCTGCCTCCTGGGCATCTTGAGGGGTGAAGGCTCTGAGGAAGATGATGTTTTGAAGGAAATCTCACCAAAGGGTTGGAAAGAAAGTACAGTTAGAATTGCATTCAGCAGAATGTTGGGATTAATTCTCTTCAGCATGTTTTTAAAGAACTCAGGGTGTGCATGGTTTTGGTGCACTCCAGAAAGAGAAATGTGATTTTAATCTCGTGTATCAGGTCAGAGGTGCCCTTTTCCAAGGATGCCAAGAACTACTGCTCCACTGGAATTGTGACTCAGGCAGTTTCAGCTTTTGCAGAGCTCAGCTCCCGCACTGCAGTTGCCGATGCACTGACAGATGCTGGACGGGTGAACTGCCAGGAATTGTGACTCTTCTCAGGAATTATGCCTCGTTCATAGGCCTGAGAGGGTGGCAGGTATTTAGCAAGATTGGTCTGATGAAGAGTGTATAACTTGCAAGGTCTTTTTAGTCTGTTTTCAGTGCAATTTGGAGGCTTCTGGAGCTGCACGCGTTGAACTCTGGTCACTTAGGACTCCCACAGGATCACGGCTGTGTGTGGCCACACTGGAATTTCAAGGCCCTGATGTGATGAGCTGAGCCTGAGCTTGGCTTACAGCACAAGACTGATGGTTTTTAAGTCAGAGTTAAGGGAACTTAAGGAACAGGTTTGTCAGAGATCAGAGAAAACACCTGCGAGCTGAGCAGCGACATCTGCGGTTCTGCCTTTCTGCTCCCTCGTGCTCCTCTCAGCTCACTTGGCTCTGACCCCTGGGCACAATTCCTCATTTAGTGGTTTTTAAAATGTGAATTGTCTGGGGCAGGGAGGGAGGAGGTTGGTCCCAGTGTGTTCATCAAGACAAAGCCTGTTGGACTGTAAGGTGTGAGGAGGAGAAGGTTCATAGGGAAAGGGAGCAGGAAGCTTTGGAGTTGTGTAGCCGTAATTTGCAGCCCAATTTTTGATGTTTTTCTCTGGTTTTGTAGCTGTGGGAGTTGAATTATGCTGAGAGCACACAGCATTTTTGCACTGCAAGGCTCTAACCCCAGGAGCAGGGATCCCAGGGCAGGAGCTTGGGCTCTCCACTGTGTTCAGAGCTGCAGGAGCAGATGCTCCTTCCCTGTCGAGAGGAAGGAGTTGGGTGCTGGGATCTGACGCTCTCACATGGGGCTTTGATGACACAGAATGGGGCTGTTTGCTGGCTGATTCTCCCCCATGGATGTGAAGAGCCCAAGTCTGACACTGGGTGTTCCAGGGATGGATTATTTGGGGTCTGTGGCAGAGCTGCTGAACTTGGCAGCGTCGCTTCTGATAAGGTCGGGGAGACGCCGTCAGCTTCTCAGTTGTTTGCTCTGAAATATCTGCAGTAACTGAGAGTTCACTCAGCAACCTGCAGCAGAAAAGTCAAGTTCCAGCTATTGCACTGCTCTGGCCACTGGGAAATCCCTCACACAGAGACTCAGACAAACTCTGTTGTATCAGCAGCATTTTACGATTGATAAAGTACATAAAGAATGTTTGCACTTGAAGATGGGCTTGATTAGAAAATCTCAGGAATTGTGCAGGAAGCCTTATCCCTGCGTCTTGGTTTCCCAGGAGTAAGGCATGTGCAATTCCACAGACATCACAGGATAACAAAGCACTTTTCTGTTTCCATTTTCAACTTCATTAAGCACATCCATGTTGCGTTATGGCACTGCAAGGATTTCAATACTTCATGAGCAATGAAAGGATTCATTAAAATTTGAGTATCAGACAAATGTTCTTCTTGTCTTTTCTGTGAAGACAATCCAATTAGATTCTCTGGGTAGTGCAAACATAGAGCATAGAGTGATTTAATGAAATGAACAGGGCTGGTTTTTTTTTGGTCTTTGGTCCTTTCTGAAGTTAGGCTGATCACACTGATGTGTTTACACAGCTTCAGTTCGGGATGGAGGAGTCCAAGAGCTCCCTCTGAGTACCCCTCAAAAGCTCCCAAAAGCCAGAGAGGAAATGGAGCTCCTCAGTGTGATGTCTGAGTGTCTGAAAGTCTCGCCCAGTGGAGCCTTAACAGGGCTTAAAGGAGTAAGGCTTTTGTTTTAAATAGTACTTGAAGCAAAGCCTTTAAAGCTCAATAAACTATTTCTCTGTTCATTCAGTTCTGTGGATTTTAGGCTCTGGGAATCTGAACATTCTGTTTCTGGCAAGGGGAGCATAGCCCACAGGACAGTCTTACCTGGAGACTTAAGGATAAAGCCATTTATGTAGAAACTGGTTCTTCATCTGAAACAACTTCTCACCTCATCAGCATCTCTACAATTACTAAATTAGCAAAAGAAATGCCATGTGTAGATTTTCCTTAGGCTTCTCTTCCACACTCCAACAACCTTATCTCCAGAGCTGCTTAAATAATGTGTGTAGTGTTTGGCTGCTCTCTCAGTGCTTGGATATCGACTTTCTAGCCCACAAAACCAGTCCATTCGAACTGGGCATCTGCATCGAGCGTCAGTTTTTGTTCTGGGAAATATGAAATGTTCTGCTTTGGGCCTGTACAGTGTGTGAGTTTGGTGGGTGTGATAAGAAAAACGTCGCCGTGTTTTGCATGGCTCAGGCGGCGAAAGGAGGAGCAGCCGCGTGACGCTCCTTGCTCATCAGCACCAGGGAAGAGCCTGTTGTTTTTCCACATGCTCCAATCTGTGATAACAAAAAGAACTTCAGATTGTGTTTTTTCAAACATGCTCTGGGTCTGTTGGTGCTCAGATTTGCCAGTGACTCTCTCTGCTCTGGGAGCACGTCTGTCCACCCAGAGCCTGATGTGAAGTGGCTCAGTTCAAACCCGCGCCTTGTTTTGGTGCTGGAGGAGGCTGAGCAGGACTCAGCAATCAGCTGGAACCAAGTGTTTTGCTTTGCTCTGGCTGTTTTGCAGAGGGTCGAGTGCTGGTTGTGGACTGAGGTACTGCCAGTCTCTTCCTGGCACTGTCAGGTTTTAGGCTTGGCTTTATGACTTCCAGAAACTTCAACTGGCCAACGCAGGAAGTGCTTTGAGACAAAATTTAACTTTTGGATGGATTTAGTCAAACAACCATCAGAAAAATCTTAGGTAGAGTATTTGAGGTGGCCTCAGACAGGTGGATGGACTGGGTGGCATCTCCAGAACTCCTTGGGCTCTTTTCCATTGGCAGATTGATTCCAGTGCCAGCAGCTCCAAGCTAAGACTTGAAACCTCCTGAGTTTGGTGAAGAAAAAGACTCTTTGTCCCTGGAGAAATTGATATGGCTTCAGGTTACTTGTAGAGGAGAGTCCCATCTCTTTACCTTGCTAGATAATGTTGATTTGTGTCCTGTCTTTCCCCAGAGGGCTCAGTCCATTGTAAGGTGACTTCCACCCTTTCCCCAGTAGCTGCCCCATGAAGGATCTGCAGGTCTGTGGCTGTGGCATCAGTTAGAGAGCTCTGAATAATCCTAATTGCTCTGCAGTGGACAATGCTGATGGCAGCTGGTGATTAGACCATATCTGAGTCCCGTGCTGATAAAGTGAAGGTTTTTAGCACTGTGGCACACGCCTGCAGGGGTGGGGGATGTCAGCAGATCCTGTTCCTCCCAGCCTGGCTTCACCGATGGATAATGGGATTTTCACTACTCCTGTACTTCCTTGTGACCTCAGTGACAGTCAGTTTTATTTTAAGATCTTACCATGATGTGAAATAAAGCAGAATTTTCACAATTCTGACCATTGAGAATTGGAGCCATTAACTATTGTGGAAGGAGGATTGAGAATCCAAGATCTCTCCTGAGTTCAGTGTAACTTTGGATGATTCAGTTCCCCTGTTGCTGGCCTTGTTGAGATGGCACAACTAGTTTGGCATTAAATGCCTTCAGATTACAACTTTCTCTTGCATAATTTACAAGGAGAGATAGATTAATGGCCTCCAAGGGTGCCTTGTGCAATGTAGTTAATGGTTTTTGTACTCGTCTCCAGTCGTTTGGTTTTCCTCACTGTTGTGTTTGTGTGACTTTTGGTCATTTTTATCATTTCTCATTTGGCATCTGCGTTAGAGCAGCAGAGGGATGTGGCACAGTCACAAAAATCTCCAGGGATCAGTGTGTTTGTAAGGAGAAGCTGTTAAGCAGTGGATATCTGGGAAGAGCCAAGCTGGATAATTTGTGCAGTGCCACATATTCATATACAGTGAATTACTTGAAAATGGGCCTTGCTGGTATGCCAAGGATGACGAGGGCGAGTAGTAAATAAAAATACATTGCACATTGCTTGGCTCTGCAGGCAAACAGTATCTATTTCAGTCCTGCTAAGGAAATTCTTATGCCTCGAAATAAACCGTGGCGAGCGTGCGTAGAGCTTTGGGCAAACAGGGGAGGGTGTGCAGAGAAATGGGCAGGGCCTGAGGAGGCCACAATGACTCGAGCAGTTGAGAGAATTTTATACAGAATTGATGGATTTGGTACTGGTTAACAAGATACTGCATCCATTTCTCCTTCCCACAGTTCAGATATTGCTTTGGAAAAAAAATTGCTGTAGGCTCAGGGAAAAGTGAAGCGACGCCTGTGAAATGTATGAAGGCACAGTATGGTGTGGAGCTCCATGTGGGAAGTCAGTCGAGGATGGACTTGCTGAGTGACTGTGCACTGAACAGTTTTTGCACCCTGGTAATTTCAGGAAAAAAAAATCTATTTGGTTGAGCTAGTTAGCTCTGCTTCCCAGGAAAATGCGCCTTTCTTGCACAACTGGCCTTCAGGTGATGCTTTGCCTTTCTCTCTCTCATCATCCTCTCTGGAAGGTGAGGCAGGAAGGGGGATCTGGAGGAAGAAAGGAGGATCAGGAGTCAGTCCCCTTCCTTTTCCCTCTCTGTTTGTTTTCAGTCTCGTCACCCACAAACACAAATTCAGTTTCAGTATCGATGTTTACAATTCATGACTGCGCCGTGAAATCTGCCAAGATTAAAATCTTAACCTCTGCCTGACATTTCTGTGTAGATCATTAGTTATCAGCATAATCTCCTTGTGGTTAATCTTATACTTCCGCCCATTCCATTGCCTTTCTCACTTGTGGACAGCTCCATTTTTCCTGTAGACTGTGCCTCTGTTTTGGTGTAGATTTGTTGTTTTCTGTGTCCGGATTCCGTTTATATAACGTATCTAAAATTCCATCTTTCCTCATCCCCACGTGCCAGCATAGCTTTCGTTCTTTCATGCCTTGTTTACTACAACATCCTTCCCCGTGGCCTTGAGGAGAGGAATCTTGTCCCTCCCTTATCTCTGCAGGAAGCAGAGCTTGGACGTTTTGCCTCGTGCCTTGATCATATCATCACTCCTCATTTTCAGGACGGGTTATGTTGGTAAAAGTAATAACCTGTGCTTGGAAAAATCAGATGGACCTTGCTCTTAAACCATCACCAAGTCCTTATGTGTGTTTCTCACATATTAGCTCCTGAAATCATAGAATCATGGAATATCCTGAGCTGGGAGGGACTCACAAGGGCCATCGTTTATTTTTAGGACATGCCTGGACCATTTTCCTGTGATTTGGGGTTGCAGTGAGTGAGCAGTTTTGGCAGGAGCAGGTTAAAGTGAACAGGGATGTTTACAAGATGCTGTACATTGGAGAGTAATAAATAGTTAAATATTAACATGAAGCTTTCATGAGGCTCCCAGGTGGCATCAACCGTTGAGTGATAACACCAAATCCTTGGGTTGTAATAAAGATTGAAATTTAACAAACCATAACAACAAAAAAACAACCTTATTGTTGTGAGTGAAATTACGGTCAAAGCTTTACAGGGAAATGCCCCAAATTAACGTTTAAGATTCTGGTCTTGTTCTAAATTACAAGTTGTCTCTTCTGCTGTACAGAATGAAGTACAATATTTTGCCTGAAGATGTGGTGTCAGTTTTGGGGCTGGCATATTAAAAAAACCCAGCTGCCAAGCAGAGGTGGGTGGTTATTTCTGATCCCTTGCACTAAGCTCCCATGTAATTTTGAACACAAAGTACAAGGAGCAGGCTTGACCTGCTTGCCAGAGAATGGCACAACAGCACTGTTGTAGACACTGGGTAAAGTATTTACAGCTCCTGGTCGCTATCCTGGTGTGCACTTTGTGACACTTGTCTCACCTTTAACAGTTGCTGCTGTGTTTTCAAATCAAACTCTGTGTTTTGCTAGTTTGGGCTCAATGGCCAACAGCTTTGCTTGCTTTCTGCAAGTTGCTTGTACCTGCATGGGAAGCAGCTCGATTGAAAGATGCCAGGAGAATGAAAACAGACTTAGTCTTGAGTTTTAATTTCTTTATTAATTAATTTTTTTTTTCAGTGTGAGGTGCTTTGCTCTGTAAGTCCAGTTCACGAGGGGTCTGCAGGCCCTGTGTGAACACCACTGCTTTGATCTTTGTTCTGTCTGGGCAATATTAGGATACTTGGGTGGGAAACCTCCAGTTCTCTGTGTAAATAGTTGGGGTGACAGAGGAGAACAGGACTGAAAACCTTCAAGGGAGGTAAACAGAAAGGTCTGAAAAATCCATGAAAATGAGAGCCTGTCCTGGGGGTTCAGTAGAAGAAGATGAGGGCCTTCCATAGCTGAGGTTTGTAGCCCTCAAAGTCCTGTCCCCGAAAATAAGAGATGATATTCTACAGTATCATCATATTGTTTGGCTGTCAGACTCCATCCATGGGATCTGAATTTGCACAGGACTTTTGCACACCTGGGCCCTGCCTGTGCCTCGGCGTGGAGCTGGAGAAGCTCATTTGCAAAGGTTGTCACTTCCTAGGACGATGAAGAACAAGTGACCAAAGGCATTGTGGGTGCATTGAGGTTGATGACTTCTCCAGGCTTCACCATATCGAGATGACTTACATGTATTTTATATATTATAAAAGCAAATTGTGTGTATACGTATGTGCAAGCTCCTCTTACCACGTTTCCCATATTGCTTGTCATAATTCACATGGGAGTAAATATGTGAACGCCAGCAGGTGTAGTGCAGAAGATAATGAATTACTCCCCAGTTTAAACAGCAGAAGGTTGGCTGTTTCTGGAGAGATCTCCTGTTATCTGCCCCTTTCCTCTGTAAACAACTGAGCTCAACCTTTCCTGTATCTCCATTCAACAACTTCTTCCACAGACCTCCACTATCACAGCAGGACGAGGTGGCACACGGCTCCAAACTCTTTTATCTTGTCTAAACTCACATTTGCTGATCCTCACAGGTCCAGCATCCCTGTGGGCTTCATCTGTTCCTGGCGGGAAGCGGCCGAACCCCGGCCCCGCTTTGGAATATCTGAGACATTCCGTGTAGCTCCAGCTGAGCACGTAATTTGTGGAAGGGTTGGGAGGAGAAACAGTTTTTTTTCCTTGTCCTTACTGATGGATGAGATAAGAGGTGTAATGTTGTCCCGAGAAATGTCAATGGGAAGAGTTTCCTTGACGTTGTAGTAAGTGTGTTGTTTTTGGAAGTCACTGTCCATGGGAAGGGAGGCACCTGCAGTTAATTTTATCTGTTCCTGTGTAAATACAGACCTCCTAACGTTCCCAGCTCGCAGTTCAGAGGGGTCATGGCATTATGTACTGTAATATCTTATTTTATAAATAACACTTTATTTTAGTGCTGATTGTAAAATCTGGGATTTATTTGGCACTTGCTCCTTCCCGAGCTGGTGCTGAGAACTGCAGCTCTTTGTTGTGGGTTACAGCACTTGAGTAGATGCCTTTTGGAAGGGTTGTTCCTTGGATGTCTTGGGGGGAAAGGGAGGGATAAGTGTTGTTAGAGCAGCTGAGCTCTGGGAATAATGACATCAAATTTGCTTGAGCATCTGGTGATTCCTTCCTGAATTTTGCTTGACCACTGTGGCCAACACCGGGCATTGCCAGCAGGATTTTGGTATCACCGTGTTAACTTCTTATTTTTTGTTCTCTTCTAGTTACTCCATTTATTTGGCAGGGTCAGGAAGGGCTGGGGGAGCTGCTGTTGTTTGTCACCAAGGCGATCAAAAGTCCTTGTGCTTTTTACAGTCCACTGGAGCTCTCCAGCCCTGTCTCTCCCAGGCACGTTTCTGCTGCTGGTGGGGTTTGGGGTTTGGGTTTCTACCTCTTTGGCCTCTGTGACATGAAGAAATAATTGAAAGAATAAGCCACAGTGCAGTGGGGTTTGCAGTATGTTGGTTTTCTTGCAGCAATCCTCTGTCCACCCACCCTGCTGTGGGTTTTAGATTTATTTTTTACTTAGTTTTCACCAGACACAGTTTTGCTTAATTTAATAGCTGTTTTCAGCCTTATGATACATTAATGCAATGGGATTAGGTGTTGTCTTGATGTGTCTAGATCAAATAAATGCTCACAAGAAAGTAGATGATCATGAATGAAAAAATCAAAAATCGATTTAGGGATAAAAATTATGTTTTTATAGGACAAATGGCACTTAACAATTGACTGAATTAGGTGTCTTCTTGACTGGGAGAGAATGAGTGAAGAATAAAAGTGATTGAGTGAAAAATACTGTGTATGTACAACAGGATTTCATACATGATTCTGTAAGGAGTAAGACCCATATGGATTTCCATAGCAGCGGTGCTGCTCAGCACTTGCAGCAGGAAACAAGCCCAGGCTCTGTAGTACTAAATTAAGATCACATGCTTGCAACACACTGAGGAGTTACTGCTGGGGGTGATTAGTCCTTGGGTTTCCTTTTTTTTTTTTTTCCTTGTTGGTTTTGTTTTTGTTTAGAACCACAAGAACCCATTGCTGCGGAGGTCATTGCCAGGACTGTGCCGTTAGGAAATGAAATTACAGTTCCTCTGCAGCCGTAACTCAAGCAGGACTCTGTGTGTGCGGGGATAAATTTATATGTCACATCTCGCAACCATTTACAGTAAGAGGGGAAGAAGAAAAGCCGCGGGGACGTGCAGAGCGCTGCGATCCTGTTTCTGTGGGGCTCTGCCTTTGGGCTCTGCCCGTCATCTAACACGACACCAGCACAGCCCTGGCACCAGGGCAGCCGTGCCATGGCCAAAACAAGCCATTTTCAGCCGTGCCATGGCCAAAACAAGCCATTTTCAGCCGTGCCACAGCCAAAAAAAGCCGTTTTTCAGCCGTGGCAACGCCGGCTTTGTGCCGGCTCCTCCTGCCTTCCCCTCCCGCTTACAAACACCCCGCGCCAATTCAACGCTGCAAAACCCACGGCAGCCCTTCTGCTGCATTAAATGGCATTAAATGGCATTGGGCTGGTGGGGTTTTTGGGTGGTGGTGGGAGGCCAGGGCTGGCTGGGGAGCTGGCAGGGTTAAGGCTGTTTGCCTTGTGCAGATAGCGGGCGGTTGGGTTGGATGCCTCCCCTGCACAGGCAGCAAATGCATTGGCTGAGGTTGAGGGCGGTTCTCCTGCCGCAGTTGTTTTGTGTCCTGGACTCCGTTGGATCTGGAGCCTCCTAATTGCCTTGTCTGTAATCAAAATAGAGTTTGTGTAAGCCAGGGGAGAGGAGCTGATGGTGCGAGGAGAGTTTGCTGCTGGCTCGGCTGCTGGACACAGGACACCCGAGGGGACCCACGGTGGCCCAGGTCGCCTCCAGTGACCCTCCCATCCACACATGCAGGGCTTGTTATTGCACTCTAAAAAGACCACCTTTATTCACAACAAATCAGTCCCAAACCCGTGTGGTGCCTGGACAGCACATGTGCAGCATCTTGATGTTCATATGTGTGGTTTAGAATTTGTCCTTAATGAACCGTGTTTCTCTTACCCAACCCAAACCTGTGGGAACACCCAGTTCAGCTCACCCAGGATGTTGTTATTTAAACGCACCCAGTGGCAGAGAATCCCAAAGAAACAGCAAAATTTATTCTGAGTGGTGTTTTTTTTCCCTTTTTTTCTGGACAATTTACCGTGTTATTAACAGAAAACAAGAAAATAGACCTAACACAGAAGTTTTTACCAGCTTAATGCTTAATTGACTTGCCTGTTAAATACCAATCTCCTGGTTACCTGTGCTGGCTCGGGAATGTGTTTACAGTCTCGGTGTGTTTTGTTTCCACCTGGAGCACGGGGAAGTGCTGAAACAGGGAGCGATCCGGAGGTAGAAATTCCTTTGCGCTGACTCCCGGCCGCCTGTCCCCCCCAGCTGGGCCTCAGCAGCACGGAGAAATGTCCGTTTGAATCTCTAATCAGAGTGCTTTGGAAAAGGCATTGTTTCCTCAGTCTTGGGAGCCACGCTAGCAGTGAGTTAAATATTTATTCACCCCTGGAACTGCAAGTTTGAGCCTCTCCTGTGGCTGCGTTTCTCCCCGGGTTTGTTAATGTCAGGCTCTTTGTCACTTTTGGGACAGGGGTTTTAAGCACCCAGTTCTCACAGATGTGGTGAGGAGGTGTCGTGGCTGTGCTGGGCAGCTTTGTGCTGGGGCTGAGCCCATGGCCCCCACAGCAGCGTGGTGGCTTCTGCCCCCACCCAGAATAGCTGCTCCTTTGTCCCCTTGCTTGGGTTTGTGGAGTTCCCTTTGGACTTTCTGTGAAGAAGGGGGAGAGTTGATTTTGTCCCTGTGCCGATTGCCCAAAGTCTCCCACAGCCCGACCCAGAGGCTGGGGTTGTGGGTGTCACGTCTGAACCTCCCCTGAGCCTCCCCCACATGCCAGAGCTCCCAAAAGGGCCACCTTAGAGTCACCTTAGAATACCCTGAGGTGGGAGGGACGCACAAACATCACAGAGTACAAACACTCCAACAATCCCACCCTGAGCATCCCTGGAAGCCTTGTCCAGAATGCTCCTGGAGCTCTGGCAGCCTGGGGTCAGGACCATTCCCTAGGGAGACAATTTTTTGGTGCAAAAAGGCAAATCTCTGTGGGCTATGGCAATTATTGGGGTCTGCAGAGCTCAGTGGAGGTGCACAAATGAGGTCAACACAAACCTATTCAGTGTTGACCTGCAGTGAAAGCACAATGTGGCAGCAAAAAACCCAAACAAACCCCATTTTTCTGACCCATCTGAGTCACATAACCTGGAGTAAGAGTTGTAAGAAGCCGTAGTGAAGATTTTCTGGAGAGTTTTTACATGAGTTGAGGTGCTCTCTAGCATGCAGACTTGGATAATGTCATGACATCTGTTCAGGATCTTGGGTAATGAGGATTTGCACAAAATGGTGATTGACAATTTCTGGTCTTGAGTGCTTAATGGAAAAAGAGCTGTTGCCTTGGGTGCTTTGCTTTCTTCAAGCTGTCTTTGAGACATCAAAAAGCTCGTGGAACAGGAAAAAGAGAAACGTTAAAGAACAGTTTAAAAATAGTTTATTTGTATCTTCTGAAAGCCTTTAGAGTGGAGACTTTAGGCGGTTTCTGCCCTGTGAACACTTGCAGCTGAGTTCAAAATGTGTAAATAAGCACAGGGCTTTGAAGATTAGTTTCCATAACAAATTAAATAAAAATATTGTGTGACAGAATGTTAAGTAGGTGGCATGTGTCACCGGGTGCTTTGCATGAGGGCCGCCTTTTCCCAATTACCTGTCTGCTCCTTGGAAAACAAGCACTGTCTTTTGGATACTTTAAACTTTGTAGTTCTTGAGCATGAAAGAGACAGAGGAAAACTCCCATGTGGAGGAAATGCTGGTGAGGAACACTGGGAATTGTGCTGGCAGCACTCGCCCTGCAGCTCCCACAAACCGTTCCTGCATTTGCTTCAGTGCTTTGCTTCCCAGCTGGAAGCTGACCCTGCTCCAGGGAGGAAGCAGCCAGTGCAGGATTCCTTGCAGGACATCTCTGTCTCAGGGGAGGTGTGAGAGAAACAGCCAAGGCTTTCCCCCTGTTCATAAACCTTGATATTCCATGCTGGAAGTTTGATAGTGTTTCGGACTAAATTCTGGAATTTTTCTGTTGCAAATATTTCTAATAAACTGCAGCCAGGACACCTGTTGCTGGACTGTGCTCATCTATGGCCTGGAAAGGAATGTTATAACCATTTAAAACATCCATGTATAACCTGACTTTTAAAAGCTTCCCATTTTCTGTTTAGTCTAATGCAAGGTGTTACCTGCAGGTTGCTGTTATTTGGCTGTTGAATTTCAATCAAGTACTATTTGTGACAGGTTCACAAAATAAGACCTATTGCTAGAAGAGGGCAAAAAGTTGGTCAGCCTGAAAGGAAATTAATTTGAAACACATTCCTGTGCTTTTTGTAATGTATGAGTGATGCACGGAGAAAACACCTGCAGTGGAGGACTAACACAGAAGCAGTAAGATATTTGAGATGAAATTGTCCTTGTGGTAGAATTTCAGCTTTATCCATTTCGTATTTCTTCAAGGGATTTATCAGGCTGGAGCAGACCAGAAGCTGCTCATCTTTACTACCTCATCTACTGCTGCTTATTCCAAGAATGGCATTAACAGCTTTAACACACTTAATTCTGCAATCTCCTAACGTGGAGCAGAGGGGGATTTTCTTCCTAACACAGCTGGGGATCAGATCATCCAAACATGTTGTGCTGTGGATCCCACATGCTGCTCCTTTGGCTGGATAAAACTAGACCACGTTCCACTGCTGGTCTGCTCAGGTGCCTTAACCAGAAATTAGAGATAACATTTCACCTCTGGACGTCGCTGTGTCAGGACCTCCCCAAATAAAGCCCCTCCTGCCTGGACGCTGAGTATTGGACAGAAAGCTGGGGAAATGTTGAGGCAGATGGTGTTAGTTCAGGATTTATTGCTGTCTCCCTTCTCCAAGGGGGCTCAGGCAGGACATCAGAAGCTGCTCAGGTATTCCCTCAGACAGAACACTCTGCTTTGGTGAGGACAAGGGGCTGTCTTTATCTGTGTCTTGGCAATTCACAGCTCGATCTCAAGGGCTGTGAGGATAAATCCAGGTCCCTGTCCCCCATCTGAAGCTCTTCTTCTTGCTTCTGAAGCCCTGCTTGGTGTTGCTGTTGACTCTTGGAGTGCTGATTTCAGCTCTGTTCTCTTTCCTGACATGAAGTTCTGTGGTGTGTCCTGGATTACAGGGTTGGATTTAATAGTTTCAGCTCATTTGAGCATCTCAGACTGAGCGTGGAGATGCTGAGGGGCAGAACTGACCTTCCCCCTGGAGCTTCCCTGGCTTGGTTCATCCTGCCCTCCTGCATCTCCCTGAGTTACTCATGGTGTCTGCCCTGCTTGGTTTCGAGTACAAAGCCCAAACCACTTATTAAAGGTGTTGTAGGGCACTAAGTAATGAGTAATTAAAAAGAAAACCATAAAACCCTCAAGCAATAACACTCATGGGTGCCCTTCTTTGTGGACTTGTTGGGAGAGTCACTGAAGAGCTCATGTTGGTGCCAGGGCTTCCTCCAGGAAACCAGGGACAGGGTGATAGACAAATGGAAAGCAAATCCTGGTAAAGCTGAAGGGTTGTGTAAAAGTGCTGTTGGACATGTGTTGTTTACAGTACTGCTGTAGGAAACTTCAGTTCTTTAAACTGAGAAACAAGAATTTTCTGGCTGAAACTGGCTGTGCCAGGCTGGGAAGCTCTTGCTGTGGAGTCTCATCACTCCTGAGCTTCAGAAATAACACCCGAGTCACCAAGGCTCTCCTGGAGCCTCTTAGTGCCAGATGGAGGCAACAGAAAATTCAGTTTTCTTCTTTTTAAGATGAGCATTGATGAGTTGTGAGGATGAATGATAAGACTCCTCAAAAATGTTCTTAAAATGCGGAATTTACACTGAGAGGTGGAGATGAGGCAGAATTTGCACTGAAAGGTGGAGAGGAGGCAGAATTTGCACTGAAAGGTGGAGAGGAGGCAGAATTTGCCCTGAAAGGTGGAGAGGAGGCAGAATTTGCAGTGACAAGGGAAGAAGAGGCAGAATTTGCCCTGAAAGGTGGAGAGGAGGCAGAATTTGCAGTGACAAGGGAAGATGGGGCAGAATTTGCACTGAAAGGTGGAGAGGAGGCAGAATTTGCAGTGACAAGGGCAGATGAGGCAGAATTTGCCCTGAAAGGTGGAGAAGAGGCAGAATTTGCACTGAAAGGTGGAGAAGAGGCAGAATTTGCACTGACAAGGGAAGATGAGGCAGAATTTGCCCTGAAAGGTAGAGAGGAGGCAGAATTTGCAGTGACAAGGGAAGATGAGGCAGAATTTGCCCTGAAAGGTGGAGATGAGGCAGAATTTGCACTGAACAATTGGAGATGGTGCAGAATTTACACTGACAAGGGGAGATGGGGCAGGTGCCTGCTCTCCATGGTTGCCCCTTTGCACAGGAAGCCCCCAAGGCCAGCAGGAGCAGGTGTCACCGCTCCTGAGCTCTCGGGGCCACACGTGGCCGGGCTCTCCCGTGACACCGACTCACCTTCGGCGTTCTCCTCGGCAGTGTGTCCCCCGGCCTGCAAGTCGCAGGGCTGCACGGCGGACGGGCAGTGCTGCCACAGCGAGTGCCTCGGGGACTGCACGGAGCCCAACGACCCCGACAGGTGCGTGGCCTGCCGCAACTTCTACCTGGACGGGCGCTGTGTGGAGAGCTGCCCCCCCGGGCACTACCGCTTCGAGGGCTGGCGCTGCGTCACCTTCAGCTTCTGCCAGGAGCTGCACAACAAGTGCAAGAACGCCCGGGAGTCGGGGTGCCACGTCATCCACAACAACGAGTGTGTGCACGAGTGCCCCTCGGGCTACATCATGAACTCCAGCAAGTGAGTACCTGGGCTGCAGGGCACAAAACCGGGGAGGCTGGGCTGGGCTTTCCTCCCCCATGGATACGGGGTTTGAGTGCTGTTTCAAGACCAGGAGGAGTTTCTGGCGTTGGAGCATCTGTGGCAATCACCTGGTCTGCTTTAATATGATTTACAAACTAATACCTTGCTAATTCAAGCCATTAAAAGCTCTCCCTGCCATGGGCTGGTAGTTTATTCTTCCCTTGGCTTCCCTTGCTTCCTCTCAAGTTTGGGGAAAGTGGGGAAGGGAGACAGAGAGAGGACAAGGAAGAGCATCCTCCAGCTGGAAGGGTCTCTCTCTCTGTAAGGCGTGGGAGGAGGGAGGTGGGCAGTGGAGAGGCTTTAGCAACCCTGCTTCCCTCCCCTCTGGAGCAGCCAGGGAGCCAGACTGGAAAAGCACAACAGGGAGAGGTCATGGCTAATGAAGAGAGCGCAGCGTCCTCGGAGTGCTCTTTCTCAGAATATCTGTCCCTCATCCCTGTAATTACTTTCATTGAGCAGGTTCAAGCTGTGCCAGACATAAACGCACAATGTAACAAACAAGTGTAGCACGAATCAAAGCAGGGAACAGCCATTCTGGCTATTCCCAGGGGTTTTTGACAAAGGAATTAAATAATTTATGTCACTGAACTGTTTATCACTGAAAACTTGGTTGTTTGTCCCGCAATACCATTCTGTATTGTGGTGAGTCAGATTTCATATGAATATTGGTCACTTTGTGCTCGGATGTGTTTGCTCCTGCCATAATAATTTCAGGGAATTCACTCTTAACAGGACTTTTTATGCCATTTCCTGTTTTGCTTTTCCAAAGAACAAACAAGCAGCCCCCAAAGTGGCTGTGCTGCTTGTGCAACAGCCCCTGGCCTCTCCTGTGCTGTTCCAGGCTGCTGCCAGTGGTTCCTCACAGCTCTCCTCCCTGCTTTTCCTAGAGCATTTCTTTCTCTGAATGAGTTGGGAATGCATTCTTGTGGTGGTGTGACCAGGGCAAGCCATCAGCTCCTGCTATTTGAGCGGTATTTCCCCAGAGCACAAAGCACATTCTTGCCTTTTTTAAAGCAACATTGTGTGTGCAGTCCTCAATCAGAGGATTCCCAAGTGAAGGGCCAGCTCTCCGCTCATCAATTACACATTTGGTTAATGATCTTGAGATGAATACTGGGCTGAGGTTTGTTAGCTGGAAAGCCTGGGATGGAGAGCACTGGGCAGCATTGTGGCCAGTTTCCTCTTCAGAGTAATTCAGGTCACTTCATTTTGTTATGTAGGAAAGGATGGAATGATTCACATTTGAAGTGTGGAAGTGATAATTTAAGACCATTTAAATTTATCAGCAGTTATTTTCAAGGCCAGGTTGGATGGGGCTTGGAGCAGGATGGTCCAGTGGAAGGTGTGGGATGGGGTTGGAATGGGATGAGCTTTAAGGTCCCTTCCAGCCCAAACCATTCCATGATTCTGTGACTCTCGTTGGAGTTGCTAAGTGCTGCTCGCTGCAAGTGAACCCCATGGCGTNCTCCTGGCAGGGGTGCTTGCTGCCATCCTACCCCTTCCCCTGCCTAAGGATAAGTTCTGCATTAAACCAGGATTGCAGCACAGAGGAAAGAGCATCTCTCCTTTTGTCCATGTGAGATCCCCTCCAACTGAAGCTTGTAAAATAGCTCTCAGGGAGCCCAGAGAGGGGATTCCCATCAGCATATCATCACTTCAGACTCACCCCTCTGCTTCTGGGCATCGCTGGGGCCATCCTGCCTCACCCCTGCCCCCATGCTGTGCTGTTTTGCAGCCTGCACTGCACGCCCTGCGCGGGGCCGTGCCCCAAGGTGTGTGACTTTGGCAAGGAGAAGACGATCGACTCGGTGACGTCGGCGCAGGAGCTGCGGGGCTGCACGGTGCTGAACGGCAGCCTGGTCATCAACATCCGCGGGGGAAGTAAGTGGGCACGGCTGGGGAGGGGGCAGCACAGGCTGGCACCAGGGAAACGGGCACTGCCCTCACCTGGGGGCTCTTCCCCTGGCTCTGACCACCCTCAGCCTTAGAGAGCCCCAGAGAAATCAGCACAAAGCAAAGGCTTTCATTTGTCGTTTTTTTGTTAATTGATTCTTGCGAGTTCTCGTGAATTAACGTAAAGCACTTGTTTAATATGTTCGGGCTCTGATGTGGGTGTTTCTCTCTGTGATAACAGAAAACTCTTCCCAATGTTTTCCTCTCCGTAGATAACATAGCAGCTGAGCTGGAAGCGAACCTTGGCTTGATAGAAGAAATCTCAGGTTACCTAAAAATTCGCCGCTCTTACGCCTTGGTTTCTCTTTCCTTTTTTCGGAAACTTCATCTGATTAGAGGAGAGACACTCGAAGCTGGGTGAGTTCTCTCAAAAGATGCTTTATTTGAATGCTTTGAAGTACAAGGAGTGCCAGTTCTATCAGGGTGATTTGTATTGGGAAACAATTCCCAAGTTATTTTTAAATGTTCCTCTGCCCATGGCTTGTGCCCTGCCAGGGCAGACAATGTTTCATTTTTCATTTTTCTTTGGTGTCTGGATTAGTGCAAAAAGAATTTTTCATGCATCCCCTCCCAACCCATGTTTTCATTCTTCTGCTTCCAGGAATTATTCTTTTTATGCCTTGGACAACCAGAATCTTCGTCAGCTCTGGGACTGGAGCAAACACAACCTCACTATTGCACGGGGCAAACTCTTCTTCCATTACAATCCCAAGCTGTGCTTGTCAGAAATCCACAAGATGGAAGAGATCTCTGGCACTAAGGGGCGTCAGGAGAGGAATGACATAGCCCTGAAGACCAACGGGGATCAAGCCTCGTGTAAGAGTCTCAGAACGCAGCCTTGCTTCCCTTTCCTCTCCCTCTGCCTTGCTCTCCTTGTTCTCTTCTTTCTCCCAGCCCAGCCCCTGATGTTTTTTCATGTCCTGGTCCCTTTGGTAAAGCAGCAGATGTGCCCCTTGCCTGTGCACTCAGTGACACTGTCACTGTGCCACGAGTAAAAGTCCCCACAGGATCTCCCTCTGGCAGCCTTGGTCCCACAAAACCCTGGGAGGTTTTTGGGGCTGGGAGTGTATTTATTGTGTCTTCTTGAAGAGTTTAGCACAATGTAACCTCAGCCAAGGCTGGGACTTTGTGTTACTGCTGAGTACCTGATTAATAGTCATAATCTGCTTTTTCCCATGTCATGAGGCGACACGGAATAAACACAGGAGAAACAGGATTTCCACCCATCCCTGCAGCCACGTGAGGCAATTGCCATGACAACAGGCAGAGAAAATTTTCCAACAATTTCTGCAATGCCTCTCTGAGGTGTTTCATCCAACAGCTTTTTTCAGGAACAACGATCTGACAGCACCTGTGTCAGCAAACAGCACAGGGTTGGCTTTATGCTCTCACCGAAGTTGTGCTACTGAAGATGGGGTTCTGCAGACACTTATTTTGGCAGCAATACTGCAATAAATGCAGTCCTTCTGCACTCCCAGTCCTGCTGTTTGTTCCCTTTCTGTGCCACCAGCAATCCCCTTTCCCTGTTTGTACCAGGGCTATGTGGTGAACCAGATTGTGGAAGTAATGAGGGGCAGGAAAAACCCATCTTTGTTCTGAGCTGGTAGCATCTCTCTGCTCTGATTCATTGCTCAGCCCCACAGAGATTCACCTGCACACAGGAGCAGGAGCACGTGCAGGTGGTCGTGGGCCCCTTGCAGCTCAGGATGTTCAGTGAAGGACAGATGACATGGGGACAGAGGCAGTGACCCATCCATGCAGTATTCCAGCAGTTGTGTTGTGATCCTGGGAGATGCTTGGGCAGGTATTGCCACCAAAAAGCGTTGACTGAACTGGGATTTCAGATCACAACCTGTAGGGCAGCTTGGGTCATCCTGTGGCTTTTGGGGACAGCACTGCCAGAAGAGCCCAAGGTCCTTTCCCACCCAAAACATTCCGGGATTCTGTGATCTCTGGTCCAGTTTTCATTGCCCCTCGTTGTCCCTCATTGATGTATCTGTTTGTGAACAGACCTAAAAAGTGAAGATCTTTCAGCTGACTGAGTTTCCTGGTCTGGTTTCCTACATATCAACACAGGCCAGCACAGTGGGAGAAGGGAATGCAATGGCTGTGACCTGAAAACTGGCAGGAGCAGTGAAAAACACACACAGAGCCTCTGGGGCACCACAGCTCCAGCCTGGGCAGAGGGAAGGAGCACAAGGAATCAGCTGTCTCTGAAGTTCAGCTCCTCCCATGGGACACTGAAAAGCTCTTCCCACATTGGGGATGAACCTGGATTTGGGCAGATCCAGCTCTGCCTGTGGCTGTGAGCAGCTCCTGGGCTGGTGATTGGTGTGAAGGCAGCTGGAGGAGACAGTTGCATTTCTCCTTGCCAGCTTTACCCTCACCCTGCTGAGCTGGTGTCTGTGCCACCCCCACCTCAAACCACAGCTTGCCAGGTTGTTTGGCTTTTTGTTTGCTTTTACATTTCAAGCCCAGCTTTCACATTGGCAGCATCCTGTTTACTAAAAAAAAAATAGAAAGGGGAAAAAAAAAGGCCCTGTTTGTTCTGGATGTGGTGACAGTGAAATGAATGTTCTTCCTCCTGTTGCAGCTACTGCAAGAATAGCAAATTCAGTCAGAGCCACTTGGTCTAGGGGCACAAAACATGTTGTACCATGTCCCTTGAGCTCCATCTTCCTGCAAACACCCTCCTGTTTGCAGAGGGACCTCATTACTCCTGGGCAAAGTTGGAAATTCTTCTGCTTCATTTCTGTGGCCTCTTGCCTTCTGTGCAAACCATATTGCTGGGTTCAGCTGTGATCATCATAAATTGTGAAATGTGTCGCCTTTAGGTTTCCCACTTTGTAGAATTTAGTTCAACTCTTCTACAGAGTCATTTCCATGAAATCATAGAAAAATTTGACCTTAGGAGGGCATTGATACCAGCCACTGATTTGAGGTAGGAATGGCTGCCAAGTAAGAAAAGGTTTCACTGGGCAGCTCTTCTCAGTGCCAACATCCTCACATTTATCCTAAACTTCCAAGATAATTAAAAACAAAACGTTTCATTTTTCAGCATTGATGAACTTTTGTCACTTCTCACTTGTTACAGGTGAAAACGAACTGCTGAAATTTTCTTCCATTCGGACTTCTCATGACAAGATCCTGCTGAAGTGGGAGCCCTACTGGCCCCCTGATTTCCGTGACCTCCTGGGGTTTATGCTGTTCTACAAGGAGGCGTAAGTGATCCCCCTCAGGCCCCAGATCAGTGGCCTTGTTGGGCTGCCACGAGCAGCAGCTGGCATTGAAAGGTGGATGTTAAACCTGCTGGATGTTTTTGTTGCAGGCAAAGCTGTTTAGTCTCTGATTTTGTGGCTCCTACACTAAAGTTTCCAGTGATACCCTTCTATAAAAGTGTTCATTACGATCTCTGACTTGTGCACAGTCACAATTCCTCATTTAAGAGCAATCCAAACTTTAGTTATTCCTGCTGTTCTAGACACACATACCTGAACCATGGAGTTCCTCATCTCCCCACTATCTCCATGGGATGCTGAGGGTTTTATCCCCTTTGAGGTGGGAAAGATTCTTTTAGAATCAAGGTAACCAAGCTGATTTTTATAAAGCTGACAATAATCAGTCTGGATTTAGTTGTTGGGGTCATGTGTGGCACAGATCCTGCTCTGTGATGCTGTTGGAGGCCCAGGTAACAAAGCTCCCAATGCCTCCCTTTCAGAGTAAATACACTGAGATAATTTTACTTTCTCTGAAGGGTAAAGGTTGATAACTTCCAGTGTGTCTTTAGAAATGCTTTTAAGAGCCTGAGTGAGGATTCTGTTAATTGGAGCCTTCTCTTTCCTCAAGTCCCTACCAAAACGTGACGGAGTTCGATGGCCAGGACGCCTGTGGCTCCAACAGCTGGACAGTTGTGGATGTTGATCCCCCACCACGCTCAAACGAGCCCAAAGCCCAGGCCCAGCCAGGGTGGCTCCTGAGGGGCCTGAAGCCCTGGACACAATATGCAGTGTTTGTGAAAACCCTGGTCACCTTCTCCGATGAGCGGCGGACGTACGGCGCCAAGAGCGAGATCATCTACGTGCAGACCAACGCCACGGGTCAGTGCAGCACATTCCTGGGGTAAAACCAGCCCTAAATGACTCTGCCTGGGGGTTGTGCTAGTCCCATACCCAGGAAACTTCCCTTGCTTTGGTAGGAGGGAATTCTGAACCAGGGGTGCGATTCCAGTGAGACAGAGAGTTGAGGAGTGAGGAATAGTTCTGGAGCTATTCCTCTGGAACAGTTCAATTTAAAGTATAAATATGAGAAATTATTCTAGAGGTAAATAACCAAAAATATATAAAAGTGTTAAGTTTAATACTAACAGTAATTGAAACTAAAGGGAAAATTAGGGAAGAAATAATAAGCCAAGTGGTCTCTAGAGTATGAGCCTCTGATGATGGAAGGAAAAAAAGAAAAAAAAAGTGCACCTCCTATATTATTCAAACTTAAAGAAAGAAAACAGCCAGAGATAAACAGGAGCCGTTCTGGAACTAGTTTGGTCACTGGTGCTGATGGGCACCTCTTCTATCCAGTTTGTGTGGCCTGGTGTAAGAGTCATTAAGGCTGGAAGAGACCTCCAGGATCATCCAGCCCAGCCTGGAGGAGCCCGCTGGGTGCCAGGGAATGCTTGGTTCCCACAGAAATGGAGATCTGCCTGTGCTGGTGCCTGCTTTGCCAGGCTCTGCAGGGCAGTGCAGTGACCTCTGTCTCCTTCCCACCCACCAGTTCCGTCGGTCCCGTTGGATCCCATTTCTGTCTCCAACTCCTCATCCCAAATCATCCTCAAGTGGAAGCCACCCTCGGAGCCCAATGGGAACATCACACACTACCTGGTGTACTGGCAGCAGCAGGCAGAGGACAGTGAGCTCTATGAACTGGATTACTGCCTGAAAGGTGAGTGGGTGCTTCTCCCCCCAGGCCTTCCCTTCAGTCTCTCCCAGAACTGCCTGAGGTTTTTGCCTTGGAGGTGCTCTGGGGGCCCAGTTCTGCTGGGTTCAGGACTGTTCTTCTAGAATCAGTTCTGTCCCTCCCTGTTCTGTCACACTAGATGCTACTGCCAAGGTCTAAAAGGTGCTACTGCAAAAGGTCTAAAACTGCTTTTTACAAAGTAATCACGTGTTTTTTCCTTTGGGGATCTCCCTTCTGTCCTTGCTCATTTTAAACTGAATTACGAGTTTAATAGCAACAATGGAGATAGTAAAGTTAAACATTTTTGTGCTGCTGGAGCTCAGGGCCAAGTTAATTTTTGAAGGCAGCTGGTGCCTGGTTTGGAATTCCTTGAGAACACAGAATTTCACTGAGGACTTCCAAAATCTCACCTGCTTCTCTGTGTTACCTGAACTGGGATAAAGCAGCATCCAAGCTCCATTTCAAAAATAGCATTTTTGAATTAAAGGCCTGTCAGAAAAGAGGGAACTGCTCAGCCCTGCATGTGAAATATGGGATGCCCAAATGTGCCATGAATCCTGTGTACACTGGTTTGGGATCTTTTTGTAGGATCAAACATCTTCTGCCAAGACAGGCACGAGTGACACTAAAACTGTTTTGTCCCCAGGATTAAAGCTGCCCTCAAGGACCTGGTCTCCTCCTTTTGAATCTGAAGACCCCCAGAAGTATAATCAGAGTGAAGCTGAGGATGTCAGTGGGGAATGTTGTTCCTGCCCTAAAACAGACTCCCAGATCCAGAAGGAGCTGGAGGAGTCTGCTTTCCGCAAGACCTTCGAGAATTATCTCCACAACGAGGTGTTTGTGCCCAGGTGAGAACATCAAACAGGACTGTCCAGGGGTCAGGGGAGGGAAATGTAATTGAGGATTAAATAAAAATACCAGGTTGGACACAGCCACATTGCCAGGCTGCCATGAGCCTGTCTAGTCCAGCTGGATATGGGTGTTGGGATGGGGAGAGCTGAGCACGGATGTTCCTGCAGATTGGGAAGATCCTGCTTTCATTTCCTGTCCCTGAATTCTCCTCAGCTCAAGAATAAAGTGAGAATCCTTAACAAACAGCCTGCAGCTCGTCTGGCATCAGATGATGCCAAAAATAGCGATTTTCTTTTCCTGTCTTGAAACTTTGTGGTCAAGTTTTTCATTGAGTTGAAAAGAAAGGAAAAGGGCATTTTACCAGACCACAGCCTCGTCCTTCAGCGTGGTATTTGTGGTCTCCCTTCACTTAGTGTGGGAAATACCTCCAATACCATGAGGAATGTGAGTGCCGTGGGTGGTGAATGTCCTGTTTTGAGTGGCACACGTGGTGTCACATTAAGTGGTGTTGAATGTCTTCACACTTCAGCTCGGGGAGGAAGTGCTGGGGAGCAGGGTAGAATCTCTGGTGGTTTTTCCTCTTCCCTGTCACGTGTTTTGTGCTCTAAAGTTGTTCTCTGCTTGCTGCCCTCAGCCAGCAAACCTGCATTTGCAGCTGCCTGACAAAAGCTGGGTCACTGCACTGAGCATTTTCCCTGGTGTTCCCTGCCCTGGTGCCTGCACTCCTCACTTGGAAGCTTGGGCAGAGCCTCTCCTTTTGCTGTTCCCTGGTTGTTGATGCCCATCAGGATGAGCTCCAGTGTGCCAGAGGGTGCCAGGACATGATGTATTCCATAGCAGAGGAGAACCAAGCCATGTGCAAAAGCCAAACTCCTCCTGATGTAGGCAGACAATTCTGACAGTCTGATTTTTAAAAAAAAAATTAATTTTTTTCTTTCCTTTCTCCCCTCTGTGCCCCCAGTTTTATTGTGCAGCCAGCCCAGATGCTTCTCAGGCCAATTTCTGGGATATGTATTTTAGGAAGAAACCAGTCACCAGGATGTGCCACCTTGTCAGCCTCCTGAGGAAGAAATCCCCACATCCCATCACCAACTAATCCTCTAAAACAAGCCAGTGCTGAAGAGACCTCTCTGCTGCCACGTGCCCTCCTTGTCTTCCCTGGCAGGCTCCAGGCTGTCACCACATAAATCAGAATTCTTTTTCCTGCAAATACTGTGCTATCACCTGCTCACAGAGCCTGGCAGAGAGCAGGGAGTGTGGTTTACTTCAGGTGCTTTTTTCGTGGCTCCTGAGAGTTCAGTGACCTCTCCTGAGGTGCTGTGTGGCCTCTCCTGGAGAGAAGGAACTTGCCAGTCACGAGAGGAATCTCAGGGATGAGGCCAGCAGGGAACACAAGATTCCAGGGGAGCAGAATCACAGCAGTTTCTCCCTGAGGTCTCCTTGTTTTCCATGTGCCATTTCTCCCCTCCTGCCCTGTTCTCAGCAATCTGATCCCTGGGCAGGATCCAGCCTTAGACAAGGGCTGATCTGACCCCTCTGGAAATCACAGTTCCTTCCCCCTGGGCATGTTGATTATCCACTCCAGGGGCCACTGTCACAACTCCTGGGAGTCAGTTTTCTCTGGCAGTGACAGAAACCCAACCTAGAAATTCGGGAATGTTCCTGTGTGCAGGCAGAGCTGGCAGTGCCCCACACCAGGTCCTCTTCAGAGCTGAACAGAGTGTCCACCAGAAGCTGATGCTTTGTTTCCTCTTTCCTGTGTTATTTGCTCTCATTTTGGAGGAGTTCTGCAGGTATTGGAGCTCAGGGCTGGTTGCAGCCTGGCACAGGCTGCCCAGGGAGGTGTGCAGTCTCCATCCCTGGAGATGGTCCAGCCTGGTCCTGAGCCACCTGCTCCAGCTGTCTCTGCTTTGGGCTTGGATCTGACAATCCCCAGAGGTGCCTTCCAGCCTCACCCCTCCTTGATTCTGAAAAGATTTCAGAAAAAGTCCTGAGAGGCAGAGGGGAGCTCAGTGGCTGCTGTTCAGGGTGTCTTGCCAGGTACTCCCTCCATCACCACTGAAGCAAGAGCAGGAGCAGCCCCAGTTCCCTGTCTCTGTCTCTGTCCTCTGTCACACACATTTGTGCCATTCCCAGTATTCCTGGGGAGCAAGATCTGATTGCCAGGCTGCCATGAAAGTAATTCTTTTCCCCTGCATGTCCCAATTCACTTAATTTTACAGATAAATCTAAAATGCTTTTGCCAGGCCAGCTGACCTGGGGTAGTTTCAGGGCTGTGGAAAAGCTTGGCTGAAGGTACCAAAGGCATTTTTTGAATCCCCCAGCACAGGCCCTACAGTGTGTGCTGAAATGTCACTTGCAGCCCTCTCACACCCCCTGGGCAGCTGTGAGAACAGGAGGAACCTGGACCTGAGGGTTTCACAGGGAGCTCCCTGGAGCTGCTGAGATGGCCTCAATGCAAATTACACTGCAGCAACTCTGAGCAAAATGAGATATTTGAAAGTACAGAGAATTTGGCAAGAAAATTGCTGCAAATCAAGGATAATAAATATGGGAAGATTGAGGATTTACAGCTTCAAAAGCTTTTCTTAACTTTCTGAGACTTGAGAAGGAAGGAATTCTTGCATTTTACTCTGTGTTGCATCAGTGGTCAAATTACTGTTTTACTTGTGAAAAACAAAATTCCCTTGAACAAGAGGATCAGCTGAATTCACACTTGATAAACAGAGGGTGTAGCTTTGCTTTTTTGCAAACCAGGTCCTGTTTGACCATAAGGAATCCTTCCCAAGGAGGGAGGTGACATGACCCAGAGCTGGGTCCCTGAACTCTGCCCCATCCTGAGGGGACACTGCTCAAGCCACCACACAGGCAGAGGGAAGAGCAGCTCCAAAAGGAGTTAATTAGTAATTAAGAAAGAGAAAACTTACAGCTGGAATGTGCTTACTGAACCTGCCATTTGCCATCCTGCTTTGTCATCAGGTGGATGAATATTCTGCAGGAAGGAATTCCTGGCTGGGAGGGTGGGCAGGCCCTGGCACAGGGTGCCCAGAGCAGCTGTGGCTGCCCCTGGATCCCTGGCAGTGCCCAAGGCCAGGCTGGACAGGGCTGGGAGCAGCCTGGGACAGTGGGAGGTGTCCCTGCCATGGCAGGGGTGGCACTGGATGGGCTTTGAGGTCCCTCCTAACCCAAACCACTCTGTGATGATGACAACTCTGTGAATATTTGTGTTGTGTTGTGTGCAGCCCCGTGTTTAGTTTGAGGGCATCTCAGACTCTGCTTTCTGGCTGGTGGCTTTTTCTGCAGGAGGAGAAACAGCACCAGGGGAGGCAGAGGGAAGCAGGGAAGGTGGCAGAGACCTGTCAGAGCAGTCCCTGTTGGGGCTGGCCATGGCCTGGTAGCCAGAGGTGGCAGTGGAAAGTTCAGTTCAGCAGCAAAGATTTGCTTCAACAGCTCATTACATTTTTAGAGCCTGGAGATGCCTCAAGTGTGGGTTCAGATCAGGTCACTCTTTGTACCCTTTAATAGCTGCACACACATGCACACACACACAAAAAAAGATCATCACCCCCTTAAAATACATGGTCTGGATTTCAGCTGGCTTTAATTCCTTTTGTGTAACTGAATACAGTTACTGATTCACCACCTTGGTTAGTTCCCGACCTGGAATCCCCTGTGGCAAATGTGTTAGATTGAGCACTTTTGGTTTGGTACTGATCCCTTTTTTTTGGTTTTGTTGGGTTGGTTTTTTTTTTTGCCTTTTTTTTTGTTTGTTTGGGGTTTTTTTTGGCCAAGGAAAGGAAATTTTCGAATGCTTCTTAATTCTGTTGAATTTCTTCTGTTTATTTGCTGACAAGACCTGACATTAAAGCTGGCTGATGGCACTCAGGTGCAGACAAGGAAGGTGACATGGTCACACTGCAGGTGCTGGTATTACAAGTGAAAAAATCAGATTTTCAGACTGAAATGCAATAACTTGAGGAGCAACACTTGGTTAACAAAACCACACAATGAATATGTAATCAGAATCATGAGTTCTAAATGCATGCCTCGAAAAGGACTTAATAGATTTGATCTCTTGGGAAAAGGTTAAAATGCTTTGTGTATCCATTGAGGTTCAGCCTTAGGGCTGAGAGTGGCAAATGTGTTCCAGAGAGCTGGGAGAGTGGCCTTTTGCTTTATAGATGCCAGTTGGTGACACTTGGGACATGTGGCACATCTGAGGTCACTGAGTTGGGGCCGTGGTGTGACCTCGTGTGCTCGGAGCTGCAGCGGGGGGGAGCTGAGCTCCAGAGCAGTGCAACCCTGCCCCAGGCATCTGTGAGGCAACCTGGTAAACTTAGACTCAGCTGAGAGATCCAGAGGAACTCAAATTCTCAATCAAATTCTTGAAGCTTGGGTTGGTTTATTTTTATTTTGCCTCCCTGTGTGCAGTTGTGCAGGGAGGAGAGTCTGGAGGATACAGAATTTTGTAAAGATGCATGTCTTGGTTAAAAAAAAAATAATAAATCATGAATTTCTTTGTTGCATTGCAAATATCAGGGTTCAGTTTGAGTTTTCAGTGGCACTCTGAGCTTGCCCATTTTAACTCTTCCTTTTCAGCAGGATGTGTTGACATTGACTATAACAACTGACGTGGTGACCCATGTTGTTTGACAGGCCGTCGAGAAAACGAAGAGACCTTGGCTCTGTGGCAAACAGCACCGTGGTGTTACCCACCATCCCATCCTCTCCCAACAACTCAGCAGCAGCTGAGGGTGCAGAGGAGCAGAAACCTTTTGAGAAAGTGCTGTCCAAGGAGTCACTGGTGATCTCAGGGCTGCGACACTTCACCGGCTACCGCATCGAGCTGCACGCCTGCAACCACGATGCCCAGGAGTCCCGCTGCAGCGTGGCAGCTTATGTCAGTGCCAGGACCATGCCAGAAGGTGATTCCCTCCCTCAGCCCTGCTGTGGCTTGGTGGCTCTTCCCAAAATGCTGCTTTGCCCATGGGAGGCAGCTGCAGTATGTCAGACCGGGGCTGTCCTTATGTCCCGGTGGGAAAGGAGGATGGATGAGGTATTGGCAGGTGTGAATTTTGCCCAAAGATGTGAATCTAAACCTGATCTTGAACTTGGTTCTAGCTAAAGCTGATGACATTGTTGGCCCAGTTTCCCACGAGCTGGTGGAAAAGAACACTGTACATCTCAAGTGGCAGGAGCCCAAGGAGCCCAACGGCCTCATTGTGCTCTACGAGGTGAACTACGGGCGGCTCGGGGAGACAGAGGTGAGAGGTTCTGCTTTCACAGCATCTTTGGAGAGGTGGCTCCACCTGGGAGCCCAGGGCTCTTTAGGATTTGACAGCCCTTGTGCATACAGTGCCCTGTCTAGTCGGGTTTCCTGGTGCAGAACTAATGGAATACAAAACTTCACTGGTGAATTTGTCTCCTCTAGAAGCCTGGGATGACATCAGGAAATAATCTGCCTCTGTGGTGCCCATTTACTCAACAAGTTTAACTGATTTAGCTTTCTGCATGGAGCTTTTGTAGAAACGTTGTTTCACAGAAGGACAGAAACCCCACACTGCTGTGTCTCAGATGAAAGGCCTTAAGTTGCACTGGGGAGGTTCAGATTAGATACCAGAAAAAACATGATACCAGAAAAAAAATTGCCTGTAGGAGTGCTCAGGCAGTGGAATAAGTTGACCATGGAGATGGTGGAGTCACTATCTCTGGAATGGAAGTGTTCAAGGGGTGTCTGAATGTGGCACTTGGGGACACATTTTAGGGCTGATGATGGTGGTGCTGGGTTGTTGCTGGGACTTGATGACCTTGAAGTCATCTTCCAAGCTTACTGTTTCTGTGATTCTGTGAAACTTGAGTTGCTTAGAGGAGTTAGGAAGGCATTGAGCAGTCCACGAGCTCTTGGGGACAGAGCTGGTGTCAGTGCCAGGGGGACAGTGGCACTCCCCAGTGCAGGCCCAGTGTCAGTGCTGAGAACTGGGGCAGCACATGGCACTTGCTCTCTGTAACCTGATCTACTGCCCTGCAAAACACAAATCCAGCACAAAACACTAACGTGGAGCAGACTGAGAGCCCTTGGGTGTGTGTTTGCCAGCTGGGGAGGTGCTGCAGGAGCCCCAGGGAGCCATCAGGGACCTCTCAGGGAGTTTTGGGTGCTGCAGGAGCCTCAAGGACTTGTCAGGGTGCTGCAGGCATCCCAGGCAGCTCTTAGGGAGCTCTGGGGGCTGCAGGAGCCCCCGGGAGCCCTCAGGGAGCTCTGGGGGCTGCAGGAGCCCCCAGGAGCCCTCAGGGAGCTCTGGGTGCTGCAGGATGGCCCTGGCACAGCCCCTGTCCCCACAGGAAGCCCATTTCTGCGTGTCCCGCAAGCACTTTGCCAGCGAGAGCGGCTGCAAGCTGCGGGGGCTCCAGCCTGGCAACTACAGCGTGCGCATCCGGGCCACCTCCCTGGCTGGGAACGGCTCCTGGACAGAGCCCACCTATTTCTACGTGGCTGATTATTGTGAGTTCATTTTATTTTCAGCATTTAACCCCTGACAGAAACTCGGGTTATTTCTGGAGGGTGTAGCAAGCAGTGCACAGAGAGCCACAGGGAGTCATTAAATATTTACCAAATATATCGGTTGAATTTACTTGGAAACACATGGCTTTTGTTTATTAGTCCTCATTCTTACCAGCCCCACATTTTGATCTGAAATAGCCTCTAGTTTTGTATTTGTTCCAGTTTATTGAAGGGGGAGATTTTATTGAGGAAAAAATTTGTATTTTGGACCTGTATAATACCTCCAGCTCTCTCTTTCTCTCCTAGTGAATGCTCAGCCAAATATTGCTGTTATCATTGTTCCAATTATTTTTGCCATAATAATTGCTGGAATTATTGGAGCTGCTTATGTGCTTGTGAAAAAGAGGTGAGTGCAATTTTCTCTTGTTTTCACCAGAAACTTATATCTAAAACTTATATCCAAAAGTTTTGCTGTGTTGTTGGGAGTCAGTTTTTGTTTAGTTTCTAATTTCCATAGCGATTGCAGCATTAATTTAAGTGCAGGAAATAGTTTGTTCCATATGGGAACAGTTATTTGCTGCATGCTTTGGGGATTAATCAAACTGCCCTCACCTCGAGGGTGTTAGAGGCTGCAGAGTGCTGAGGAATTTGTGTCTCTTCCAGACAAACCGAAGGACCAACGGGACCCCTGTATGCATCCTCCAACCCCGAGTACATCAGTGCCAGTGATGGTGAGAGCAACCAGGGCTTATTTCTTGTTAATAAGAATAAAAGTTATGAGGAAAAGTTTTGAGATGAAAGATTAATGAAACTAATAGTTGGGGTTTTTTTAAGGTTTTTTTAGGATAGTGATGTTTTAAATATAGTAAGTTGTTGGAATGTTATTGTTTGAGGGAGAAGTGTATTTGTATGTTCTGCTCTATTGTTGGGGCCTATAAGGGCCATGGGGTTGTTACTATGAAGGAGGGATATGATAAATATGCTGATCATGCAGTCAGTGCAGCAGGGTGGGGTTGGAGTTGTCTTGGTGGGGTTTTCTGGTCCTTTTGTAGAATCCCCCCCGTAGTGTGGCAGCGCTAACCGAGGCTGCTGCAGGAGCGCCTTTCAGAAGCTGCTCAGCTCAGAACTGTTCCCCTGTGCCCAACAGTTTATGTCCCTGACGAATGGGAGGTGCCACGGGACAAGATCACCCTCCTGAGGGAGCTGGGCCAGGGCTCCTTCGGGATGGTGTACGAGGGCATTGCCAAGGACATCGTGAAGGGAGAGCCCGAGACGCGCGTGGCCGTGAAGACGGTGAACGAGTCCGCCAGCCTGCGCGAGCGCATCGAGTTCCTCAACGAGGCCTCTGTGATGAAAGGCTTCAGCTGCCATCATGTGGTAAGTGCTGGGTGCCTCAGCACGCAGCTCAGCTCTGCAGTGCCTTCAGAGCCCGACCCTCAGCTCGCCAAAGCAGCCCATCCATCAGAGCTGGGATCTTTTCCTTGCTGGATTCCAGGGAACCTGTTCTGCCCCAATTGTTTCACTGCTGCTCTTTCTAAACCTCTCAGCATGACAAGGTCTTGTGGGGTTGTTCTCAGCTCTGTTTCAGGGGGTGATGGCCTTGCCTGCTCTGTTTGGAAACAGCCTCGAGGGAATTTCTCACTCCTTTTCCAGGTTCGCCTCCTTGGAGTGGTCTCCAAGGGACAGCCTACTCTGGTGGTCATGGAGCTGATGGCACATGGGGATCTGAAAAGTTACCTCCGCTCTTTGAGACCTGAAGCTGAGGTAAAGACAGGAGAGAGGGAGTCTGTTGTGGAACAGTGACTTGATTTGGTGTTTAATGCTGCTTTGTTTAATGGCTTTAAGCTGCAAGAAGGTAGATTTGATTTGATACTGGGAAGACATTCTTGGCCATGAGGGCACGGAGGGCCTGGCACAGGCTGCCCAGAGAAGCTGGAAGTGTCCAAGGCCAGATTGGAAGATGCCACTGCTCATGGCAGGGAACTGGATGATCTTTAAGGTCACATCTAACCCAAAGCATTCTGTGACTGTGATTTTTCCCTGCAGAATAACCCCGGGCGGCCGCCGCCGACGCTGAGGGAGATGATCCAGATGGCCGCCGAGATCGCCGACGGCATGGCCTACCTGAACGCCAAGAAGTTCGTGCACAGGGACCTGGCAGCTCGCAACTGCATGGTGGCAGAGGACTTCACTGTGAAAATCGGGGGTAAGTGCTGCTGGTCCCTTCCAGCCCAGGCCATTCTGTGATCTGGAGATGGTTCTGTGCATCGTGGTTGCTGTAAAAGCAAATCGGTAAAACCCATGTGGCAAACTCGGGTGATTCTCACTGTCCGCCTTTGGGAAATTGCAGCACTTCCCTCTATTTCTTCCCTGTGGACTTCAGTAAGAACAACATCTCCTGTAGAACCAGAGCAGCTTTCTTACCTTCTCTATTCCGAAACCTCTGTCCTAAAAGTTCATTACCTTTACAGCCTAAACTCCCTGGGTTTGTCTCACTGGTCTTTGCTTCCATGAGAATTAAGACAAACAAGGAGTTAGGTAGAACAAAACCAGTGCTGATAATCTTTTCATTGGGTCAGGTGGCTTTAGAAGTAATTTAACCCGGTTTTTAACCCAAACCCTTTTAGAAATAAGTAAATACAACATTTAAAAATAACCTGGAACCCCACAGTGTGATGGTTTTTCAGAGCTCTCTGGAGTTAAAGCCAGGGCAGTGGGATTTCAGGCAAAGGGAGCTCTGTTTTATTTACAGAGGATGAATAAAATAATGTTTAGAATAGAAGCTGTCACCATAAAATTTAACTCTGGAGTCTCTGTTGTGACTCCGTAGGAAAAAAATGCAGGAAAGGGGAAATGTTTTGAACATTAATCACGAGGTGACAGATGGCTGCAGGCTGGGCTTTGGCAGTGGGGGGAAGGCAGCATGCATCTGGAGATGTTGCACAGGAGAAGCAGGATGGAGGGAAAGGCATTTAACAATCCCAATTGCTTCTGTCAGACTTTGGGATGACCAGGGACATCTACGAGACGGATTATTACCGCAAGGGAGGCAAAGGGCTGCTGCCCGTGCGCTGGATGGCCCCCGAGTCGCTGAAGGATGGGGTGTTCACCACTTACTCTGACGTGTGGTAAGTTGTCCTCTGCAGTCCCAGATGGATTCCAGCTCAGGAGCTCCTTGTTTTAGCACACATAGTTTAAACTGACTTGCTCAGAGCACAGACAAAACAAAGGCGTTGTTTTGAAACACTTCCATAAAAATATAGTCGTGTTCTTTTGAAGTGTGGGTTTTCCAAAATAACTTTGTCACTGGGAGGGCTCCAGGATGTTTTGTTCTCACCAGGAGCTTTCTCTCTCCCTTAGGTCATTTGGTGTTGTCCTTTGGGAAATAAGCAGCTTGGCAGAGCAGCCGTACCAGGGACTCTCCAACGAGCAGGTGCTAAAGTTTGTCATGGATGGAGGATACCTGGATCAGCCGGACAACTGCCCAGAGAGGCTGTAAGTGGCCAAGCAGGGACACCCAGCCCAGCTGCACTCTTTGCCTGAAGTGTGGTCAGCAAAGATGGCCTCACCTGAGGCACCTCTTAACCCCTCCTCGACTGGGGAGGAGCAAAACAGACTTTAGTGAGGCACCTCCCACAGAAATTCCACCACAGCATCCTTAGTGATCCAGGGAAGGGGCTGCCCAGGGAGGTCTGGAGTCCCCATCCCTGGAGGTGTCCAAGGAATGACTGGACGTGGCATTCAATGCTCTGGGCACTGAGTGGGTGGATCAGAGGTTGGACTCGATGATTTTGGGAGATCTTTTCCAACCTTAGTGATCCTGGGATTCTGTATGAGGAGTCACACTGGAGCAGTTGTGAGGGAAAGCAGCTCTGGCTGGAAAAGAGAGCACAGATGGTAACTCTCTGGTTCTGGTAGTCTCTTTCCCCAGCTGCCTCTGGCCAAAACAGTACTTCCAGAGTCATAAAATAAACATGTTTTGTGAGTATCCCTATGAAAAAAGCCTGCTGTGCTGGACATTTGTCTGATGGCCAGTTACAAATTCTAGTTTGAAACTCTATTTGTATTTGTGAGTTCTTTCTCCATGGTGTTTGATAACATGTGACCTCTTGCTGCAGCCTTTCTTTTGGGTGGGATGTTTACAGGACCTCTGTCCTCTGCCCAGCCTCCCATTCTCCTTGAAGTTTTGGGAGCTTTGTTATCTTTCAGGCTGAGTTAAAATTAAAAGGGAATTTATTAAAAAAGGATGACCTGGCTGTAAGTGCATGTGTACACATCCACACACACACACAGAGTGTGTGAACCACAGCCCTGTTTCCTTCGGCAGCCAAGTTAAGAACAATTGAAGGAATTGGAAGGAATTCTTCATCTAGACAGAAATAGAGAAAAAGGAGTGTCAGAATCTACAGGCAGATGTGGAGGCTGGAAAGAGAACAAGCAACCTGGGGTGTCAGAGGCATAGTGTGGGTGGTGGGGGGTCTGCCACGGGTGCCAGCCTTGGTCTGTTTGATTGTTTGTGCTGCCCCTGACTGTGCTCTGTGCTGCTGCAGGCACAGCCTGATGCAGATGTGCTGGCAGTACAACCCGAAGATGAGACCCTCCTTCCTGGAAATCATCGGTAGCATCAAAGACGAGCTGGACCCGGCCTTCAAAGAGGTCTCCTTCTTCTACAGCGAGGAGAACAAACCTCTGGAGACAGAGGAGTACGAGATGGACTTCGAGAACATGGAGAGCATTCCCCTCGACCCCTCCTCGTACTCACAGAGGGACAAAGCGCTGGGGAGGGACAATGGACCCTCCATGGCCCTCAAGGGCAACTACGAGGAGCACATCCCTTACACCCACATGAACGGTGGCAAGAAAAACGGGCGGATTCTCTCCATGCCCAGGTCAAGTCCTTCCTAACACTTCCTGTTTGGCCCAAGGGTTGTTGTCTGCTTTTTTCCCCCCTCCACAAATCTCAGGACTCTTGTTATTGCTGCCACAGTGTATGACACACATCTACAAACTCTTCAGATTTTTAATCATCTTACGATTAATTTTTTTTTTTTTTTTGCCAAGTTGACTGGTTGTCAGTGGACTTATCTGTGAACATAAATGGAGAGGTTTCCATGGCTGCTGTCTCTTCTGTAACCATGGTTTCACAACAGGAAACGACCGTGTGAGTTCAACTGAAGGAGAAGCGTCCGCGTTTGCCAGCAGAAGACGTGAAGTTCTCTGGTGCCTGAGCTGCAGCCCGGCAGCGCGGAACAAGAGCGTTTCCAGTCGAATTCCAGGCTCTCAGGCAGGCTCTCCACTACAGCTGAAGGATTCAGCACATCAGTCAGCCACGCCAGATCCTCAGATTGACCAATAGCTGCTGCTTTCATACTTTGTTTTCAAGGGGGAAACCCCCGGGGTGCGTGCGTGGGCGTGTGCGTGCGTGTGTGCAGTATCAACATGTGGGGTGTACCCTATAGCAAAAGAGACACTTCTGGTTTTGTACACAACTTACGGCGCTTTCAGGCACATGGTGGGATTCTCGGGGTGTCCTGCACAGGGCCAGGAGTTAGGTTCAGTGATCCTGGTGGGTCCCTTCCAACTCAGCATACTCTATGATTCTCTGTTCTCACAAGAGCTTTCCTCTTCTTGGAAGTGTGTACTTATCTTTTTTCCCCATTTCCCTGGAGGGACTGAATCCTAAACAGATTATTTTTATATTGAGGACTCTTGGGAGCAGGTTTTCTCTCATTAACAAATGAGGAAAATGTGCTGGGAGCTAAATGAGCAGAACTCTGAGATTTGTGGGTACTTTCAAGACCAAACGAAGTAGGAGTCCCCTGACCTGAGACACGGAGTTTTCTGTCCTTACAGCATTGAGTATATATATTGTTTGTTGTAACATATTTAAAGATGTCTTTAGTTTAAATTTTAACTTCATATAAATTATTGACTGTTTATGATCCTTTTGGGGCGGGGAGAGTTTTGGGGGATTGTTTGGTCTTAAAGTGGTCCAAAGATTTCAGAATGAACTAATTTTAGCCTTGCAGGAGCGATGAAGCACATGTTCAGTTCATACTTGACAAGGCTTTGTAATAGTTTCACGATTTACACAACACAGTCAGCTGGCTCCAGTCGAAGCCCCATCTTGGGTGTTGGGAGCTGAAGGACACAGAACATCCTGGCCTCGAGTCCTGCTCCTCCTCTGCCCCCCTGTCCCTCGCTTTGCCTTCCGTGCCACAGATGCAGCCGGCGAGAGAGGACAAGCACGAACTGGAGCTGAGGAAGGAACGCTGAAGGGAGGAGCACAAAGCTCTGGGCTCTGCACACCAGAGGTGACCGTGGTTTGCTGCCTCTCTGCTGCTCCCAGGCTTCCCTCCAGCCTCGTGCTCCCCAGGATTGCCACTGCAGAACTCCCGGGACTCAGCTTGTCGGGATGTCAGCGCTCGCCGTCAGGACTGTGCTTTGTTGTGCTGCTGTTTGCAGAGACAGAGCTGATGGGCACCTGCTGGTGGAGAATAATGGTGAAAGTCAGCCGGGGCAGGGAGCCGGGGCCGGCGGGAGCAGGGAGGAAGATGATGGATGGCGCAGGCCCGTGTCGTGCAGGAGGTGCTCGAACAGCGGGGAGAGATGCTCAGTCCTTCACTTCTCCTCCTGGAGAAGTCCAAGATCTGTTTTGTGCTCTCTGCCAGGAGGAAGCGAGGTGCCCCGGCTGGGAGAGCAGGAAGGCTGGGCTGGGCTGGGCTGCAGCCTGGGCAGTGCTGCTGCTGTGAGCGAGGCAGAGGGGCTGCAGCCCGTAGGGAAGAGCTCTCTGAGCCCACACCTGGGGGTGCAGCTGGTGCTGGGAACCTCTGCCCCCAGCTGCTTCTGGCCAGAACACCACGGCCAGAGTCATAAAAGGGGAGACAACAGACTCTGGGCCCTTTGCTGCTGGAGGCTGATCAGTTCAGCCCAGGTGGAGGGTACAGGTTGCTCCACAAATTTGGGTGGAAAACACAGTCCAGACATGGGTGAGAACCTTTGGATTTCAAAAGGCCTCGTTTACATTTCTTCTGCTTTACAAAGTCGTAACTGTTTAGCAGCTCTATACTACACTGCAGGAAAGAAGACATATTCTCACACTTTTCTAAGGAAGAGAAGCTTTTCTTATTAGAATTTTTTTATTTATTTTAATATATAAAACACTGTAAAAAAAAAAGCAACAAACAATTTGTTTTCTTAAACACACAGAACATGTAAATTTGTATCCGCAAAATCTTGGCAGGTGGATGTGGTGGGATTATTTTTGTCCTGTTCTGGTGCAGTCTACCTCAGTGTTTCTTAAGGATATTTTTTAATACTACGCACCTCTAAACCTGTTAAAATATTCTGGTCTGGACCTATTGTGGATCAGGGAAAATCAGTATCAGCTGATTCCAATACCAGGGACCATTCGTGAAGGGAATGGGAAGGAGAATGGCTCGTCACTGTTGATCCCTAATCTGAACAGTAGTGGCCAATGAACCCATTTACAAATTTGGATCTGATCTCATCCCTTAGTTCTGTTGTGATTTTAAAAAAAAAAAAAAAAGAAAAAAAAAAAACAAAAAAAAAACCACCAAAAGAGCCATTTAAATGTTTGGACTTTAGTGAACTCATGACCTAAAAGAAGAGGCAGGTTGCTTCCTCCTGGATCAGCATGTGCCAGCGTGGAGCAGGGACTGGGACCAGCCCTTGCTGTTGGGGTTGCATTGGGCTGGCTTGGTCACTGCTCTCCTCGCTGCACACAGGTGACCCAAGGTCCTGCCAGTGAACTCCTGAAACAAACCTTTCCCAGCACGCCCCTGCTTTGCTAACATTTCCAATGGCAGTGATCATAACTGTGGGAATAGAAGATCTTTTACCTGAAGGAACATTGGAACCTCGTATTGGGTCTGGCTTTTCCACGCGGTTGATACTGGTTGGCCCTGTGAGTACACATGGTTTGAACACTCAGATGGCCGAGCCTGGGAGCTGTGCTGCTCCATGGACAGGCAGTCCCCTCCCATGGCTCAGTGTCACCTTCAGCCTGCACCAAATGGAGCAGTTGTTTGTACCCAGCACTGTGTGAAGGTTACTCATCCTTCCTGCCTTGTGCCCGGGGGGAGGGAAAGCGTGTGGTACCAGTGGGGAGGGTATCGTGTTTCTCCTCTGTTAAACAAATAACACTAGTGGTTGCTGCTCGTGGCTGTTACAGATCACACTCAGCTGTAGAATTAGAAAGAATAAATGAACATCACCCGCAAAGCCCGGCTCTCACTGCTGGGAAATCCTTCCTTGGCTCACAGCCGACAGTTTGGTCTCTGCTGCTGGAAGATCCTCGCCCCAGGGATGCCTGAATGCCTCACTCGGATCTCGCTGATTCCTGCTCAGAGAATTCCTGCAAGTGGAGACTCAAGTGCTATTGAAACCTCTGGGGTGCTTCCAGGGACCCCAGCCCGGGCAGGGGTGCTGTGCTGAGCCTTCCTTGGGGGAGCTGTTGCTCTTTGCTCCGGCCACAGCCTTATGGGGCAGAATTCCCCAGCTGCAGTGGAAGCACAACACTCACTGCTGCTACAGCTGCTGCTGCTGCTTAGGAGGAACCAGACACTGAAATCAGGTGGGATGGCTGGAGGAGGGCAGCCAGCAGTGGGAAGCTCTTTCTTTCCTTGCTTTGGTATTTGTGGAGGGTTGACTCCTGCCCTTTGTGGGCAGAGAATGCCCCGCTCACAGCACAGGGCAGCAGGACAGACCCCTCAGCCTGCCCAGGAGCAGCTGGAGCCTCCTGGGCACAGTCTGGCACCGCCACATAGCCAGAAATTCACTCTGAATCAGGAGGAGCAAGAAGTTGAGCTCTGCTGAGCTTTCACTGAGAAAATGTCTGAAGTGCAAGGCTGGAGAGGTTTCTCAGAAAGGTTTCCACATTAAACTCTATTGCCACTTCCTGAACGGCTCTTGCCAATCTGGAACTTCTCTCGTGGGCCAGCACAGCGCTGCAAAGCTTGGCTGCTGGGTTAGGAACGTGTGTGTCTTGGCTGCTTGTAAATACTCTATTGTGTTGTAAAATAGAAGAGCTCAGACATAAACTCTGTGCCAGCACTGGGTTGGGAAAGGTGATGGGAACTAGACCATGCTGCAGCAATGATGGTAAAGCAGCTATGTGGGTATGAAGAGGCTGCTTTTAGGTTGCTAAAGGGTACTCTTAATTTATGGGTAGCTTATCTCTTTCCTCCTAAATTTGTATTATAGCGATGGGACACTTTGCTTAATTTTAGTCTGTTGGTTATAGTGTTGGTATCTCTTTGGAAAAAAAAAAAATCTCAAAGTCGCTTCTTGTGTTGCTGAGCTGACTGTGCTGAAGGCAAATAGGAAATGACAGGAGTGAGAAGGGTGCTGAGCCTCTGCTTCAGAGGAGGGAGGGAGGGAGGCAGTCGAGTTCCCTCTCAAGGCCACTGTGACACGAAGACAGACCCTGAGGTGTCCCAGGCCCTTCCTGCTACCAAGACTGGAACCTTGTTTTACAAGCCAGAACGTAAAATATCTTTGTGCCATAAAACCTTACTGTCAAGGCTGTGCCAGGGATCGGCTCAGAGCCTGGAGGGAGCTGGGAGCTGCAGATGAGCCCTGTGATCCTCTCGGAGCCGGGGGCTCGCAGGAACCCCGGCCCTGCCCAAAGAGCCGCCGCCCCTCGGAGTGTCCTGTGGTCCAGGGAAAGGAACTGCTGAATGGGTTGGAATCAAGAAATAGTTACTTTGTGAAATTCAACATAAGATTAGTTTGGTATTTGTATGAACTTAATGGAATTTGGCCTTTCTATTACCCTCTGCTTGGCTCTGTGTTCCCTCTGCTTGGATTCTGTCCGTGAGTGTCGGTGTAAAGCCTTGATGTGTTCAGCCTCGTTAGGAGCATCACAAGAGTGAAGCCAATCATCCAGCTGACTTTTGGAGGAACCTGACTGTTGAAAAGCAGCTCTAAAGTTACCGTTTTTAGCAAATCTGCTGTCATTAAATGTGTATTTCTTTTTAAAATGAATTTGCTTGTCCTTCCTGGAAGGAAGCACTTATTCTTGCAGTTTGGGTAAATTCACTGCAGCACAATGCAAGCTGTAAGGGGACAGGTAGAGAAATGACTTTTTAAATATTGTATAATAAAGTTAGTATTAACTCCTATGGTGTTGTTATTTTTTTTTTGCCAACAGATTTGCAATCAGTCAGAAATTCTGTTCCTGGTTGTGGTTTTGTTCCCACTCCAGCGTTCCAACTGGTGGTGTTAAATAGTTTCCTTTCTCAGCCCAGAAAGATCCCTTGGGAACAGGGTGTCGTGGCTGGGAGGACCTGGAGTAGTCCTGGCAGCTAAAGAGGAGCCATCAGTGGAGGTTAAATGTGGGCTCTTGCTGAGCCCCAGCCCCTGGTCAGTCCCAGCAACACCAGTAAATCTTGAGCTGAGGGCTCTTAACCTGAGAGCTCTGAGCTGGACTCGACACCAAAGCTCTGTAAATCCAGACCCTCCCAGCAGCATTCCAAGCTTCCACCATCCCCACTTCTCCCGTAACCAAGTCCCGTGAAAACTGATGGAGAATTTTATAAAGGCCACTTCTGAATCTGCAGAGGTAGAGTGTTATTTAAGCAGGAAAAGTATTACCTTTTGCTTTAGTTAGGGGAGTGATTTCATTCTTGGAGAATCAAAACTGGTTTGTATTTGAGGACCCTCATGGATGGGAGAACTGGCCATCAGCTTCATCCAACACAGCCCAAGGCAAATGCTTTCTGCTTCACTTAAATAAACCACAGATAGTTTCAGTTACATGTTAGGTGATGTTCTGTGAAGTCTTGGGGTGGTTTTTTTTTTCCCCAGTTCATTCTTGCTGCTCCCACCTTTCCCTTTGCGTATCTAAGGTTCCAGAATACACATAGTACTGCAGATACCTCTTGTTTGAAATAAAGGATCAAATGTGCCATGGTGTTTTTTAAAAAAGGAAGAAAAAAGAGAAAAACTTTCCCTCTTGATTTATTTTTTCAATGTTTTCATATCTAAGAGCCAAGCAGTGACATATACAGAAAATCTTTGACTAGTAGAAAAAAATCCTTGCTGTGTGTCAGAATATTGAACAATTAACTGTTTATATTAAAATTCTGAATAAATTATCCAAGAATAACTGTTCATTTTGTGTCTGCTGTCTGTGCAGCACTGAAGGCTGCTTTGCCGTGGAGAAAGCACTAAATTCATACCTTCGAAAAAGTTGCAAAATAAATGGTGTTAAGGAAAAAACCAAAACCCACAGCTCAACCAACTGTAGGCTTGTAGTGTGAAGCCAGTGGAACTCCTCTGCCTGATGGCTCTGGTGATCCCTGTCCTCACCTCGGGGCTCTGGGCTGATGTCTCTGATGCCATCGGGTGAATTCCTTCTGGAGCATCGAGAGCTGTGGCTCTGGGATGTAATTCTGTTGTTTCCTGGGCATGGACCAGGTGTTCCCTCCTTGGAGGGGACAGACTCCTCACTGCTGGTGTTAGAGCATCAAAGGCAGAGGATCAGCCCCATCCCTGTCCTGTGGTGGAGGTGCTGTAACCAGGTGTGCACCAGGAGCCTCCTGTCCTGCCCAGGCCCCTCTGGAGGTGTTCCTAATTTAAACCTGGTTTTGTTTCACCCGAGCCAAGATTTCCCTCCTGCTCAGCTACACCAGTGAAGTGGGGGCTGTCCCCTCCTGTCAGGGAGTTGTGCAGAGCCCAAAGATCCCCCTGAGCCCCCTTTCCTCCAGACTGAGCCCCTTTCCCAGGTCCCTCAAAGGACTGACTCTCCAGCCCCTTCTCCAGCTCTGTTCCCTTCTCTGGACACCCTCCAGCCCCTCAATGTCTTCCTGCAGTGAGAGGCCCAGAACTGGACACAGCACTGAAGGCCCCACCAGTGCCATTTTTTTCTAAGCCTATCCAGAATCCTCTCACTGTGAGAATGATCGTAAACAAACTGGCATTTTAAGATGTTTTGGAGTTGCTTCTGGCACAGGCTTGTTCGCTGGGGATCTTAAAATGCAAAAATAAGCAAAATGACAAAACTTGAACTTGCTGTCCCGGGAGGTTTGCTTCCTGCTGGGCTCTCTGGGATGCTGTGGGGAGGCTGCTGAGGCTCACACAGTCCTCGTGCCATTATCCCTCATCACTCTTCCAGGCTGCCTGCCCTCCTCAGCTTCAGCACCCCCCAAGCCGTGTCAGACACGTGGCAGGAGGAAAAGAGCCCGTCCTTGTTTGAGCCAAGGACAACTCACCATCCCATCAGCCAGAGCAGCTGCCTGGCATTTAGGAGCTGCCCTGATCTCTGATGCTAATCAAGCTCTTGTGGACTTCAGAGAAATTAAACCTTAATTCCTTTTTGCTCTTGTGGTTTCCTGGAGCACAGGGTAATTGCTATTCTAAGTGCTGCCAAGGCTGCGGTCTCTGAGTAATTGGAGTGTGAGTGGTTCTTGTTCTGATTAGGGTTTGGCTGAGGCTGGTGAGTGCTCGGGGCTCTGGGATGAGGAGCATGTGTGCCTCAGCCCACGGGGCTTGTTGAGAAGGAGGGAATGGCTGTGCCAACAAACCCAGGCCTGGACCATGCCAGGGGCTCTGCCTGCTGGCCAAAAGCAGGGCAGGGGCACTGCCTCGGAGCTGAAGTCTTTGTCTCTCTCCCATACAGGTGAATATGGCCAGTACAGGCATTTCTGTGCTGTGTTATCAGTTCACCCTGCCTAAGACCGACCTGCAGGGCTTTGAGGTCCCTGTTGCTCCATGAGGTCAAACGATGACAGCAAAGACCAGGGACTCATTAGGAGGAGCCGTGTGTAGGAGGCTAAGGAGCCTGGTGCAAGGAGCCCACGGGCTGGGCTGGGTGGGCGTGCGGGGCTCTCAGCGCACACACAGCGGTTTTTCTCTGAAGGGAACAGGAAGCAGTTGTGGCAATAGCTGCTCCTCGCAGCCATCGTGACTTCAGAGCTCCCAGGGCCCCTGCCCAGCTGCCTCGGGGTCCAGAGCCCTCCTGGTGGCTTTGCTGGACCCTTGCAGAGCCCAGAGCCCCAGGAGGTGGGAGCGAGCGGCACTGGGGCACTGCGGAGGGAGCTGCAGCATGGGAGGGGTGGGTTTGTTTGTGCCGTCGGAAAGGGGAAGCGGTGAGAGGGCTGAGCCAGCGGCCCCCGTGAGCAAACCGCCCTCATGGCCGCTGCGTCCCCGCTGAGGCTCCGCTCCTCGCTCTGCTCCAGCAGCTGGACCAGGAGCTGGGGCTGTCACATCTGAGCACGAGGAACCTGCCACAGAGATGCCTCCAGCCCTCCGGGTAAGTCACTCTTTGCACGAGCTCCATCCCACAACAGCGGGGTTGTCACTCACCTTCCTCAAGGCCTTGTGAGGAAGCAGCTTGTCTTGAAGCCAAAAGTCCCAGTGCTGAGTTTGGTGCAGCCTCCCTCCTGCACGAGCTTCAGTGCAAAACATGGACTGGGGAGGCTCAGCCTACACAGGGTTTTGCTCTGCTGTGAGTGAAGAGGAGGAGATGAGGTCAGGATTTAACCCCCAGGTGTCATCATGGTGGGCTCTGGGGCAGTGCTGGGCTAGCTGGGTACCCTTTGGGTGCTGCTCTTGGCTTCTGCTGCTCCTGTGCCACAGCTGAAGGTTTGCAAAGACACCCTGGCACTGCCTAAAGCTGGGTTTGGACTGTGCACAAGAGGGGTCCATGCCTGGGACCCCCAAATTCCACTCTGGACTGCCCACTCCAGGGCTGGTCCCCAGTGTTATCAGGGAGATGGAAGCAGAGGGGATGTAGACAGGGCTGTACTGGGCAGGTGACACTTTGGAGTTTGTGGCCAGGCAAGAAAAATGCTTTTTGACACCTGCTTTTGCGTATCACCAGCCCAGCCTGGGCTTTAAGCTGTGGAGGTACCTGTGGTCATTCCCAAACTAGCTGGGCTCTGCTCAGCGAGGCCACAGGCATCAGCTGAACAGCAGGGAGGAGTTTGGGTCTGGCCCCAGAGCCCAGCAGCTGCACTGGGGTAAAATCTTCAGCCTAACTGAGGGGTTGGGAATGAAGTTTGGAGTCTGTCTGAGCTGTGGAGCTGGTGCCAACTGGGAGCAGTGGGCTTGGAGGGTAGGAGTTGGATCTCTTGGGGCAGTTTGAGATTGCTCCCACCTGCCTCCCTCTGTGGGAGAGCTGAGGAGGGCTTGGAGAAACGCCCTTGCCAGGGGACTGGGACTTGCTATGAGCTGCAGGATGATGCTGATGTTGCAGATGGACGAGGTCTCTTGCAGTTCTTTGCAGTCGCTCTGCCACAGCGCTTGAAAATGAGAAAAAAGTGTAAACGGTGAGCCTTCATAAACATCTTATAAAGACATCAAACCTTGTAAGTATCAACTCTGACCCTTCACTGAAGGTGAAGGTGACTCTTAGTCAGGTGAGAAGTGCCTGAAAGGTGATGGTCTGTCGTGCTCACAGCCGTGAACGGAGCAGGGAGGCTTTGGCAGAGGGCAGGGGGCTGTGCTGTGTTAACAGCGTGCTTTCTGTTTCTGTCCACAAGCCTCGAGCAGCACTCAGGGGCTGTGCGTGCTCCGAGGCCACTAATCCCCAGGCCCAGCTGTAGGAAGTCACTGACCTGCCACACAGGTGGGAAAGCCAGGGACCAGGAATTTCTCCCTGGCTACAGCTTCCATCAGCTGATACTTCTGACAAAACACTTGGCTTCTCCACTCCCCCCTTGGCAGCCCCTGGGCTGCAGCCTGCAGCGCTGCCTTAGACCGCGCTGAGCTCTGCCGTGCTCCGTGCCGGCGTCTCCTGCTCGGGGCTGTACCTTGCACGGGGCTCCCAAATGTCAGACTCGCTGCTCAACCACTCCTGGCCATCGTTTTCCAAGCGCTGGAAGAAGAGATGGTCCTTTAAGCGAGGTAATGGCCTGTGGGGACAGGGCGTGAGTGTGTGGCGGGAGCCGGGCTGTGGCAGGGACAGCTTGTCCTGGACTGAGCAGGTACCAAAGAACCCCGGGGGCTCGGGCAGAGCTTGTTTTGAGGTGTCCCCCGCTCCTCGCTGCAGGGGACACTGCCTTAAGTGGCGGTTAACACTTTTCCTTCCATTTAATGTTCTTTTCAAGGCACATAATCGCCTCCAGGAGCTGGGTAATGGGTTAAATATCAGCCGTTTGGTTTTGTAATAAGTTTGTTTCGTGGCTGGCAGTGAGCTGGAGGTCCCGGTGCTTGCAGACAGCTGTCTCTGCACGCTGCCTGGCCAGAGTTTGGTGTTTGAGCAGATGTGGGGGAAAAGATTCCTTCAGTCTTTCAGTGAGGGCTGACAGCAGAGCCCCCGTGTCCGGAGCCCTGGCGGTTTGGGTGGCCCTGGCTGGGTTTCACTGTGTCCAGCAGCAGGGGTGGGAAATGGCAGCAGTTGGTGTGAACTGGCCTCATTTCTGCATGCGGTGCCGTGACTTGGAAAAAGGGAAGTGAGAGCCCCGGGAAGCAGGACATTTGCAGTCCTGGAGGAGCCAGACACTTGTTGTGTCCTTGTGAGCAAACACTGCCTTCAGGCTGATGCTTTTGGGTACCTTTACCATCAGAGCTCCTGCTCCTCTTTCTCCTTCATTATTCCCCACCCACTCCCAGTTCTCTTCTGGTGTGGATGTGCAGAAGACCAAGATCCAAACTGAACAGTTGAGGAAAGGTTAATTCAGAGCAGGAGGCAGGGGGTCCTGCAGGCTGTGATGTGTGGTGAGCCCCAAGCCCCAGCTGGACACCCCACTCCAGCCTCCCCAGTGCCATGCCTGTTGGGGGAGTATGGGCTGGCTGGGAAGGCTCAGGTGGGCTGATTTCTCTAACAAATGTATCAGCATTGACTGCTTTGGAGAGGGCCGGGGTACAGCCAGCTCCCTTCAGCAGGTGCTTGCAGAACAGTTTGTCCTGTTGGGGCTTGTGCTTGGGCACAAAATGCTCGCGTCTCGCTCAGCCCCTCTCCCACACGGATGTTCTGTAGTGTGGCACTCACTGTCCGTGTGGGCCCTTCCTTTAGTGCCCCTGAAGCCACTGCAGGGACCTGCACAGTGACTTGGAGGGAATCAGAGGGGTTGCAAGCTCTCCTCAGCCCTGCTGAGACCCTTCAGCTGAGGGACAGCAGAGAACAGTCCTGGCTCCCTGCTCCTCTGCCCGCCGTGCCCGAGAGCCCGGCCCCAGCTCGGTGATAAGGCAGCAGCTCTGCACAGTGTGTTACAGAGTGAGACAGCTTATCTTCCCCTGTCCTGCCCAGAGCCAATCCCCACCGCTGCCAGTGCTGCCCAAGAGGGGCCCACGCCAGGCGAGCGACTGCACTGCAGCTGATCTTGGCACAGGGAGTCAGCACTTGCTTTCCAGAGGTTTTTCCCTATAGCTCTGGACACCCTGCAACAGGATATGTGAAGGGCAGCTGCTGCGGGGCCAGGAGGGCAGGGGCGGGTCAGGGCAAGATGAAACAATTTTTATTTCTTGTCCGTGATGCTCTCCATGGTTTCCCAACAGTCTCTATCCCTGACTGCTGGGAAATGCCCGGACATTCTGGTCTTTCCTTCCTCCTGGGATTGTTTCATTGAGCAGAACTGCCCAGTGCCTTTGTCCTGCCGTGTTTGGTGTGGTGCTTCACCAGTGGGAATGCAGACAGTGTTTGATGTTGGAGGATGTGATTGCTGTGGCCAGAGCTCACGTCCATGTTTTCCTCTGACGTGTCCCCTGCCAGCGCCAGCCTGGCTCCAGGGTCACTCAGGGACATGCAGCATCCTGCACCAAGGCAAGGGACAGGGAGGTGAGGATGGGACACTGCTGGCAGGGCTTGTTCCAGTGCTGGCTGCTCTGGTGCTGTCACCTGCTGTGGCCCTTATGGGTGCAGCTTCAGTGACCAATCTGTCACCAGTTAGAGGAGGGAGGGTTTGACTGGAATTATTAAAATCTGTTGTGATCCCAGTGACACTGGGCGCGGTTAGAACAGCATGAAGGCTTCATCCTTGAGCCAGAGCAGCTCAGCCACCTGATCCTGCTGTCCCCACAGCATCAAACCCCCTGAGACCATCCCAGACTGTCACATGCTGTGGATGCCTGTCACTGCTTCCTTCCTCCCCACGCAGCAGCCCAGAGTCATCATGTTTCACCCGTGGGAAGCTCTGGCAAAGTGCAGGAACCATCCCAGCCCAGAGAGCGATGCTTCCTCTCCAGCTCTGCCCTGGGAATTCCTCTGAGGAGGCTGCTCCCTGCAAGCAATAACCTTTTATGGTTTCCAGCCAGGGACGAATTAAGCAACTGCAATACCTAATCTGCTTAATGTTCTCCTAAAGCAAACAGCATTTGTTCTTGAAAGTGTCATTTTGTTATCCCATCTCCAGCTTCAGCTGAGAAAAGGTGACTGCTGCTGTCTGCCAGAGCCTGGGGGGCCAAGATTCCCTGTCCCCTTGCCACCATGCTGGAGCCTGGGTCCTTCCAGACAGGCTTGAGGGCAGAGCACGGGAGACTCAAGGTCTCAAGGACTCAAGCAGAGTTTGCCACACTTGCTGACACGTTGGCAACCACCTTGATCATTGATATGGGGATGTTCACAGCCCCCCAGACCTGCCTCCTTCCTGTGTGTGCTCCATGCTCCAACTTCCTTGCCCGGCATCCCACAACCTGATGCCTGAAGGCCTTTTTCCCCATGAGCTCATCCATCACCCCCTGGCTCCCTGCACGGTGCCAGCCCAGCCTGTGCAGCGGGAGCCCGGCAGTGCCGTGGCTGGTGCTCACACATTGCCTAAAATGGTGTCCCCAGGGCCGCCGCCCGTGTGCCGCTGCCTCGACCCCGCGCTCGCGGCGGGGCTGATTTATCGCGTGTTGAACCCAGTGTCTGAAGCCTCCGAGGAGGATTTAAGTCCTTTGGTGGGTCTGGACCGGGTCTGTTGATCCAGCCTATGCTTTGGCCAAATCCTGAGCCCTGCATGGCACAGGCAGAGCACAGGGAATATTTTCCAGGCCTCCGAGGAGCTGACTCTGTTCCAGGGATCCACTTTAGGGCTGCACGGAGCTTGGTGCAGGCCCAGAGTAGCCTTGGCGGGATGGCTGGACACTGCTTGGGAGGAAAAATCTCCTTGTTTTAGTTAAACCTTCAGTCCAGGGCTCTGGCCTCTGTCAGGCCACAGCCCGTGTCAGTTCCTGCTGCCTCCCAGGGCTTTGTTGCTTTCCCTGTGGGTAGTTAACTGCTGAAGGGATGGCGAGAGCAGGGAATCTCCTTTTTCCTTCCTTGGATTTGTATGAGGGGAAGCATCAGGAATCTGTCCTGGCCTCCCTGGGATGCTCCCCACCTCCTGGTTGCTCCCTGTGGGCTCATTCCACCTTAGCCATCGTCCCAACCTGTTTGGGGGCTTCAGTGGTTTTCACCGCCTGCTGAGAGCTTTGGCTGCTGTTTCCTACAAGTTCATGCCAAAATCTGTGCTGGTTCAAGGGTATATTCACTTCAAAATGCTGATTTTTGATTGCAAGCTGAATCCAGGTGCACTGAGGAAAGCAGAAGGCGATGTTTAATAGCTCACTAAATCTCTGCCAGTTGCAGATGCAGCTCAGGGACATCCTGGGAAAGAATTGGTCTATTCATTAAAAATGTCATGTGAAGTAAATTTTACAGCCTTACTAGAAAGCCTGTTTCAAATTTTCCCTGGTCTTGTAGCTAGAAATCCCTTAATTAAAATAGTGCCTTCAGAAGTGTTTTCTTTCTACATTATTTATAGTCCTTCACTTAAAACCATCATAGACATTTGAACACACCAAATGCTCCTTAAAACAGAAAATCTGGCATCTGCAGTGTGCATTGGGATCCAAGGAACAAACCTCCAAACTCTCCCTCACGTTTGCTGCCTTTTTTAGTTGGCACCACGCAATTCCTGGCTGAATTGTGTAGCTTTATAATCCACAGCAGGATGCAAGCTTTCCAAGAGTGCGTTTTTTAACAATGTCTTCCTTACATTAATGTTTTTATGCTTGATTTTCCTGGAGTGTGATGGGTTTCTAGCAGTTTCCTGCTGGTTTTTCCCATTGGATAGATACAGCTGCTTACAGTCTCTTGCTGTTGTTCTCTACATCTTCAGAGATCCACCACAGTGCTTCAGCCAACAGCCGGCTTTTTTCCCTTTGCCTCAGCCCTTTGCCTCAGCTGTGTGTGTCTCAAAGGAATAAAAAGCCTCCATGAGTCATGCAATGGTTCAGGGATTGTGGCTAAGGTTTACAGTGTGTCTCCTCCACAGGAATGTGCTTCAGTCAGCTGCACCATCTATTGTACCACAAAACACTTCCAGACCTTTGGTTTTTCAATGAGTTATCAGATGGTGTACGAACACTCAGGTTCACACTCCTGCCTGGGGAAAATCCAGAGGAGTGATCCAGAATCAGGAGAATTATGTGTTCCCACTATTGCTCTGCATATTCAGTGTTGTCTGGAGCCACCAATGTGCCTCTCAGTATCCTTTATTACCCATCAAGGCATCCTTTTTTCCTTATGGATTAAAATAAAACCACCATCAGTTTTTATTCCTAGATTTCTGATTCAAAGGTCCATAATGTCAATAACAGACATCAAAATGTGCTTAATTCTTTTACTGTGGAAAAAGCCTCTGCAGCATAAGATCTGGCTGGGACAGTGCAAGCCTGGTCTGTCCCTTTGCACATGCTGCAGGGATGGGGTTTCTGTTGAGGGAGGAGGTTTCTGCTGGCAGGAAATCTGCACCTGTAGGTTCCTACAGGATCAAGGCTGCTGTGGTCTGGAGATTGCCTGGCACTGCCTGTCTGTGAAGGAGCAGAGGGCACGTGGAGCATTTCAGCACTGCCTGATGTCACCTGTGGGTGTGCAGCTGGTTTTCCATCCCTCCCAGATGTCCGGTTACCCGCTGAGACTTTCTCTGTCTTGCAGGGTCTGACTGCAAGCCGTGCTTACGGGAATTCACTGACCACCACAGCCCTGCCTTGGAGTATCCCACCCCCAAAAGCTTCCTCCCATCCCTGATTGCTGAGGATGATTCCTTCTGCACCAGCATGGCTGAAGAGAAGGCAAGTGTCCTCCTTCCTGCTGCTACCACCATGCAAGGCAGAGGCCAGCGGCAGCAAACTGGGTGGTCAGCACCTTATCCAGGGGGGGTTTGTGGTGGAGTAGGAATGGGAGAAAGTGGTACTGATCCAGATTGTCACAGAATGCAAGGTTTTATTGCTGGGAGGGACAGCAGGGGAGGGTGACTATTAAATATCACTTGTAAGTCTGGCCCTGCTCTGCACCACAGTTTCTGCATGGGAGGCATCCCCTTTGCAGGGTTGGTGTGAAGCTCTCAGATGAGATTTGTGCTGCATTTGCAGGAGGACTCCTCTTCCACAGAGCTGGATGTGCCAACAGCAGACTTGCACAGCAGCACGGAGGATCTCCTCTCAGACTCTGCTCTCCACGGCACGGAGTATTACAAAGATCTGGGACTCCTGAGCCTGCCGTCTGCCAAACCAGCACCAGACACGGCAGCACAGCCAGAGCAAGGATCTCAGACTGTGTCTGCCCTTGGCTCATTGGAAGAGAGACCAAGGGCTCTGAGCAAACTGTCTGTGGATGTTGCTTTTTCCAATCCCGTTTCCTGCTCGGTACGTTACGGCGAGGCCGACTGCCGTTTTCTGAACAAAGGCCACCTGTGCTCCTGTGCAGCCATGCTAGATGATGGTACCAGCACTTCTAAGCATCCTGCAGAGGCAGACAACGAGCTGGACCTGCAGGAGGCCCAGGATTCATTCCCCACACTGGTGAGATCTCTATCCACCTCCCGGAGGCACAGCTGGGAGAGCCCCCTGTCACCTGTGGACTGCAGGCGCAGGTATGGTGGGACTGTGAGTGATATTTGATGTGCACAGTGCAATGGAGGTGGGAGGCTGAACATCACACTGCCTGCAGCTCCAGATGCTGCTGGCTGGTCTCCCTCACCTGTCAGCATCTGCCAGAGCAGCTAGACACTCACGGCTCATGTTGGGTGGGATGTGGAAGAGGAAGCGCTAAGGCACCAAGAGGCTTTAATGTCTCCTTGGAAGTAGAAGACCCTCTTTTCCTGGTGTTGGGGCCAGGAAGAGGATCTCTTTTCTGTCTGGAAGGAATCTTGAACAGCATCAACAGTTGCCCTGATGACCTCCATCCTCTGGCTCAAAGGGGATTTTTCCCATCAAAGAGGGATTAAGAGAGCTCTGTCAAACCCTTTTTCTTCTTGTTTGTGAGTTGGCTTGTTTGTGGGGCCTGTGCCTGTAAGCACTGTGCTGTCCTCCAGCCCTCTGCCCTCCACGTGACTGCAGAGGGGACGTTGTGTTTGTAGCACAGTGCTGAGCTCTGGCTAGGAGCAGAGTCAGGCCTGGCATTCCTGCTATCCTCTGCTCCTGCCACATGAATGCCTTGAGCTCCAGGTTCCTCCAGGAATGCTTTCCCTACTGACAAATGTATTGATCTCCCAGCTGACTGGGATTTAGGTGCAAGCCAGCAAGGACTATTTTTATCTCTCCTCCTTATACGGTACCCTAAAATTATCTCAGCCTGAAATCTTGGCAGTCCTTTATCAAGCTCAGACTTTGGTTCTCAGACCCATTGTTGTCTCATGTGCCATGGATCATTCACAGTTTATGCTGTAACAGGCACATGAGTAACAGTGGCACGGAGAGGCTGTTGGTGTCAGGGACACGTTCTGTCTCTTGCTGGGTGATGAAGCACGTGTGAGCAGGGGGCCAGGGAAGGGGAATACACCCCACTGTTCCCTAAGCAAATGCTTCCTGAAGCCTGCCTGTGGCAGCAGGAATGAAGTGACAGTGATCTGCAGACAGAACCCATGCAGACACTAAGATTTTCCACTGAACTTTATCCATCTATTTGCTTCTGTGTTGTTGTCACTGCAATAGCACCTGGTGTGCAGAACACTGAGGCACTGGGGGAGCTGGTCCACCCCTCATTTTCTAGAAAATAATTTTTTCCCTTCCTCAAAGCTGGGCCCTGGTGGGAGCAAGATTTATGGCATGATGCCACAGTGGTGATGTGATAAACAACATCATCTGCCATTTCTAAATGCCCAGAGGGACTTTCCTGGATGGCAGCTGACAGGGCAGCAGCTCTGGGGCAGGAAGGACAGGCTGCTGCCAGGGTGGCTGCACAGTCTCAGGGGTTGCTAAGAGATCAGTGTGAGCCGTCCAGCACTAAACATGCCGGGTGACCAGGGAGCTGGGGACTCACTGGTGGCAGCCAGAGAGACTGTTTTTAACAGGCTCAGGACTTGGTGTCCAGGCTGACACTTCCTGTCATTTCCTTTCAAACGTGCCTGCTGTGAGGAGCCTCCTTGTCCCAGTTGCATGAGCTTGTTAGGAGCACCCAGCCAGGGACACTGCAGAGGCTGTGCCATGCCGGGCACAGTGCATCAGGTCTGCTCAGGTCTGCTCTGAGGCTTCTTCCTGTCCCCTGCTTAGGTTCAGCCTGGATGTCACAGAGCTGGGCAGTGACCCAGAGCAGGACGATGTGGAGAAGAGGAGCCAGTCCTGCCTCCAGCCTCATGTGTCCCTTCAGCTGCCCAAAGGGGATCGGAGAGCCTGGAGCAGCAGCCAGGGTGGCACGGTGATCAAAGTGGAGATAGAGCCGCTGCACCCAGACCTCGTGGCCAGCCCCAGCTTGCAGGAGGTGGTGAGTGTGGAGAGCTGGGCACGGGGGCAGCAGGGCAAGCTGGGGGTGCAGAAAGCAGCATACACAGGTGTCAGCTGCAGGCTGGACTCCTTCAATGCCAGCGTGGAACCAGGAGGTCTGCAGGAATCTCAGCAAGGATGGGCTTTTTCAGATAAACTGCCCCATCTTATGGGATGAAGGCTCTGGGAGCTGCCTGTAGTACAGCCCTCTTTTCCCATAGATTTAGCTGGAATTTCCCTTCCCTCATGCCTGTTGTGTCTTGTCCTGTCACTGCAGCTCTAAAGAGTCCGGCCCTATCTTCTCTCTGATCTTCTGTAGTTGAAGACAGCAGTGTCACATACCCCTTACACACTGCTTTGCTCTGGGGAATACCTTTAGACTCAATTAATGTTAAAAGGACAATTGCATCACAATGCTACATGTCCAGTAAAAGTGAGAAGTGCCTAAGAAGGTTTCAGGCACGAGTGTCACTTGCTCCAGCCTTCCTGAAGCCAACAAACAGGTGGTGCTAATGGTGTCCTGCATCATAACCCTGACAGAACAAGAGGGAAGGGGTGAGGAATCAGCCGTGATGGAGGCTCCCTTGGTGCACAAAGTACCAAAGATTTCTGTGACTTTTTACTTCTCCAGAAATGTATCAGCAACGGAAAGAGACTGAGGTCCAAGTCTGTCCCATCAGCCTGTGAGACTGTTGCCTCCCCCCAGATACCTCTCGGTTTCACCACTTCTCTTCCACCTGTGGAAGGTTGGTATAGACTTTATGCCATTAAATGGGTTCAAGGTGTGATTAAGAAGATAAAAAACTGGAGCTGTATCCTCTGGAAGCATGGACAGCCTCTGCTTTCCCTTCCACATGGTCCCAGAAGCTCCTGAAATACAAAGCCAAGCTGGTTCTGAGTCTGGCCCTGGCTAGCAGTGCAGTCTCAGCTCAGACATGCCCATCCCCTGTGACACATTCCCACATAACCTACCTGTGGCCAGTGCATTGGTCACTCCCTACTCAAGTCCCACCCATGAGGATTGCCCTGGAGAAAAATGTAGTGATTTCAGAGCCTGGGAAGTGGAGGGGAGGCTGGGTCTCATGGGGAATGGCTCTGGGGTGGTACCAGCTCCCACCCTACTGCAAGCAGGACCCTAGTCTGTATTATATTTGCAAGCAACAAATATAATACAGACTAGGGAGGGGAGGGGTAACACAGAAAAGTGATGTAGCCTTCACTTCCCTCACAGAAATGTAGAGCAGAATCTCCCTCCCTAACTGCTCCTGGCATTTCTTCCTCACCAATCAAGAGAGTGGGAGCCCAGCAAGATTAACAGGGTCCATTTGCAGAGATTGCAAGGTGGTGCTCTGCAAAGGCAAACCAGGATCCCTGCTGAGTGTGTTTTGTGTTCCAGGTGTTGAACCCCCTGCTCTGGAGATGCTGGAGAAGGACCATGTGTCCCCAGACCATGTGTAGGTATTGTCAGTCCTGGCTGGTTTGAGATTGAGGGAGATTTTTGAGGGTATCTGAGCTAGTGGGGATGCAACAGCAAAGGAGAGCCCACTCTGTGCTGGGGCACAGCTGAGCAGTTGGCCATAAACCAGCACCTGAGGCTTTGTGGGGTGCAGAATGTCTGTGCAAGGATATTTTCTAATCCCTTGCTTTTCTCTTTCCCTGTCCTTGGTAGGTTAATTGTCCAGAAGGTACTTCAGGAGCTGAAACATTACCATGGGTAAGTGTGTCTGGGACATGTTGGGAGGTCACAGGTCTGCCTAAGACACATCTGGCAAAGGACACTTGGTCCCTTGAGGGGCAAATCCCCAGGGTACCAGAATCACTGATTTATTCCAGTGAAACGAGGGTAGAATTGCAAGGAGAAGGAACATTTCATGTGTCTCCTCGGTAACTCTAAAAATGTTCCTGCCCCATCTAGAAAATGAGAGTTTCAGCTGACCCAGAAGTTCTGCTCTTGCATTCTTTGCTCTGTCTGATGCCTTTTCCCTGCCCAGGGTGAAGCAGAGAGCTTGTGTGCAAGAAGGCAGCGATTCTTCCCAGCAGAACCTCACTTGGTTTGAGTTCCTGTCTAATGAGTAAGTGAGCCAGTGGGGGACACACACTTTGTGTTCTGGGAGCAGACTGATTTCAAGCCCCCTCCATCTAAGCTCTAATTCTGTGTGCAGGACACTGGTATCTGCAGGGGTTCAGCCAGGAGTGTGGCACTGAGCAAAACCTGCATACATAGTTTGAAAGTCAGCTCCTTATTTGCAAGTGTCTCATTAATAAATGGCATGGCTGCTGCCAAACCAGATCCTCCAGGAGATGGAAAGCTCACACTTGGGGTCCTAAAGTAATGCTTCAATTAACTTCATCAGTGATCTCCCTAAGCTGGGCTTGGTCAGTGAATTTCCCCTTTTTTAAGACATTTTGGTCTCCTTTCAGAAATGAGGACAGTGGGAAGAGCGATAAAGCAGAGAAAGGCACAAAGGTGATGCGACGTCTGAGTTCCCTGCGGAGCCGGGTCACTGGATCCTGGAAAGATAAGGTGAGAGAGAGATGTTGCATTTGTGGAAGGAATTGTTAAATTCTTCAAGTAGGAAAGGGGATCTGACTGTCGGGAACAGTTATCAGGTTTCTTTTGGATGGCTGAGGCCTGTATGTTGGTCAGCAGATGCACTGTGACCCCTAAAGTAGTATAGTGTGTGGGACTGAGTGATCCCTGAATTCCAACCCTCCTTGCTCCAGGGCAAGGATTTTCTGGATGCTCTCATGCTGCCTTGGCACTATTGTGCACAGCAAGCAGAGTGCCTTCGCTGGGTGACTGCCTGGATCACTCTTTGTGGCAAGAGGAGCCTGCAGAGGGACAGCCAAGTGTGTCCTGCCCTTCATCACAAATGGGCTTAGACTAGAGGGACTGGCCTTGGGAAGGCATTTGGGAAAAGCAGTGCCATCCCACCTGCTGCCCACCAGCTCTCTGCTCCTTTGTATCAGTGGGGAAAGGAATGTGTGAGCAGTGCAAGGCCTGTGACTGAGCTGTGTTCTTCTCTCCTTCCAGGGTAAGAACAAAGAGCAGCTCAAGGAGAGAGAGAAGGAGAAAGAGACAAAGGAGACAAAAGAGAGGTGTAAAGATATCAATGGGCACCAGCTCGTGCCAGGGGTTTTCTCCAGTTGCACCAGCTGCTCACTGTGTGCCAAACCTCTTGGGAATAAAAGTGGTCTGCAGTGCCTGAGTGAGTATGGCTGTCACTGCCTGGCTCTGCCCCAGCCTGTGCTCCCTGCCTACCCTCCAGCCCAGGCTGTTCTCCTGCCTAAACCAGCCCCTGGATTGCTTCACTTCTCTGCCTGGCTCGACTCTACCCCACCACTCTGCTTGGCCTGGCTTGGTTGTTTCTCCAAATAGTCTAATTGATCTCTGAATCCTGCCTGGCAATAATTTATCCTCATTTTCTTTGGCCACTTGACCATTTCCTGCCCCTTTCCCCCAAGGAGGGTTCTAGGTCAACTTCTCTTTTACTATTTTTTTTTAATCATCAAGTTCTGCTTTGCCTGAACAAATATCGCAACTGCCTGAGTGTAGCTGGATCTTTTAGGCTGTTTTTCATATCCACAGTGATGTCTCAGCTCAGCATCTGCCCTGTACATGGGCACAGATGTTTCTGGAGCATCCAAAACTTTTTTAACTAACAAAAAGCCAAATGTTGCCTCCCAGGACATGCATGGGTGAGACTGCTGCTTTTCAGCTCTAAGTAGTGCCAGAGTGCATGGGCCTCTGTGCTCCCACTGCATCCACTGTGGCATGGCTTTGGCTGACAAACCCTGGCCCTCCTCTTTGGGGCAGGTACTCAGGTCACTGAAGAATGTTTTAATTCCCAAGGGATTGTCTGTGAGCACAGAAAATTTTCTGGAAATGAAAGGACTGCTCTCTTTCTCCACCCTGTACCCTCAAGCAATGCTCGCTCTCTCAGAGGCTCTTAAGGTCAGTAAAACCTTTCTGGGGCATAAAGGGACTGATTGCCCTTGGACACGTGTGGTGAGAAATATATTTTCCCTTCAGGGCAGTGGGAGGGAAATTGAAAAGGGGCACAGAGGTGGCTATTAGTGAGCATTTTTCAGGCATCACAGCAAAAAGTAGGAAGCAGGGAGCTGAATAAGAGCTTTACAGATATTTAGAGAGAAGCTAAATATTATGGGAGGAGGCAGAATTGTGTCTTGTCATTCCTGTCTGAGGAATCTCCCAGCCAGAAGCTCTGCTTACAGTCCTGCACGCTGCTTTACAAAAATACCTTGACCTGGAGGATACAGACAGTCCTTGATACCCATGAGCATGGAGCCATGCTCTGTATGGTCCTGGGAACTCTGAAGGCATTTAGTGTGAGTGATTCTCCTCTGGACAACCCTGTGGAGATCTGTGATCTAGAGCTGGAGCTGGCTGTTGAAATGAAAGTTTGGCTCAGCATGTCCATCATAAATACAAAGGGACTGGACATAAGTTATGGTAACTTTCACCTTGTTTCCCAGCCCTTCCATGAGGATTATGTGTTCTGTGTTGTGCACATTCAAGAGAAAAGCTCCAAGGTGGCTGAGGCACTGGTTTGTGTCTGGGACTCTGTGACATCTCCTTTGGCTCTTGGCTGCCCAGGCTAACACAGGCAGCAGAGCAGCACAGCTTGTTTTGTAATGTTCCCTTTGCAGTGGCTTGAACTGAGGCTGAGCAATCGGGCAGGTTCTGAGATGTCCGTTAAAACTAATGGCCTGTCTGTGGTGAGAGCTGGGCTGGGACTTGTTCTGTGACAGCTGATGGCCTGAGAGTGCCTATATTTGGATGATGCTGGGCTGAAGCCTTTGTGAGCTGCTGCTGAGCTGGTGGTTGATATCAGCAGCTCCCGTTGCTGCAGCTCGGAGCAGTGTGTGGTCTCCTGACTAGTCCCTGATAGAGCTCGGGAACAGCAAGCTCCGGGCCACCGGGAAGCCAGAGCCACGGGCCTACTTTTCAGAAGTGTGAGCAGCTCTGTCAGGCTCAGTCTGAGCCGTGGCTGCTGCCAGGATGTGAGGATTTGGCTGCGCCTCTTGTTTTCTCCTCGTGAACTCACATTGGAGCATCCCGGCGCCTTGGCCCCTGGCCAGCCCTCGGCCCATCGCTGGTCAGGTCCTGCTGTTGCTGTTGTTGTCTCCGTGGTATTTTTAACTGCAGCACCACCACGTGGCCCAAGGCAAAACAGGCTCGTGGAAAACAGGAAAAGATGGTTAAAGAAAGGGATAAGCTGAAGGGGGAGGAAGGATGGGAGAATGATTGCAAGCCTGAGGTTTTTTCACTGTCCAGTAGACACAAAAGGTCTGGTGACTTCCGTAGCTGTGATGAGCTGGAGGAGCGAGAGCTCTTCTTATTAGAGGTTCTAACAGCAGGAGGAATTCTGCATTTAAGTCAGAACAAAAAAACATTGTTCTGCTAGAAATGTGTGTGAGCTGTGAAAAAAGTGGGCAGCTCGGATAGCCTGGTACATGGTAACTCGTTTCTCTCTCCCACTGATTCCTGCCATCTATCCTCACCCCACACGACAGAGAGTCTCCCAGGGGGAGAAGGCTGTGCTGTGTGTCAAGAGTAGAGATTCAGGAGAGTCTCTGCAGCTCACAGATGTGCAGTTAGGAGCCTGGTAGGGATGAAAAACAAAGAGGAATGATTGCAGTCACAGAGATCTCAACAACAGTGGCCACCCAAACTCTGCCGTTACATAAACTGTGAGCTGTGATTCTCTAGGTTTATTGTTCACCTGGAAATGAGAAAGCTCCTCTTGAGCCTTTGCTATCACGGGTGGAGAAGGTCCTGTGCCTAAATTAATCCTCTCTTATAAACATGCTTCCAGAGTTTATGCAACAAGAATTAGATGAGTCCCAGGGAAGCCCTGACAGGAGGAGAGCTCTCCAAGCAGGCTGTGCCACGGAGGCAAGCCAGGGATATTCTGTGGAATACAGATGGAAGGAGGATTGCTTCCCTTGAGCTTGAGCACTGGGGTAGAGATGGGTCTTCTACATCTTTAGGTGACAGTCAATCTCTATTACTTCATGGGAAAGACAGAGCCCAGTCCCCCACAGGGGTGTCAGATTGACCATCCTCTTCCTATAGCTGGAAAACCTACAGCTGCAACCAAAGTTTGGTAGGCTTCAGACAAACTCCTCTTCTTTAATAGAAGGTGCTCAGTTTAATGAATCTTCCTGAACAATACAGGCTGTGCTGGACTGTCCACCTGTCCTAGGCTGACCCTTGCTGGCTGCTTCAGTGCACTGGCTGATCTCTAACTGGTTGCTGTAACAACTGGTCTCCAGGATTTATTTAAGGCGCATTGTGAAAGAGGTTTGGAAAACCATTTTCTCTGTCACAACGAGAAAGGGAGCGGACATGGATTCCTGCAGTTTGTCAGGCAAACATCCTCCACCCATGGCCAAGGAGAAGCCAGAACAGCTTTTGGTTTAGACCTGAAATTTAGTGTGAAATTCACCTTTCACTTGGCACTTGTGCCTGCAAGGTTTTGCTTTCGAATTCCCAGTGCAGTACCAATAAGCTAATAGGTGAAGGATAGTTTGGCTTATGATAAGGAGGAATTACTTGATTTCCTATCCTGAATTTCTGTTCACAGCCCACACAGAGTCCTGAGAAATCTGAAAAGCAGCAGGCAACCTGGAACTTTGTATTTCCGTAGAGAGGCACAGCTGCCACAAATCTTCTGTTTTAGTGGGGAAAAGGAGGTTTGGCTGCTGTTACATGATGACAGTGATAAATGGACTGGGAGTCCCACTTGGAATAAACTAGTACTGACAGGAGTCCAAATAAACAAAGGCAAAACCAGAGTGGCTGCATGGGGCTGTGGGTTAAGGTGGTTCTGAGCCAATGGAGCAGGATCTGAAGCAAATGTGAAAGCGGCTGCAGTGCTGGTTGCAGAGGAAACACTGACTGAGCTGAGTGTCCTGAGACAGAGCTGGCTCAGCCAGCACAAAAGGGCTTTGAAAAGAAAACAAAAGTACATCTTATTCTCAGTGCTTCTCCTTTTCTGCTTTTCACTTTCTTTTTGTGCCTGGGCAGTACTACCTTGATCTGGAACATCTCCAAATGCTGCTCCTTCCATTCCCTGATAAAACCTCAAGGTCTTGTACACTTGGGCTGACAAATGCATAAGGACAAGTAATCAACCCAAGACACATTCAGCAAGAAATCTTTTGCTACTACAGAATTACACAGGATTAGACAGCTGGTACTCTTCTCTTCTTTGCAATCCAAACCTTAGCTCTAAGCTACGGAGTCTTGGAGCTGGCTGCTGTGCCAGATTTTGCACTGATTTTGTGGCGATGCCCTGAGGCCGCACAAGCACAGCACGTTCTCTCCATGACAGCTGCAGTTGGGCAATCTGCAATGCTTTACTTTTAAATTACAGCAAAGCACAAAGTTTGAAGTGCCTAAGGATTAATCAGTCACCAAGTGACAGCCAGCTGTTTACCCCCACACCGCTTTATGTAGTGATCATTTCTCTGTAGTGCTGACAGGCCCCAATAAACAACTGGGACCTCAGTGTACTCAGTCCTGTAGAAAAGCAGCACAAAAGGGAAAATTTTGAAAAAGCTTGCAACTATGGGACAAAGATAAAAATAAAATTGATTAAACAGGTGGCAGTGAGGAAACCAGAAATCACATTGGCCCCATGGCAGGATTTCATCACATCTCCAGCCCAAACAGTGGCAGGTTCTTTCAAAGCAGCATGGAAAAGCTGCAGGGTGGATTTTGAGAGGGAAGTTTATTTTGTAATCATGTATGTTGTGTTTTCAAGCTCAACAGGCAAGTAGGGTATGTGTAATTTAAAATATGGCAAACTTTTGATCAGTATTGTAAATCCTCAGAGTGAAATTGGGAGAGGAAATTGGGTGGTGAACTCTTACAATTACAATACTGATCAAAATCAGGAGAGGAGGTTGGGTGGTGAGTTCTTCCCAGTTTTCCTGCCTGCACTGAGTACTCTAGCAGCCCTGTGCTAGTACATCGAACCTTACTGGAGTCAGGGAAAAGGTGTTTTTTCCAGCAAGCAGTTTGGTTCTATGAATCAGTGCATGGATCTTCTGCAAGGGAAGATAATTCCCCTTTGCTCCCATCGTTTGTCTGTGCAGAGGTCACTGACAAAGGCTTGGGCAGGCACTTGCTGTTGAGGGACAGATGGAGAAGCCAGCACCTGCCAACCCTCCGGGCACTGCAGTCTTGCCTTGGCAGGGTGTTCATAAACACTCCAGCACGTTGGGATGGCAAATCCCACCGGGCTTTTAATAACAAATTATGTATTTCAAGTCCCAGGCGATGTGCAAACACACATGAAGTGCCAGGCTGAAGGTGTCACTAGGGTGCCATATCTCATCTGTTAGGGGCCTCTTTAGTCTAGGAGGAACCATGTGCCCTCCCTGAGGGGAAACTGTGGGCTAATGGTAGCCACGTGCCCTCCCTGAGGGGAAAACGTGAGTTGGGCGGGCCATGTGCATTCTCTCAGAGGAGTCATGTGTTCTGAGCAGCTGTGTGTCCTTCCTGAGGGGAAAGTGCAGGCTGAGGATGCTCATGGTGTCCCTGAGGGGGACATGCAGGTTGAGGGTCCTGTGCCCTTCCTGAGGAAGAGTGCAGGCGATGGGTGGCCATTCCCTCCCTGCAGGAGGAAGGGGCAGGCAATGGATGGTCTTGTGCCCTGCCTGAGGATGAAGCAGAGGCTGAGGATGTTCATGCCCTCTGTGAAGCAGATATGTGTTGCAGCCCCTGTGCCCTCCGTGCAGGAGAAAGGAGGGTTGTGGGTGGCTCTGCTTTCCCTGATGGAAAGCGTGGGGCTGGAAGGACTGTGTGCCCTCCCTGAGGGAAAAGGGCAGGTCAAGGGAGACATGTCCCCTTCCTGAGGAGAAAGCAAGAGCTATGAGAGGCTCTGCCTTCCCTGAGGGGCAGGAGCAGCTGGAGTGGCTGTCTCCTCCATGGGGGGAACAAAGGGGTCAAAGGATGGCATGGAGCGCTGCTCCACTCTGAGGAGTGCCCTCCCTCAAGGAAGGTGGAGGCTGTGGGTACTTGTACCCTTCCTGAAGGAAAACCCAGGCTAAGGGTGGCCATGTGCCCTCCCTGAGGGGAAAGTGTGGGTCAGAGCTGGGTGTGCTCTTCCCGAGGGAAGCAGCTGGCTAAGGGTGGCCATGTGCTCTCCCTGGGGAGCGGGCAGGGGCTGCGGGTGCTCATGACATCCCTGAAGGGAAAACACGGGCTAAGGGTGTCCGTGTGCCCTCTCTGAGGGGAAAACACAGATTAAGGGTGTCCGTGTGCCCTCTCTGAGGGGAAAACACGGGTTAAGGGTGTCCGCGTGCCCTCTCTGAGGGGAAAACACGGGTTAAGGGTGTCCGCGTGCCCTCCCTGAGAGGAACGTGCGGGCTGCGGGTGCTCGTGCGCTCTCCCTGAGGGGAAAGCGCGGGCTGCGGGTCTGCCCTCCTGAGGGAAAAGCGCGGGCTAATGGTGCCCGTGTGCCCTCCCAGAGGGGAAGGCACGGCCTAGGCTGTCCCTGCGACGTCCCTGAGGGGTCGGGACCCTGCCCGGCTGTGCCGCGGCGCGCAGGCGCACCCTCGTCCCCATTTTTCCTTCCGGGACACGGGGGCGTTTCCTGTTGCTGTGGCGGCGGCTCCCGGGACCGAGAAGGGAACCGGCGGCTCCCCGGGGAGTCCGGTAAGAGAGCGGGCTGTCAGCGCTCCCGCCGGCCCCTGGCTCCGCTCCCCCCGGCCCTAGCGAGCCCCCGGGCACCGGCACCTCCTCCCCGGGGCCGCGGCGCAGGGACCGCCCGGCCCCGCTCCTGTGCGGACAGCGGGGGCTCAGAGGGCTCCAAGGGGTCCCGGCGTTTGGCGGGGGCGGCAGGTTGGTCTTAGCTTTGCCCCGATCCCGCAGGTTTACAGCCGTAAAGGTTTACAGGCTTCAGCTGCGAGACGGGAGGCAGCTGAACGATGCAGTGTTTACAATATAAAGCTCTTACAAGGGCTGCGGAAGGAGTGATAAATGTTGCTGTGTGCGGTAGGGAGGGGAGCGGCTGTAGCCTGTGTGAAACCGGCTCTCTTTATGCCACAGCTTGTGTGTGAGCATCCTTGTGATCATTAAATCCCGCACCTCGGTTATTACACACGTTGTAAATACTGGTGCTGCAGCAGCGAGAAAAGTCTGGGATGTGCGTGAAGAGACCTTAAATGCGTTAGGGAAAAAGCGGTGAAAACTTCAGTTTGTCCACAGTTGCGAAGACTGACCCATTTTAAACATTCCACGGCTCTGGCTCCTTGGAGAGAGGAGCGGGAGATGGTATCACTTAGCTTGTGTGTGCTGAAAGGAAACGCCAGCAGGAGCTAGGAGTGGTGATGGATTTTGGAGGAGGAGCAGGAAAACAGGCAGTGATTCGAACAAACAGCTTCTGACTGCGTCTGGTGCTATACTTGGTTTTGTTGGTCTAATAAATAAGCATAATTTCTGAATATTATATGAAGATTTAGTGTGTCACCAAGAGAAAAAAGGGGTGCTTCTTTGTTCCTTTTCATTCCCCTCTTAAGAGAGTTTTATGGGAAGCTTTTTTATTTGGCCCTTTCTGTTTAAATTTATAAAAGTAATAGTTTCTTTCTGGCACAGTAAAATAAACCCATGTAACGAGGCTCTCAAGCAGGAGCCATCGGACATTGTGTGTTGTAGTTCCACCTACTGTTTACCTATGAAATATTTTAAATACCTTTTATGATTGTCATAGTTGCTGCTTCAGTTCTGTAGCGTAGACTGGGGGAAGGGTTCATCGTGAGAGAATTGAATTGGGACTCCTGTTTCTTTGGGGATTGCATGCAGATTTAACTTGGCATTGTTTAAAAACCAGATCTGTCAGTTGTTTGTGTGTTTCTGTGCCTAAAGAAAACCCTGTGGCCGCCAGAATTTGCACTGTTGGGAGTCACACAACCCCCCTCTGCTTCATCCAACTGATATTTTGACAATAAAACCAGATACAGTGAGCAAGTAATTATAGGTTGTTTTGGAGACAAAGAGGAATGCTTTAACAGGGAGGCTGAAACTTGATAATTTAGTGCTGTTGCTCTCTGGCATGGACTGTCTCTGTTTCAGAATGTGAAGTATCTCATCTCCCTGTACCCTTCCAGTTTTTTGTTTCTGCCTCTGTGTAATTAGACAAGTGAGAAAACAGGTAAACACCGACCATTGGAGCCACTGGGACAAAGTTAAATCTGCTCTGAGTTCCTCAAGATACCTGACCTGGATTTACCCACTACAGAAACTTCCTCGTGTTCCACTGAAACTCCTCCTCTTTCCTGAGAAGTTTTATCACAGTCACTCTGCTTTTTCTGGAATGCTGTGGTGGTTTGAAGTGTTTCTTGGCCGTTGTGTTGTGCATCTCTGTGTACACATGCAGAGTTTATGTTCAGTGTTAATCATTCATATGAGAGTTGTTTCCTTTGTCAGTTCAAGAAGGAGGAGTTCCTTGTGTGGTGTAAGGGTGAGGAAGGAGGGAAGAGATTCTCTTTGATCCCTGAAGCATTGGACAGTTGAAAACAGGAAAAAAAAATTAAAATCACTAATTTCACAAGGAGGCTATTTTATCCTTGGCTCTCTTCAGCTGGTTGGATTTCATAGGTGCTGAATATATCCTTGAACTCCTTGTACCATTAGAACCACTGTTAAAATCTGTCCCTCTTTGAACTTAGCTGCTTTAAAGTATTTTTTTTGATCTATCATTGAAAAGATAAACAAAATCTTTGAGATAAAGAAAGTCAATAGTTGAATTTTAGATTAATCACAGCATTTGTGTCTGTGAGTTGTTGTTTGCAAATGGCCTTTTAGGAGTTACTTTATTGGGCAGTACCGTTCCAGACCAAAGGTCAGGGTCATAGTGCTCATAATGTCTGGTGAGTCACAGATTTGTCCTGGAATCCAATTCTGGAAGACATTTATAGGACCTTGGCAGTGTCTGATCCCCTGGAAGGTATTCCAGCTGGGTGAAAAAACGTTTTTGCCTGCTCCTTTCCAGCCAGGTTTGTTGCCCTCTCATGCTGTGAACAAGGTGATGCTTTTGGGTGTTGTAATGTGCTGTCCAATAAAATGCTCCTAGATTGTAAATTACTTTCTGTGAGCCATTGGGGAAACATCTCATTAATAAGGGAAGGTTTTTTATTATACCAGACAGTAAATTCATTACCTTCAGTGATGAACTGGATCTTTTCTGATGTTTATAAGCCTTTTAAATATTTCTTTGCTGGTTGAGGTCCTTGCTTTAGTCACTCATTAGGTCATCTTTGGCACAGGCCCCTGCAAAATGCTTCAAGTGAGTGACAGTTCCTGTAGTAAGCAGATCTGGGATAATGTGATGCTCCCAAAATTCTCAGCCTTGATTCCAGACCTGTTGATTACAGCCCAGGAGCAGCCCTGGTGGGTTTGCTCAGTTTCCACGCTGTGTGGTTCAGTTGCTCAGGTACCCTCAGCTTGGTGCTCCTGTCTCCATCCAGCCAAGGTGACCCAAATCCTTGGACCTTCTCGGTGTGTTGGATTTTGTCTGGTGTGGTCAGCACTGGCCAGAGCTGCAGCCCTTCTGCATAGACTGTACCAAGATGGAATCCTTTGGAGGGTCTGTTTTTCCCTGCCAAATTTATCTTCTTACTGTTCAGTGAGTGATTGAGGGAGGACAAAACAAGGAAGAGCCTGGCTGCAGTCCTCTGAGTTTTTATCTCTGCCTTTCTCAGGAATATCTTCTGTGCCTCTCCAGTTTGGGAAGAGCTTGCTGACAGAACCATCCTTTTTTCTTTTTCTTTTTCTTTTTCTTTTTCTTTTTCTTTTTCTTTTTCTTTTTCTTTTTCTTTTTCTTTTTCTTTTTCTTTTTCTTTTTCTTTTTCTTTTTCTTTTTCTTTTTCTTTTTCTTTTTCTTTTTCTTTTTCTTTTTCTTTTTCTTTTTCTTTTTCTTTTTCTTTTTCTTTTTCTTTTTCTTTTTCTTTTTCTTTTTCTTTTTCTTTTTCTTTTTCTTTTTCTTTTTCTTTTTCTTTTTCTTTTTCTTTTTCTTTTTCTTTTTCTTTTTCTTTTTCTTTTTCTTTTTCTTTTTCTTTTTCTTTTTCTTTTTCTTTTTCTTTTTCTTTTTCTTTTTCTTTTTCTTTTTCTTTTTCTTTTTCTTTTTCTTTTTCTTTTTCTTTTTCTTTTTCTTTTTCTTTTTCTTTTTCTTTTTCTTTTTCTTTTTCTTTTTCTTTTTCTTTTTCTTTTTCTTTTTCTTTTTCTTTTTCTTTTTCTTTTTCTTTTTCTTTTTCTTTTTCTTTTTCTTTTTCTTTTTCTTTTTCTTTTTCTTTTTCTTTTTCTTTTTCTTTTTCTTTTTCTTTTTCTTTTTCTTTTTCTTTTTCTTTTTCTTTTTCTTTTTCTTTTTCTTTTTCTTTTTCTTTTTCTTTTTCTTTTTCTTTTTCTTTTTCTTTTTCTTTTTCTTTTTCTTTTTCTTTTTCTTTTTCTTTTTCTTTTTCTTTTTCTTTTTCTTTTTCTTTTTCTTTTTCTTTTTCTTTTTTTGGATCTTCCCAAATTCTTGAACTGAATTAGACCAAATGCTACTGATGGTAAATGCAAAAATATTTTTTTGTTAATTTGAGTTTACTGATGCTGCTTTGCTCTGGATGACTGGAAAAGATAGAAATCTGGTATTTCTGTACACCTGTTAGAGATCTGTTATTTCTCTACACCTGTAAACACCTTCATGTGTATCTCTGCTCTTAAACATCAGCCTCCATGTGACCATGTGTGTTCCTGTCCCTTCTTTGCTGTCCTCTGTCCCTTCTTTGCTGTCCTCTGTCCCTTCTTTGCTGTCCTCTGTCCCTCATGTCCCTCATTCTTTTCTTTGCTGTTTTTTTTTCACCCCTGCAGTTCTCTGATACCATTTTCGGAGAGGCTTAATAATAATGCAGAGTAATAAGAATAAATGCAGAAATCTTACATGCATAAAAAGAAAGCCACAGTCATTAGTATTCAAAAGCTCCTTCTCATCCTGAATTAGAGTGGCCTTCCTTCAGCACTGCAGAAGTGTTGAATAGAGGAAGCTGGAGCATGTTTTATAAAATGAAATATGCCTATAAAACAGTCTTCTGGCAGGTTTCAGATTTCTCTTATGTGGGCAAAAATAATGCCACTTTGAAATAAATAAATGCATTTCTAATAGTCTCATGGAGAATCAGGTCCTTGGATTCAGCTACAGCTTCCTGTGGCTTTTCTGTAGCATTTTCCTGTTTTCTAGTATGTTCTCCACTGTTGTGTAAAGAACCTTTCAGCAGTGGAGGGAAATCATACACAGCACTATTAGATATGTCAGCTGATTAAGTGAAAAATGCCTACTGAGAGTGCCACAAGCTGTTATCTTTAACAGAGCAGGGGCATGATTTTAAAACTGAAAGACATTTTAAAGTGAGATCTCTTTTACAGTTACTTGAACAAGGAACCCAAGCTTTTCAAGTGGAATTGGTCTTACTAATCATCAATAGGAAAAGAATTACTGAATGTAATCACTGAAAATGGCTAGATGTTGGGGAATATGAATATCTGGTTGAAATTTGATGTTTCTAGATGACTGTATTGCAGAATTCTAGATGAGTTATGTGGATTTCAGGACTGTGTGGGAAGGCAGTGGCTGTAGGAACATCGGGCATCCATTGGCCTCCTGTTCTGCCCTGAAGGGAACCCATCTGTGAGCAGGACTTGAAGCCAACCCAGCCTGACATCATGGAGAATTTTCTCTGTTTCCTTTTGTGTGGTGATTTTTGTCCTACAGTTTGTTTCTTTGTCTCAGGAGAAAAGGGATTTCCATTGTCAACTGCTTGTTTGTTGTTGAGGCTTGTCTTTTAACAAGCTCCTCGTTCCCTCCTGCTAGGTGGAAGCCTCATCATTGCTGAAACAATGAATATATTTGTTATTCTCTACGCAGTTTTAATAGGTGATCATTTTGATACATTTTTCTCGTGCGTTTGCAGAGGCACATACATTTGAAATTAGAGGTGGTGCCTTTTGGTTTGTGGCGTGGGCTGTGGTAGTGGTAGGAATATCCCAAATAAGAGAAGTTGTGGGAGGTGATAGTTTTTGTGGAGTTTTTTTTTTTTTTTGTGTGTGTGGCAGGCACTTGGGAGGAGAACTCTGCACTTCATTTCCCACACTTGGGGAAGTTGTTTAACATGTGGGCATCTGGCAGGTCTGTGCACTCAGTCTTTCTCAGTCTTGTTTTTTATATCTTTATTAATTTATTTGTGTTTAAAGCCAAGTAAGTATTTTGGTCTTGTTCTCTGGCTTTTGCTGAAATCATGGAAAACACGAGTGAGCATCTCTCTAGGTTAGCCAGGAACCTTAAAGCAGATCCCCAGTCCTGGTGCCAGGCAGGGGTGGTTCTGAAGAGACCTTAAATAGTTTTTCCTCTGTGCTTTAGACAAAACTGGCTTTTCTCTGGCAGATATGGTGTTTGCCTTTCCAGTTTTGTTCTATTTCTCTTTTAACAGGCGTGTCTGGCAAAAGGCAAATCCTGGTGTCCTTTACTGAGTTGTTGGTGCCCTGCTTTGCTTTTGATGAGGAATCTTGTTTTATAGATGGGCAGAAAGGCTGCAGAAAATATTTGGCACTATCAGTTCCCATTCTGTTTTCTCAATAGGTAGTTATCAGGGGGGGAAAGAAAGAGATTATATTTTATTATACTATTATACTATATTTATTGTATTGTATTTTATACTATTGATAGTTTTATGGCTTTTGGGTGAGAGGGCTGCTTTGGTTCCTGTGTCTGGGAGCAGTTCCTTTGTGCAGCTGGAAGGGTGGTAATGCTGTGGTGCTGGTAATGCTCTGATGGTTCTGGAGAGTGTTTTGATCTCTAATTTGCTGCAGTTACTGCAGCTCCCAGCAGCAGTCTGTGCAGAAAGGCAGCTATTGCTGTGCAGCCAAAAATTGCTGCCCTGTTGATTGGTATCAATTTTGGAAGGAGGAGATGGAAATGGCCTTTGGAAAGATGAGGAAAGCTGTGCTCTGCTGAGTGGAGGTTGGGCAGAAAACTGCTCGTGCATTCCAGAGTGGCTCTTGGTTCTTGCATGTGTGAATTGCACTCAGTGATGCAGTCTTACTGAAAAAACTTGAACGTTGGGTACAATTTCAAGACCAGAACATGCACAACAAGGATGCTTGCCACAGCACCTGAGCTTACTCTGCACCTCTTCCAAAATTAGCATCCTTTGTGTGCCATTAGTCCTTTCCCTAGACAGGAAAGAAGAATAATTAAGACTTTTTTTTTGTGTGTGTGCATTTCAGATTGTGCAGTGAATGTCCACAAGAACTGCAAGAGTTTGCTGACTGAATGCAGCAGCATCAGACCCAAGGTGGGCTTTAACATTTTTTCTTCTTTTGTAATAATAAGACTTGACATAATAAGTTTAATTTATGCAAGTGGCTTCATTTACATCAGTACAGAATCTTGCCCTACATCTTTGAGGCATCAAGTAGTTGATAACTTGTTATTATAATAATTAATGATAATGTATGGAGGGAAAATAAAGTGAAACATTTTATTGCTATACTGTGAATTACTTAACCTATGTTCCAGAACTGTGACTAGCCCTAAGAGTGCTCAAATCTTTCACTTTTTTGGGGAATATATTTGAATTATATGGTACTTTGAATGTTGTGCCATCTCAGAGCTGATGGAAGAGCCTGAGGGGTGGAGGGGAATTTGGTCCTAACAGTCACATACTATTTCTAAGCTGGAAAATGCAGAATAAATTATTTCATTTGGGAACTGTGATGAACTTGGTCTTGCTATGCTGTTTATTTTTTATCTCTGTCACCATGATGCCTGTGATTGCAGGTAAGGTCACAGGTTGTTTCACATAGATGTCTATCTGTTGGGGGTTTTTTTTCTGGTATTGGTTTTGAAAATCATTTCCTCCTCCTTATAACTAATAATACTTGAGGGAGTTTTAGTTTGTTTTAACCTGCAAGTGCTGATGATTTCAGAGACTGATAGCAGATTAGGGAGTACTGTGAGGGGGAAAAGAGAGAGCAGAGCAGCTCAGACCTGAGCAATTAGAGGTTAGAGGAAGTGTGTTCAGCCACTGGTGATATGGACTGTAACTCTTCTGAGGGCAGAAACGTTCTTGTGGGGGTTTTGATATATCATTTTAAACATCTCAGGGCACTGTGAATTTTCCTTTTAAACTGAAAATTTCACTTGCTCTGATGCTTTCGTTTCCACTCTTCACAACCATCCAAAACTTCATGGTTGAATCAGCCCTGACAAACCACTCCTGCAGACAGCAGAGAGGGAGTGGTGACACAAAAAGGGGTGAATAATTTAGTCAGAAGTGGGAACCCCAAAGAGAAGCTCCCCAAAAGCCATTTTTTACAGCCTGTATTGTTTAATTAATTTCTTTGCATCTTCGATAACCTGCATCTCAATGGGTTTTAATATCCTAGTGTTGCTAGAAGGATGAAGTTTATCAAAGATTGCCAAAAATGCAGTTTGGAATGGACAGTCTGAATTTTGGTTGAAAGTGACTGGATTAGTTTAGTCAATATTGCTAGGAACTAAACAACAGTAAAGTCTTAGGTGAAGACTGTCAACATGAAGGGGTTGCTTTCATCTCATAAATTAATTATCATAGCTTTAATTCAGCTGTAGCTTCAGTTTTGCTTCTATTTCAGCCTGATTTATACTTTGTGGAGTTTAATACAAAGTGTTAATGTCTATATGTCATTCGTCTGGCACAAGAAAAAATCAAAGCTGTTATTGTGTTAAATCTTTTATATTCTCAGTGAACATCTTCACTTACAGTTAATGCTATAGGATAGGAAAAATCTGATTCATTTTGGACTGCAAGTTTGGTCTGGATGTGTAAGAATATTGTATTTTTTCCTGTAGCAGAAAGATTTGCAGCACAGACCTTCTGGATCTCCACAAAGTTCGCCCCAGTGCATTTCCCCAGGTTTGTACTAAAGAATGATTTCTGTGCTCAAGGCTTATCTGTTCGATTGCATTTTTTTTCTTTAATATGTTTTAAAGGCTATACACGGTGTGTTATTGAAGTATAGAGAAGGTCTCTTTTAATAAGATGGTTTCATTTTTTTTTCTATTGGGAATGGCTTAGAGGCTCCTAGCAATCTCCTGTGTGTTTTTATCTTTTTATCTTTTTATTTTTCTTTATACCTTCTTGCTGTGTAACCTCAAAATATCATGGTGAAAAGGGATCAATAAGCTCGTTTTTCATTGATTGTCTATTCTCTGGCCTCTGAAAAGACTAGAACTGTGAACTTTGTTTTACATCAGATTTTCATAATTGTCTATTTAAAACTTGCCTGCAGCTAGTGGTTGCTAGAAATCTCTAAGACAAGCTAGCACTAATGGTCTGAACATAAATCTTTGTTGAAACAAAGTGAGGAAAAAGGATCTGGGAGGAAAAAAAAAACAAGAAGAAAGAACATCTGTATTGCAGCCTAGGCTTTGAAATAGCTTTTTGCTCCTGGAAAAAGACCATCCCAGTCACAGGTGTATTAAATGGCATTTTAATTTTGCAAGATGTTGCAAGGGCTGCATTAACAAAGCAGGTGAGTGTCAAACACAGCTGGCTTGGATGTCTGAGCATCACTCTGGGTGTTTCAGGTACCATTTGCATTGCAAGGTGTCCTCTGCATGAAATGATTCTTCCCAAGAGGCAGCACAGGGGATAATTGTTATGAGGAGATAAGTGGCTGTTGCATTACCCAGAATGGGTCTGTGCATTTAGGAGAAAGTGCAGAGACTAAAATAGGAAGCAAGGGCTGATGAGAATGGGAGAAGCTGTGTGTAGGGCTGGTTGGTGAGGAGCTCTGTGGTACCTGGCTGGTCTGTGTGAGGGGAGCAGCGATCGATGTGGGGCACAGCAGTGAGCAGACAGTGCTAATTGAACTCAGAAAATGGCTTGTGGGCCCTGCAGCCTCTGCTAGGCAGTCAGTACTCATTTTCCTTAGTCAAAAGCAGAAGCTGGAAATTAAAGGAACAGCTAAAAGCCTGGGCATTGTCTGTTGTTAGCCACAGCATAACCCTGCAGACTGCAGTGCCCAGCAAAAATCCCCAAAGATATTGTCTCAATGTAAAAGAAAAATTCATTTTAAGAGAGGTATAACTTGTGTTGCATGTCCCCATCCCTCTCCCCTTGTTTTGCCTCTGGAGACTTTTAGATCTGGCCTATCCTTGTGTAACAGAACTTCATGTTCCTGGCTTGTGGAGCATAGAAAGAGAACTTGATGGCCAATAATTTCAATGCTTCCCCAGATGGAAACACAGGGACATTGGTTATTAAGCCTTTCTTTAAGAAATCTGACTGGGCAAATCTTTCAGATATTTAATTAGTTTCCTTCTGGGGCTTGGAGGGAATGGAAAGGACTCAGTTTACCCAGTTTGTTGTAGACTGACCATGTACTCTGTGTGTAGCCAAGAGTTTTCCGACCCAAACAGGTTTTGGGAAGGGTATTTCCAGCAGGAAAAGATGTGGTGATATAATTTCTATTAAATGTCATTGATGAAACTTCCCCTGCAGCCCCAAAACAATTCTTCTGTCAATGAAGATGAAATGAGAGACAAGCAGGTATAGAGCCCAGGATATGAAAAAATGTGGAAAAACCTGTTTCATGACAAGAACCACAAATACCTTGATTTAACTGTGCTTCACTGAGCAAGGCAGAAGTGGGAGAGAGAATTATTGGTGAAGGTACACTAAGAAGGTCAGGCTGAAAAAGGGGAACTTTTAGGGCTGGGTGGACACCAGTGTTTTTACTCCTGGAAAAGTGATGCATAAGCCTCATCTGGGAACTGGAGACCCCTTGAACTGCTACAGCAGGAGCCCCCTGGTCCTGGAGCCTGCTGGGCATGGCAGTGGGAGAGGAGCTGGGTCTGTCCCTGCAGTGACAGAGCCCTGGTTCAGGGATCTGTGAGATCCCACTCCCATGTCCTCAAAAGCTCTTTGAAAAAGGGCAGCTACAGACCTTGTCAGGGATCAATTCTAAAGATTGTCTGGCTGAGTCTTCGTCTTTGACTTGCCTGGAGTTCCTTTTTTAAAAGGATGTATTTTGTCTCCCTTCCTTATCATTTATTACAGACATTAGTACTAAATAATTGTATCCATTTTTTATAAGTCTATTACAGGCTTCCACGTATTGTGTAATAGTGATTAAAGTTTCAAATATCTTTCCAGTTCACAGTCTGGCTAGATTTAAAAAGCATTAAAAAGCTGCAGTATTAAAATTAAATTTAGCTGTGGTATCTTTTATGTGCAGTGTGTGTGCATGCAGATATAAATCGCTGTGAGCAATAAGCATTGCAAAGAACTTGTGGGTTTTTTTCTGTGATCTCTGATTTTTCTTGTTTGCCATGAAATGTTCTGTGCCCTTATACGGTGGGGTGTGAATAATTGTGTGTAGGTTCTGGTGTTTTACTAAAGGAGAAGATACTTTGCAATTTCCACACTAAATGGGCACAGTAGGGACCAATTTCCTGCACTTCAGACCTGCTGATTTAGCCAATACAGTAAGTTAAGTGGCAGCTTTACATTTCTAGAAGGATCACAGGTAGTATAAAAACAGAGCATCTCTGGGGCCACTTTACTGTGCCAGCTCTGAGGGCAGCCAGTGGTGAGCATGGGGAATACAAATTCAAAAAGCAGCGGCAGAAGCAATGCGATTCCAGCTCACCCCGAGCTGTCTTTTTGTGGTTCCTTTTCAAGAAAATGGAATGAGAATGTTTTTTTGGACAATGAGCTCCTGACATCCAAGATCCTGTCAGTTCTCCGGCCGCATTCCGAGCGAGGGCTGAGAGCAGGCGAGCTGCAGTGCACGCCTCATTTTCTGAGTACCAATTCCATTTTTGCCTCTTTAGCCACCTCTCTGAAGGAGCAGCCCCGAAGTCTTCTCCTGGGACCGGATGGCACCCCAGCACTGTCCCGGAACCTCGGGATGACTATCACCCAAAGAGGACATTCCCAGCCTTCACTGAACACTGCTGGAGCTGTTCATAAATTCGGGTGAGTAAAATGTTTCTCTTCTAATCCACTGGCTTCAGCTGCCCCCCACCTCCCCAGTGTGAAAAGGAAAACGGGAGCTCACGTCGTGTTTTCAAGCTCAAAAGAGTTTTATTGAGCTTTTCATTCTGAAAGTTTTCTCCCTGAACAATGCTTCTCTTTTTCCTTTTTTTTTTTTTTTCTCTTTAGTCGCTCTGTCCTGTGTCACAAAGGATATTGTATAAAATAGTGCAGTATTTGAGTATTTCTGTCTAGATTATGGTTTTCATGGATGTGTTTGTCTTGAGAACTGCTGTGAAATTCAGTGATCTCGTCTGAGGCTATTCTAGGTTGGGCTGGTGCTGACTGGTGTAGGAGGCAGCAGTGTTTTAAATTGCTGAATACCTTCATTAAAACAGTAGGCAAATTCAAGGCTATCTGCTGTTTTAAGTAGCTATTTACTTTTGATGTGCCCCAGTAATACTCCCTTCCCAGTGAAAGTGCCCTTTGTACTCTGAACTGGCTGTGGTTTGTCACCAGGTGATGTCCTTGTAAACTGTCATACCAGAAGTTACAAGCTTTGCTCGTGCTACTCTTAATTAAACTGCAGTATTTCAGAGTTGGAGTTGCTAAATTGATTTAACTGTTTAAAGAGTCCAGTGATATCTTTTATTTATTTATTTATTGTAAGATAATTGCACTATAGTTTAGGAAAGATGCTTGTTAAAGAAGTTTGATTTTTTTTTTTTTTTTAAATTTTAATTGTTTGGTCTAATTTCTTTGGCCATTTAGGCTAATTTCAGGAGACATGGATGAGGGGGACTCAGGCTTTATAAAATTTAAGCAGCCTTCAGATGACGTTGTCTCACTTGCACCTTCAACAGCAGACTCCATTTTTCTGGAAGGTATGGAATTTCTGTGCTTTTCAGGATTGTTATGCAACTTCTCCCATGGGTCTGAAAGCAGCATTGAGGTGTTTTTGCACTTGTTGTTGATGGTAAAGAGGGATATGGTGAGAAACAATTTAATAATAATTGAAATTGAATGTGCTTTGGTCTAGATGCGTATTCTGTGTCCCTCCGGAGTGAAATAGAAACAGATGCTCATGAGTTTGAGGCAGAGTCTTGGAGTGTTGCAGTGGAACAGCCTTATGCAAAAAGACAAAGGAAAGATGTTATAAAAAGGCAAGATGTCATTTATGGTAAGAGTATTTGTTATTCTTAAAACTTTTTCTATTTCATAGTGCCACTCTTGTGAAACAAAGCAGAAACCATTTTTGTTGGTTCTCATTTTGACTTGTGCTTGAAAACTAAAACTGTGTGAAGGTTTTTGAGTCTGTTACCTGCGTTAATGTGTGCAATTCCTTGTGTGAGTGCCTTTAAGCATCCCATGGGTTTCAGTAGGGCTCTGTAAGCAGCAAAGCACAGCTGTACAATTAGGGAACAGCTTATATGCTATTGGGAGATGTCCTTAAATAAGTAGGGTCAGTCACTGCTGGGTTGGGACATTAGCAAGGCCAATTTAAGAGCTTCACATGAGTGATGCAAGGACTGTGGTGAAGAAGATGATCGTGGCTTTCAGAGCCTGCTCTTGTGTCTCACTCCTCACTGCACAACATATAAGTGACTTCTGATTTTATTTCTGTATTTCCACTTGCCCAGAACTAATGCAGACTGAGATGCACCACGTTAGGACACTGAAAATAATGCTGAAGGTGTACTCCAAAGCCATGAGAGAGGAGCTGCAGTTCTCAAATGCAGTCATCAACAAGCTCTTTCCCTGTGTGGATGAGCTGCTGGAGATGCATGGGCAATTCCTGCTGCAGCTGAAGGAGAGACGAAAGGAATCCCTGGAAGAAGGCAGTGACCGAAATTACATAATCCAGAACATTGGAGACCTCTTGGTAAAACAGGTGTGAATTGACATTATAAAGCTTCTAAAATGATGTTGACATTATAAAGCTTCTAAAAAGCTACCTGTGAGGGTAAAGTTATGTGAAGCAAAGACTGATTTCATCCTGGGTTTATGGTTCTCTTCCCTGTTAATGTGGGAGCATGAGTCTCAGGAATATATCTAGTCACAAATAACATGAAATGGTCATTAAAATGTTCTTTGGGCATGCACATATACACTTTGTAGGATATGTGACTTGTTTGGTTCTATTTTTCATCTATTCCAAGAGTAAAGTAACATATTCCTAATGTCCATTCCAAACTTGACTCTCCTTCAGACAAAGCCAAATTTCTTTGCTCTGATCTTTCAAAAATATGGTCAAGATCCTTTGAATTCATGGCAGCTTTAGCACCATTCTGGCATGGAGTGGATGCAACAATTTCTACCATGACCTTTTTTTTTGCCCTTCAGCTTTTACAATTCACAGACTTTTTAAGTGCAGAGGTCCAGAAATCCTTTTTTAAAGGATTTTAAATTTTAAATCTCATAATTGCAACCATCATTTAATATTTGGTTATCTTGTGGTATTCCAAGCCCTCACATGTTACACTGCTTAAATCTCTCATTTCTGGTACAGAAGAAATTGAAATACAGGAGAAATGTCTCAGAAACCATGTTAAACCTGAGGTTTATAATTGGAGGAAGGTTTACTCTGAATGATTCATGTCTTTCATTCTTCTATTTGCAATTAGTTTTCAGGTGAAAATGGGGAGAGAATGAAAGAAAAGTATGGTGTGTTCTGTTGTGGACACAATGAAGCTGTTAGCCATTACAAAGACCTGCTCCAAAGCAATAAGAAGTTCCAAAACTTAATAAAGGTAAATAGTAACCACAAATCTCCTATTCTGACTGTGCAAAATACACTTCACTGCTTTGGGCTTTGTTTTGTACTTGAAGATCCCTAAAACGTGAATGAACAGGGTTAGAGGCATATTCTCATTGTTTGGTGGGTTTTGAACTTCTTGTATTTTAGATCTTTTGAGCTATTTGGAGACAAAACCATGATTAGCAAGTGTTACATTTGAGGCAGGCTCTTGAGAGCACCTAGGACTGGGAAATAGAGTATTTGTTCTTCCTGCTGTGTTGCCATCAGGGTGAATTGGTTTGTTAATAAATTAAATCAATGATAAATACTGTTGATGAACTGCTGTAGAAAAAACAGGGACTCTTAGTCAGGTTTTGCTCACGCCATCATCTTTCCAAACCCAGAAGATTGGCTGCAGGGTGGTTTGCTGCACACTCTAACGTGCAGTTAGTAGGAAGAGCTGAAGACACACAGCCCAAGTGGAAGCTGTAACCTGAATCTCAGATGGCTTTACAGAGGCCTAAATATTCTCATTTTCCAGTCACCAGTAAGTGATACTGTGTGAACTTTCCAGGATAGCTCTGTACTTATGGCTCATCGTAGCCAGGCACCTTAAAGTGAGAGCCCTTCACTTCCAAGGGGCTAAATAAGTGAGCAGAGTTATAAAACATGTAGCTTCAGTCCTTGTAGAGAAAGATCTTGGTACTGTGTTCTCCTCCTGCCAGGTGTGTGCTGGTACCTGCAGTCAGATTAACTGGTGCTTTACAGTCCTCCCTTTCTAAGCAGGAATGTGTTTCTGTAGGTCAGGCTATTAGGAAGCATAGAGTGGTAAAATAAACACTTAATTTCTTCATTTTTGATCTAGTTTGACTCGTAGGTGGTTTGGTCTGGTTTTAAAACCACAGAACTTTTCTATGTATTTAAGGTCTGACCATGTTATAAAGGGTGATCAGTAAGCAAGAGGCAGTCATTTCATCTTTGGAAGTTTCCCTGATTGACTCCACATTTAGTTAACACTAGTTGAAAACAATACCTAAGATATTTTCCAGTAATAAAGGCAATTTTTTGAATGCTATCAGGAGTTTTGCTTTAGTAGAAGAGTACAGCTAATTTCGTGGTGCTGTGACTAATGTGCAGAAGTGTTTTGGGGCAGAAAGCATGTGAATGGAGAGGGAGTTAGAAGAGCACCATGCCCTGTGGGTGTGATGAGTTTGTCTTGTTTTCTAGAAAATTGGGAACTGTGCCATCGTGAGGAGGCTGGGTGTTCAGGAGTGCATCCTCCTGGTCACCCAGCGCATCACCAAGTACCCGGTCCTGGTGGAACGGATCATTCAGAACACAGAAGGTGGGATGGCTCCTGCAAGCCTCACAGTTGTCTGTTGGTCCTTTTTCTGCCATGTTTTGCATGTTTTTATCTCAGACAGGCTGTTACCTGGTTTCTCACTTCTCTGTTGGCTGATGGTGCCAGATCAGCCTTACCTCAGAGGGTCAAGAGAATCCCAGAATGGTTTGGTTTGGAAGGGACCTTAAAGGTCATCTCATTCCACCCCCTGCCGTGGGCAGGGACAACTGCCACTGTCCCAGTCTGCTCCAAGCCCCAATGTCCAGCCTGGCCTTGGACACTTCCAGGGGTCCAGGGGCAGCCACAGCTGCTCTGGGCACCCTGTGCCACGGCCTCCCCACCCCCATAGTGGGAAATTTCTTCCCAATATCCCATCTAACCCTGCCCTTCTTCAGCTTAAAGCCATTCCCCCTTGTCCTGTCACTCCAGGCCCTTGTTAAATAGTCTCTCCCTATCTTTCCTGTAGGCTCTCTTCAGGCCACACTTAGATCACTGTGAAATTTCTCTTGTCCAGGCTGAACAATCCCAAATGTTCCAGCCTCTCCTCAGAGGAGAAGAGCAGCATTTAAAGTCTGCAACCACAAACCCATGGTAGTTAAACCTATTGGTTCATTAGCTTTTCAGAGCTTTAGGTTATTATCTTTTATTTTTAAACTTAAGCTCTTAGAAAATACTGTTAGATGTCCTGTATGAAACCCTTATGCTAAAATACGTTTGGATGGCTCATGTCTTGTATTCCAGAGCTGAAAATGTGGCTGACTGCTTCTCTTTTCCCTTAGCTGGAACTAGAGATCACGAAGAGCTGACCCAGGCCCTTGGTTTGATTAAGGACACCATCAGCCATGTAGATGCCATGGTAAATGAGTGTGAGAAGGGGCAGCGACTCAAGGAGATCATGCACAAAATGGAGCTGAAATCATCTGGGAAATGCAAGAATGGGCTTTTGTTCCGGAAGGATGACATGGGCCGGAGGCGGCTGCTCCTGGATGGGATGCTCTACTGGAAAGCTGCATCAGGGAGGCTCAAAGGTACAGCACCAGCAAGGGCAGAAACACAACTGGGAAACAAGATTTATTATTGGGGTTTTTTTTTTTAGTAACTGTTTATTACTGATCGATTGGGTATAAAATAAGATGACAATAACCTGCTTGTTTAATAGGATATTGGAGGAAATAGCACTTGTTCTATTCTTGGCTTGTCCAATAAGCATCTCTGTAATGGTGCATGATAAGTTCCTTATGCTGTTTGCTTATTATCTGGCTGATCTGCTTCCCAATTCAAGAGGGAAGTCTTCAGATGGATGACAAAGCTTTGAGTCATCCTGACTTAGTCTCCTGTGGAAAGGCATTATCTTGTGCGAGCTCTGCTTCACACTTTGCAAAACCTGTGTCATGTCAGCCGCATGATGCTTAATTCTGCATTTGCCAGAAAATCAAAGCAGTGGCCATCAGGGAATATTTGAGCAGCTTCGTTGCTCAAATGTCCAAGGAGAAGCTTCAGTGGCACAGAACATGCAGCCAGGAGTAGGTGGGACCCTGAATGGCTGCAGTTCCAGAAGAATCTGCTGTTGAGAGAGATGTGTTCCCTCTGGAGTGCTGGAGTCCATGTGTGGGATGTCTGTGTGGGTGTTCTCAATCTTTAAATGAGCTCTGTTTAAATCAGCTGGTTCTGCCTGGTGCAGCCTGGCTGGGGACAGCCCAAATGGAATGCAGTAACAGACCCAATGTTGCAAATGGTGATATGCTATTCCCTGGCCTGCAGGAAATATAAGTTAAGTGATTTTTGGGTCTGGGCTGGTCTTTCTGCTTCAAAATATGACTTTCTTTCCTTTTTTTTTGTCTCTTTTGTTACTGTAGATATTCTGGCAGTCCTGCTCACTGATGTACTGTTGCTCTTACAAGAAAAGGACCAAAAATACACATTTGCATCTGTGGTAGGTGTTGTTCTCTTTATTTAATCTATGGACTCTAGAGGATTGATGAAAGTGACAGTAACTACAGAAAAAAACACAATTAGGAGGTTCAGGAAGAAAATGAAGTGAATAAACCAGCCATGTATTATGGAATTACTTTTTCTGAAGCAGTTCTGGTACTTGCTGAATCCTTTGCCCACCCTCCCAGTGCAAACCAGTATTTTCTTGCATTAGACAGTTGTAGCTGCCACATCTCCCATGGTTTTCACTGTTTCTCTTCTTATGCTGTGACTTTCCCTTTCACTGAACTTGGTTAGGCTGATATTTTGTACAAGTCATGGGCATTGCTCATGCTGGAACTGAGCTTTGAAAAACACTTGCAAATAAATCCTGCTCCTGTTTAGTGTGCAGAGGCCATCTCAGTTACATGGTAACTGTGGTCATAGTGCCATGAGATTTACTAGGGGCAGAGAACTTTCCTGAAACACATGGAATAAGCACTAAATGCAGATGTTATGACTGCAACACTCCAGAACATTCCATGAATTCACTTGCTTTTCCAGGGCATTTCCACAGGTGTCCTCAGAGAAGTTAATGTGTACATTTTGTCCTGATCTAGTTCACTGATGGCTGTTGTAGAATCTGTAACAGAGAAACTCTTTTATGTAATTGTTTTCTTGGATGTATTTTTTTTTCAAGTCATTAACATTAGAGCTGAATTCTAATGGCAAAAGCTATTTTGGTGACCTCAGGCTGTACAAACAACTGCTTTTCAAATTACCCTTCTCCTAATGCACAGAACAGGGTGCTGTGTGGTGGATTTTTTCCCCCTCTGGAAACGTGCTCTACGCTTAGAGTCTGACCAGTTTTTTTGCATCTTTGTATGTATACAGTTCATTTGAAATTTAATATCACTTCTCCATAAATAAATCAAGTGAGGGAGCAAATGGATCTGCTCAGTGATTCTGTTTTTCCAGTGACCTCTGTGCGTGGCTGGAATTGCAGTACAGCTGTTTAGAGAAGCTGGCAGAAGCTGGTGTTCTGGTGTTTGCTTCACAGTTCAGTTCTCTTATCATGGCTCTAGATTATTCTGTGAAGGTTCAGCAGTCACAAAGAGCTGCTTTATCCTGGGAAGGAACTTTCTAGACTGCATATGTTGAAGCTATGCTGTAGGAAGCCTAGACAGGTTTTTAGTAACTAATATCCCTCCTGTAAATGTGTTTTCACTGCAGAGGCTGACAGCTAATCCAGTTAATCCTCATTATACAATACACTACCTGTCACCTGGTATCATTTTTATCAGGGTCTGACACCCTCTAACAATCTGTTTTATTTCTTTTGTAACTCACTTAAAACCTCTAACACTTCCTCTTGTTCTCTCACTTTACAATATGTCATAAATGTTTTTATTTTCTTTTTCAAATTTGGGGTTGCCTCCTTTTGAGCAAAATTTTTTGAGCCTGTTCTTGACTTTTGGGACTCAGTGGGAATCTTTAAATGGACACAGGCTTTGATGTTCAGTCGGGTGCCAAGACCTCTTGTTTTTGACATTTACATTCTTCATTCCATGTTTTCATGGATGAAAATATCAAAAGTGAAAGGTCAGAGTTATCTCATGATGTTGCAGCTCCTGGTGGCTCTGGATAAATAGGAAGAGGGGCAGGTAGGAAACCCAATTCCTAAAGAACACATCTAATGTACTGCAATAAATGGTATTTTATTTTACAGGACTCTAAGCCACCTGTTATCTCACTGCAAAAATTGATTGTGAGAGAGGTAGCTAATGAGGAAAAGGCAATGTTCTTAATTAGCGCTTCCTTAAAAGGACCAGAAATGTATGAAATTCACACCAGCTCCAAAGAGGAGAGGAATTCCTGGATGGCACACATCCGCAGGGCTGTGGAGAGGTAAGGGAGGAGGGAAAGCTGGAGGGCCCAATTTCTTGCTTGTCTTCTCTTCACAGCACTCACAGGTGTAAATTTGTCTTTAAAAATTTCACTCTCCCCAAACTTTTTTTGTGAGACTTCAGCGTGCAATTTTGTGTTCATTGGGAAGAAACCACTGATAAAAATGAAATAAAAGCTGGTCTGAGATTTTATCCTTCTTTTATTTAAAAAAAAAAAAAAAAGAAAAGAGGCTCGCTGATGTCCAGTGCAGCAGAGCTTTGGAAAAGGGAGGAAGATTGACACCCAGGATAAACCACAACTGAGGCAAAAGCTTCAGGTTGAGTCCTGAGATGGTTTTAAATTATCTCACATGCAAATCAAACATAAATCTGTCTTTCCCTTTGGACAGCTGTCCTGATGAGGAAGGAGGAACATTTAATGAACCTGAAGCAGAGAGGAGGCTGGCTGAAGCAAGAGCTGCAAAGTTAAAAGATTTTCAAGGTAATGACTTAGTTGTATATTGCACGAGCTGCTTCTCAGCATTATTTGTGATTTATGGCTGTCTAATTCTTTATCAAGATATGATCAAGTTTCTCCTTCAGAGGTCTTTCAAGATGGTGTAAGATTCTATAGAAATAGTGGCTAAGAAGTATAATAAGCTTTGTCTGCTCCCTAAGTTTTCACCTTAACTGTTAATTATATCTCTGCATTTGATGCTCTGGCCATAAAATGAATGATAATCTCCCAAATTGAGCACAGCTCTGTGACAGTGACAAGGAAGGCAGGACTGAATTTGTTTCTTCCTTCAGAGCGTTTGAACATGAAAGATGACCTGATTCTGCAAAGTCTCACTGAGAAGCAACAGATTTATCTGGAAATGTCAGAGGTGATTGGCTTTGAAGACCATTCCCAAGGATCCCGAGCCAGGCTGCTCCTTCGGGGGGATATCTCAGAGAATCTGCAGGGAGAGGCAATTCTGAAGTCTGCAGTGACTGAAGGTGAATGGAATGTGGGAATGTGTGGGTACTCACTCAGGTGCTGGTGTGGGGCTAAGCACCCAGGATCTAAGAACAGGCCCTGAAAATCATCCTGTAATAACATAATGCTTTTATGTAACACGGTTCAGACTTGTTCTCAGAACCAATCTGCAAGAAAGGTGAACTGCATTTGTGGGTTTAGGTAGAAGACCTGAACAGCTTGGATTGTTTTATTTTTAAGGATTAACCAGTGGAATCTTAGGATGAGTCTGTTCAGAAAGGATAACAGAGTGCTCTAATAATACACAGTCCTGAAATGTAATATTATAGGAGGGTTATCTATTAAAAACAGCCTGTCTAAGGATAGTATGTTTAGAAAGAAAATAACTCCAAACATAGTTTCTATTAAAAAAAAAAAAAAAAGAAAAAAAACAAACACTCA
>VXBQ01006089.1:67854-87613 GCA_013400175.1 Phainopepla nitens | reverse complement strand
CAGGACATCTCAGACTGCCTGAACTTACCGTGGACTTGATGGTTGAAATGTTTTTTTAGACTCATTAGCATGATAGCTTGTATTGCTGCATAGATATGGCTGTTTACATGATGTGTTCTCCTCTTCCCCAGCTGAAAATCTCCAGGACTTTATCTTCACTCACTTTGGCAGTGCATCCTGTCAGCCTGAGGATGGCTCAGGACTGCCTCGGAGAGCAGAGACTTTTGGAGGATATGACAGTAGTCCTGCAGTTTCAAGTAAAAGTAAGAAAGGGAACATTCAGCATTTTTCTGATCCTTTTACTCTGATTACTGTACAGAGAATAAGAACAAGGAGTTGAGGCTCTCATACAAGGAAGCTTCACCAGACTCTAAAAAAGAAGATCAGAGCAAATCTCCAGCATGTTGGATCTTTTGCTCCTGATACCAACACTAGAGAGCAGAGTAGGGCTCTCAGTGTTATGCTAAGGGTGTTACTTTAACCCATTCTTTATAATTACCACAATTCCACACAGAATTTTAATTTTGTTTAAAAAATAAGATTGACCTGAAAACGTAGAAAATTTTAATTCAGCTGTCTGCTTTCATTATGTCATGAACACTTTTTTTTCCACTTTGTATCTGCACAGTCACTAGAGGTTTGCCAAATCCCTAGATAATATAAACTGTTCTTCTGGGACAGATGATTTATCAGTTAATTAATGAAATAACAGGAAAGACCAGATACTATTTATCTCAATTTTTGCTTCATGCATTAATTGAAAAAGCAAATGGCCCTTATTTCACTGGTTGTTAATCTCTAGAATACTTTCTGATGTCTCTGGAAGGCTCCATACATCTGTCATGTACTTTTTACAAGAGGGGATCCATCTCCTCTTGTCTCCTTCCACACTCACAGTGATGCTGCTGTTACTGCAATATTCCTGCTGACCAGTATTCCATGTCATGAACTTGCAATTCTGGGAGCTCATTATTTTCATGCAGACATTGTGGTTGCTTCACTTAAAATAGTGTAACGTAATTTGAACTTACCCTCCCTATTTATCTTAACCTGGTCTTCTCAAGTTTTGAAACTTTTTTAAGCAGCCCTATGTGTCACTGTTGCCTGATGTTCCACTTGAGATGAGCATGGAGAAGCCATGCAGTTGCATTTTGGTTCAAAGTTACCATGTTTTTCTGCTTGCTCTGGCAGTCACTGAGTTATCCCAGGTCCTGTGCTGGTGTGAGCTCCTCATACTCCTCTCCTCTTTCAGGTGGCAGGAAGAACAGTGGTGGTGACCAGAGGCAGTGGGACTGGAGAGGCCCTGCACTGAGTTCAGATGTGCAACCCCATGACCTCTCTTCTGATGTAGAAGAAGGATCTCAAACTGTATGTTGAGCTTATGAGGGATTTAAATGCTTTTCCTTGTGTTCCTCATCATGGTAGTGGTACAGAACAAATCTCACAAAGTTAAAAGTTGTCATAGCTGGCAGGGCTGGACTGGAACAACTTTGTAAAATTACTTGACTCTATTAAGGGTGTTTTGTGGGGTAACTTCGTAGCTTAGCACTTGAGAGGCAAGATAATTCAGTTTTCCATTTGCTCATTTAATGCTGTACCATTAACACAGGCTTTAGCCACCACAGTGCTGTTTCAGCTTGGTTATGGATTCAGTATTTTTGATGTATGTCCTTCAGTGCATACTTCAAAAAAGCTGTCTTTCAGCTTTTTCTGGCAGCACTGCCAGTGCCCAACAAGTTTCCCTAGCACAAATGTTGGTTTTGTCTCCCTTACAGAGTGATGGGACGAGGCTGGATGACAGCAGTGGTTTTCAGCCCACCATAGAGTCTCAGGTATGTTGTTTTTGCTGTTAAGAAATCCAATGGCAAATAGCCATGGTATAATAATAGGATGTAAAATCAAACCAAACCACCTCCAAAACTCTGTGTTTGTAATGTCTGTGGAACCCAGCACATTAACAGCTCACTGGCCAAGCTTGCCTCTGAATCCCTGTGAGGTTTGTACCTGTGCAGTGATTCAGTGCTGGGGCATGGGAGGAAGTGATGGTTAAATAGCTCAGGTGAAGAGAAGATGATGAGGACTCTCTGAGGAATCCCAGGGAGATTTGCTGGGCACTGATTCACATCTGCACAAGGATAATAAACTGAAATCCTTATGCCTGCATATTGCCTTTTGCTGTGCTAAAGTACTCTGGTGGCCATGCTTCCATTGCGTGTGTTTTTGTACAGATACCATGGATTATTTTCACTGCTTAAAAATAAACAAAAAAGAGTCTAAAGCCTCAAAACAGAGCTCTGCTCAAGTGCCTAATGTTTTTTTCCTCCTCTTCAGCTTGTCCAAAGGATACAGACGCTGTTACAGTTGCTCTTCAGTCTTCAGGTAAACCACTGTTTATTATCCAAGAGATTTGTTAGGCACTAAATGTAATGAGATTTATGCGAGTGTGGAGAGGAGCTACCTTGAAAATATCCCCTAAAGCTGGAGTCAAGTGCAAAATTGAGACTCAAGGAAACGGAGGAAGTGTTAGAGCTGTTGTCTTAAGTAATTGTTTCCTTTTTCCTGCTCACTTAATTCTTTTCCTGCTTTGAGCTCTCTTTGCTCTTTGTGCTCATTGTTCATACACATGGGTATGAATTAGTTGTTTTTACTGTTACCTTGTAATCAGCAATATTTTGACTGTTTTGATTCAGGGTAACAATTCTAGGTACAAGAAATGTCCAGTTTGACACACATAAGCATAATTTATTTGCTTGGCCATCTTCAATGTCGTGTCAGTCACCATGGGCTGTACGAGCTGGAATTAAGATATGCTTTGGAAGAAAAAGACTCTGTGACCTCACCTGGTAGATGCTGTTGTCTCCTGCTTAGCTGTGCCTGTTTTTTGAGCCTGGGTGCCTCATGCTGGACTTTTATCCCCTCCAGGCTGTGATATCTCAGCAGGACAGCTACATCGAGGTGCAGCGAGCCACCATGGCAGACCGGGAGAAGCAGTACCGGCTGCAGTCCACCCGAGGGAATCTGCTGCTGGAGCAGGAGAAGCAGCGGAACTTTGAAAAGCAGAGGGAAGAACTGATGAATGTCCAGAAGCTCCAGAGCCAGCTGAAGCTGGAGCAGCAGCGCCTGGAGCGGGAGAGGAGCCGGCAGCAGAGGGAATTTGAAATGACGGAAGCGCGGCTGCAGGAGCGCGCGGAGGAGATGCGGCAGCAGCAGGGGAGGCTGAACCAGGAAAGGGAAGAGCTGGAGAGGCAGAGGGACGCCTATCAGCACGACCTGGAGAGGCTGAGGGAAGCCCAGAGAGCTGTCGAGAAGGAGAGGGAGCGCCTGGATCAACTAAAGAAGCTGAAGAAGCAGAACACGGTGTCAGGCACCTTCTCCCCAGAAATGGGCCAGGTGAGGGATTGGTTTTCTCAGTTTTATTCCTACTACCCCACTTGGTTCTGGATGAAGATTGCACTTGTTCCAGCACCAACCTGTTTTTGCCTTTCACTGGGTTCCTTGAACCATCACTGAAGTAGCTGGTGATGGCTGGTCTCAGAGAGATCAGAGATTGGCAGTTTCCAGTGCCTGTGAAGTTCCACCCTGATGTCTGGCAATGAGAATATTTTTTTAAAAAGATAGAAATGGAGAATCAGTTATTTTCAATTGTGAGTGACTGAGTAGTTTGCAAATTCAGGAACTGTCCTGTTGCAGGCAAGTGATTGCAGAAGCTGTGCTACATCAACAGCATTTTGTACAGTTTATTTCTAAAAACATTTTGCATGTTTTAAATGGGAATTTGGAGGTCTGATTAAATTGGTTCATTGAAACTTTCTTGAAGTCCTGCTTTATTTCTGCTCTGTCATCACCCCATGCAGTCTGCTCTTTGCTAGGTGCACTGTTAAGCAGTTTGGAGCTGCTGAGGTTCTTTTCAGTGTCCAAGGACTTACACTCTTGCTCTTCTTTCTGTTCCCCAGGAACCTTTAGGCTTTGTCTACCCTGTTCTGCTTTGCAGAACACTTTGGGAACTTTGGGCTTTGGGAAGTGCTCTGTGCTGTCGAGGCTAGGGGTGGTCACTCCTCCTTGTGCTGGAGAGGATGAAGATCCCCATTTGACTTAGAATACCTCTTTCCTCCCTCAGTGCCAGGTGATCAGTCATTCCATCAGCTTCAACGGAGAAGGAGTGGAACCATCTGCAGCTGGCTCCAAATCCTCCGTGAGGGTGAGCTCGGTGGCCGGGCTGGAGTACCTGGAGCGGCCGGAGCTGGCGCGCAGGGACAGCACCGCCCTGGAGAACCGGCCCTCGCTGAAGAACGAAGTGCCAATACATCTCCTGAGTGCAACCAACCAGATCCAGAAACCAGCTGCAGTCCAGCAGCAGATCCCCACCAAGCTGGCCACCTTCACCAAAGGAAGCAAGGAGAAAGGTGGCAAGAACAAGGCGTCTCACAGGACAGACAGTTCAGGTATGTGTGATTTTTAGTCAGTTTAAATGCGTTTCTGATCTCCACCAGGATCACAGGGAGACAGAACCCTGCAGCTGAACCTCTGTATGAAACCCAGAAATTATTATGCTACAAGTTATTAGTGTGTTTGCTGCAGTTAAAATCTCTTAACCTCCTAAGATCCTGTTAGGAGTTCCATGTCTATATATTTGAATTGGAAATATAACCTAAAGGGATAATGTTGAAAATGAAGTTGTGTATTCCAACACAACAGAATGGTGGTGAGAGGTTGTAAACCTGTATGTAAAATCTTCTTGTCTAACTGTAGTGTTAAAGAAAAAGAGCAAAACCAAAAAAAGAAAAAAGCTGTTGTGCATGAGTAAAACGTTTTGAGGCTGGCTTAGCCTTTTCTTGCTGTCTGTCCAGAGTTGTAGTGACATCGAATGCAGTGCTTTTCTTAGCACTAGTCAGTCATTAAATACAGATCTCTAGGCCAAAATTGAGATGCTGTGTGTGTTGTAGAGTTGAAAGGGGCTAATTTTGTCACAAATAGAAGCAAGTAGAAATGCAGTCACCCTGTCCTGGTGTAATTTCTGCTTTTAACTGCTGGGTACTAGAGTAGTGATCTTTGCCAATGACAGACACACTAAAAACCATTTTATCTCTACCACTTAAAGCAGCCCCACTGCCAGCTTAGGGGAATGGCCTGTAATTATGAGTTACAAAATTATCTTTTTAGCATTGTGCTGGATTCAGACTTGGCAAGCTTGCCCATCACTCTGCACTGCTACAGAGGACTCAGGGCCAAACCTGACAGAGAGAGCAGGGGGAGTGCCTTTGGCACATTGCAGAAACATCTGTCTCTCTCTCTCGTGTATAAAGTTTAGTGCCTTTGCAAACTGGCTTATGGTTTTGCACATAAATGAAGCCTGTATCCTCTTACCCTGCATACAAAATGCTGGTAATATAAAGTTCTAATTCCACGTCTCCCCAGTTTATTTTTAATAGCTCTTACATAATGGTCTCTGCAGTGGAAATAGACTTAATGGTGTTTTTCTGTAATTTATATGAAAGGTATAAACCACAAATATATTAGTCTCTATTCTCTTGTGGGCATTAGTGGGCTTCATTCTTGTTATGCCCACGAGTAGATCTTAGAATAAAATGGAACAAAACTTTCTGTACCAGAGGCAAAACACTGTGTACTGAATTTGGGTTTTGTCACATGTAAGGAATGTGTACTGAAAGAGAGAAGTTCTTTAGATCCATAATAGCCATTTCATGAACTGCTTTCATTGTTGAAACTAAGAAACTGAGAGGCTGTAACACCAGAATCAGTGGGCTGTGCTGCTGAGCAGCTGTGAGACAGATGGAGAGCAGAGACAAACGTTTATCACAGCTCTGTGTGTTAGAAGTGGCACAAATGGCCATTTGCTATTTGAATTCTACAGAGAAAGATTTTTTTTATTTCTCTCTCTGCTGTGCTTGATAATACTGGGTTTTAAATCTGAGATTGTCAGGTCTGCCAGTAACTGAACTAAAAGTCTCAAAGAAGAGAAATGTATTCTTAGTTTAAACAGCTGAAGAGAAAATTTAAGTAGGACCATCTCTTTGTGTGGTTTTGCAGCTTTCTTGGGTGTGTAAAGGAGTCAGTACAGTGGCCCCAGCATGAAGTAGTGACATTTGTGAAGTGCTGCTCTCCTCAAATACTAATTTATGAAATACTTTCTTCAGCATCTGTTGATCAGAAGCAGCTGCTTCCCCTCAGGCTTGCTGGACGAGAGGAGGCTGTCCTGAGAGGCAGGCGGTCAGCAAGTCCCTCCCTCCCGAGCAGCCAGACCACTGCATTCCAGCCAGGTATGCCTTGGCCAACTGGCCTGTCCAGGGCAGTGCCTCAGGCTCTCTCTGCAGTGTCATGAATATGTCTTCTTCCATTTGTTTTTCCCTCTAGAACTGTATGGCCCTACAGATGCTCAGCCAGAAGCACTTTCATCTGCCTCAGCGACCCTCTTCAAACCCAATAACGTTCAGGTTCAGCCCCTGGTGCCCTCTCAGCCCAGTCTGTTGAATGTGCAAGATGATACCAGCAAAGAAGATGTCATTTTCTTCTAATTGTTTCCCTTTGAAGATGAATCTCCTGACACACTGTTTCAAGAACTCAGGCCCCAGTGTGCACTCTGATGGAGACCCGATGTGGATGTCTTCTGATCCCTGCCCAGTTACTACAAGCAAGGACCAGACCAGGATTACTGTCCTGCTTTGTTGGCTTCTCTGCCAGCAGCTCAGAAGGAGGGCACAGTAGTAACAATCTGCTTTTAAATTCTCCAGTGTGTTGACACATGGCATGGCTATATCAATTCAGAGCATGTTAAAATTCTGACATTTATTGTAATGTGCTCTTTTTGGAGAATGTAACTGTTCATGGGCACCATCTTGTAAATTGTTATCGGTGATGTTGAACCTCCCAGATTTTTATGTAAAAAGTTTTAGTAGTAGGCCCCAGAATGGCTGCAAATTTTTAAATCTGTTTTCCCAGGTCCAGGTCAGTAATGGGTTGTGTGTTGGTAGCCAGGTGACAGCAAGCCAGTCCCCTCCCAGCCAGATGTGCCAGGCACTGTGAACCCAGTGGCACAAGCCCATGGCCAGGTACAGTGGAAGAGAAGGTAAGGTGAGCTTCTGACAGCATCTTCAAGGGGCAGGAGCTCCACCTGTTTGTGGAGGAGAAGGGTTGGACGTGTGAGAATTCCCAATGATGATGAAGAGTTGGACTGAATGCACATTTCATTGGCCACCAGCGTCACTGGGATCCTGTCTCCCTGTTGGGGACAGCAGTTCAGGTTCCCAGGCAAACTCCTGAGTTGGTTCAGAATGAACTTAGAGACTTGGATTTTGTTCTTTGCTCAAGGCATGTCTCAGAAGTATTTGAATGCAGTAATTTATTGTCTTGTTTAATCCTGTTTTCTGCATCCTTTGTTTGTCTGTTAATTTGTTGGACTTTACTCCCAGTACCAGAAGATATCAAAGCTGCTCTTGCTGCAGAGACTTCTCTGCAGCATCGTGTTAAGAATGAAGGGAATAAGAACTGTTTGGTTTTAGAACTAAAAATAATTATAATTTAAAAATGCTCTTAGCTAAACCTGTGTTTAGCTGCTTTCAGCTAAACCAGCTTTGATACCTCTTGTGAAATGGGTCAGTTTTTGATCATGGAATGGTGGTGACATTAAGTGTTCTGCTGAAAAGGCATTATTTCCCTTTGTAGTAATTTGCACAGTCATTTTGTGTTGTGTTTTTCACTCTGTGTTGGATTCTTTTCCCACCCTCACCCAAGGATGTGTGTTCTGGTGTGTGTTGAATGTGACTGCTCAGATGATGGTGCACAGGAGAGATTGTTTAGGGGTATTGTTACAGAATTAAAGGAATCAGGATCTTGAAACTTAAAATCTTGGATTAATACCTTTCAGGACATGATTGATAATAGGGTTTTTTTGTATCTTGAACTGATTTAAAGTGATTTTAACAGCAGTGGATGGAAGGTCTGGTCAGTTCTCTATGCAGTCTCATGGCAATGGATCCAGTGGTGTTTGCCAGTCTCCTCAAATCACTGAGCTGTCCCTGTGATTAAGCCCTGTGTGATGTTAGTGATGTCTTTAAGGCCATAACTTCTCTTTGCTTGAGAGTTTTGAAATTATTTCAGTAGTTACAGTGCAAGAAACTTTATCAATTTTCAGCAGAAAACAACAGCAATTTATATTTTCAAGTGGTGATAATTTGGGTTATTGCCTTCAGACGAGAAATTGAAAAACCCAGATTTACTGGTCAATGGAAAGATAAGCTACAAAATACTGAATAGATCTTAGGGACAAGCCCTCCTGCTAGAACAGTTTTTGGATTTAAAGGTCTTCTTAGGTGAGTGCTGCTGGTACAAACCTGAGGCAGTGGCACTGAGTTCAGTGAGAGGAAACTCCAGACTGGCTCATTACCAGATTGGGGATGCTCCCCCAGCCAGTGAAACTGGGCACACTTGGCTTTAATACCAAAGGACTGCTTGGAAAAGGAGCAGCATTGCAGAGCCTGGAGTGATTGTCAGCAGGAAATAGAGTGGGACTGTTCCACTGGTGATTTGGTGTTGTTGGAATACCGTGTCTTTGGAGATTAGAATGGAGTTCCACTCCATATTCAGTTTTTGCATTCCAAAAAGTTAGTGTGGAATGGAGGGGAATTCTTAAAATCAGAGTAACTCCTGATCCATGCAGCAGTGTGGGATCCAGCAGCTCTGTGGGACTGGCACTAATTTTTCCACTGGGTGATGTGCAGACTCCAGTCACCTCTGGTCCCCTGTAATTTCCCCTGGAAGAACACAGGGAAGCAGCAGGAATGCACAGGACGTTCTCTCCTTCATGCTGTGGTTTGGGCCACTCCTAGTGAAAACTCGATGCCCCACTGCCTTAAATTACCAGGTTTTTAGGAGTTTTAGCCCCAAGCTAAGTTGCATCAGTGGAGTAAATCACCTCAGCCAAAAAGGGATCTCAGCTTGGGTGCTTGGAAGCAATTTTTGGAAACATTTATTTAGGTTTATTTTGTGCCCGTCCTAAAGTATGGGAGGGAGTGTTGGAAGGGCTGGAGCAGCTCAGTGGCTGCTTTCTTCTTCTGTGCAGTGGACAAATTTGAATATACAACAGTGACATGTGGAAAATAAAGTCTGCAGTGAAGTCCCATTTATTTTAACTTAAATGTAACTTTTTTAATAGTTCTTGTCAGCAGTGCTTGAAATCAGTTTTGGCAGTTAACAAATGGACCCAGGCCCGTGACAGGCCAGGCTGTTGGTTCAAACTCCAAAAACTCCTTGGGTTGTGGGTCTTCAGTCTGTAACTGAGAAATGACCTTAGAAGTCATTCTCTGTCCTCAGTGCATGTGTCTGGCTGCAGCTGCCTGTGTAAAACCTGTTTGCACCCTGAGCAGAAACAGTGTCTTCTGTCACTTGGGTCAGCCTGGAGAAAGTTTTGGAATTAGCAGGTGCTGTGATACCTCATTGCTGCCAGACTGTGGGCAGGGGATCCATAGAAGGCTGAGGGAAGAAAATGAATTATTTTCTTTTAATGAATATGACTCTTTAAATGAATCATGGGTCTCCTCACTTGTGCAAAACTGAATCTGTGAAGTTGTTAACAAATCACTCCAGTTGAGTGAACTGGTTTTGGACTCTTCACTCAAATCTTGTTCCTAGAAAAAGAACTGTTCTAGGTAAATTAGTTTGCAAAGTACTGCTGTGTCCTGGGCTAAGTAACCTGCTGTTGATTCTCCCTCCTATTAGACTTTTTGATCACTTCAGATAAAACTCTCCTTTTAAGTGATTTCTGAGGATTAGACAGTTCAAAATTCTGTGCCTCCCAGGTGCCTTTTGGCTTCTTTCTGAGCTGGGGTGTGGAGGAAATGCCAGCGCGAGCTTTGAACTGCCGCCGTGTTTGCTTGGTGTCACAGCCTTAAAATTATCAGCATGTTTGTCCTTCAGTATTGTGATGTTGCAGTGTAGAGGCTGTTTCTGTGGTTCTGATTTCAATTTGAACTCTGGTGTTAAGGAGGCTTCCTCTTTCTCTTCCCATCTGGAATGTGGAGGTTCTGTGTTCCAGGCTGAGGATGCCTCCGTGGCCACTAGTGCTGAGCACAGCTGCCCTGTGTGTGTTGTGGATGCTTCCCTAGTTTTTAACTGTGCTGTCTGTGGACTGTAGCTGTGGCATGTCCCACGAATTGAGATCGCTGATCATCCCCCAGCATGAGGCAGCAGAATTGGTGTTCCTAGAGACGCTTGCTCATCCAGGTACTCGCCTTCCTGCACAGCTAGGAGTCATTCTAAATAATTTGCAGGCAGTTTTGTCTTTCTGAGTAGTGGTCAGATGATTCTGCATACATGGAGCTTGGTGTTTGTCATTTGCATTTACAATGAGAGTCGAAACTTAAACTAGGAAAGGGTTAAAAATACTTATTTCATTTTACTTCTAACTCTGCGGAATGGGAGCTGAGGCTCCCTGGTGCTGCTCAGTGGAGTCCCTGTGTGTTGTGCCCCCCATGCAAGGGAGTTTGGAGATTTTGTTGTCTTCCCCAGCAGTTCTCACATTTACCAGGAAACAGATCTGCATGCCAGGTTACACAAGTGCTGTAGGCAAAGCAAAGCCTTTCCCCTGCTCTCTCTTCGAGACCAGACCCAACATCTTCGTAACCACTGGCAACTTCATCATCCACCATCAGCAGGTTCCTCTTCAAACAGCATCTGTGTGAGCTCTGGTTCATAACATTTGTGCCATGTTTATAAATCAGTTTTTTATATTTTTGTACTGAAAGAAATCGGAGCACTTTAGAAAAGTTGATTTCAAATTCCATTTCCGTCTGTAGCCGGAAGGAGATCTCTCATGGGTGTAGATCCTGTTGGCATAACTGCGTGCATCTCACTCAGAGCTGTGAACTCTCTTGACACTCTTTAGTCTTAGGTCTGGTTTCTAGGCCCACCTTGCACTGTAAAGATTTAATAAATAATCATGGTCCATGGTTAAATTGACCATTTTGTTGGGGAAGAGTTTGGTTTTGTTTTTTTCATTAGGTTGTAAACATTGTAAATATTTCCTTTACTGTTGATACTGTAGTAGCAACATCTTTGTAGTCTTTATTTTATTTGTAAAGTTGATGGTTAAATGTTAATATTCTGTTGAATTGTGCACTCTTGATTAATTGTAAACATGATCTTAGCACACCAAATGATGATTTTTACAATGATTGCAATGTTTCTCCACTGAAGGATTTCAGAGCTGCAATAGGACTGAAACCAACTTCTAGCAATAAAAAAAAAGAACATTTAAAAGCTGTCTGCGTTTTTATCTATATAATTATTTATTGTTTTCTGTTTGAGTGAAGATCAAAGCAGCTGCCACTTCTCACGTGCTTCTCATTTTCTACCCTGGACAGAAATAATGTGCCACAGGAATGAAACTGTGATGCTTTTCCAAAGGAGAGGACAGAGCAGAAAGGAGGTGTTCGGTGCAGAATACAAGTAGCTGCACCCTTGGCAGTGAGGTGAGCACCTGAGGGAAAGATCAGCTGCTCCCAAACATCTGAACTCTGCTGGTGAGAGAGAGAGAGCTTGGTTAAGTTGCTTACATTAGTGTGGAGGTGCTTTGCATGGTGCCAGCCTGAGACATGCCTGGCTCTGTCCCAGGCAGTATCGGTTCCCACTTGGAACAAGGATAACAAAAATAGAAACTTTCTCCCTAGTGCTCGTGCCAGTTTGGCAGCCCTTGCTGCCAGCACCGTCCCATAGCCTCTGGCTGGGGCTGCTCTTCCCAGCGCTGCAGCAGGCTGAGCTTCCTGGTGAAATCCCCCCTGGTGGCACAGCTGGCAAGGAATGCGGGAGCTGTAACCTGCAATCATTCCTGGAGAGGAGAAAACATGCAAAACCAGGGAGACGGTGGGAGAACCGGGCCTTGGATTGGTGCTCTCAAGGAAGAGGGAGGGGTTTGTCATCGGAATCCTGCGCTGTAGCCAGGGCTGAGGAAAAAACCCTGAGCCAGGGTTGGTGGCGGTGCCAGAGGTGTGGTCTGCCTGTCACTGCCTTTGGGGCTTATGAAAGCAGCTTTGGGGGGACCCTGGGCCTTTGTGTGCAGGAGTCAGTAAAACAAACCAGCATTTGTCAGCCTCTGAAGTGCATGTGACATCTGGGTTGTGACACAAACTGGAGCTCCACTGGAAAAACAGATTTTTTTTTTCTACTTTTCAACATACATAAATAATCCCAGACTTCTAGGCAGACCAGTGTTTAAAATTTGGTCTTTATTGGAACTAACAGGCTGTCATGTGAGGGAATGACGTCTCAAAGTGTGTGTGGGTAGAAGCTTTTGCTTGTGCTCTTTTTAGGAAAATATTTCTTCCATCTGTGGAGCTCCTGGGAGCCTAGCCACAGTGCCCACTGGAGATCAGTCACTGCCTCTGTGCTTCCAGACCTCATGTCTGTGTCACCACAGCAAGGCCAGTCACTCCATGTCCATTTCTAAAGAATTTTGGCAGCAATAAGTGGAATCAAAGTGGTTTTGTGGGGGACAGCAGGGAGGGAGAGTCTAGGAGAGAAGCTAAGAGGAGCTGCACTGTGCTCCTGTGCAGCTGTTTTCATGTCAGATCTGTCAGAATTGTTTCCAGGAAGACAAGAAGAGCCTGGATCAGGGAGATCCAGGGTTAACATGGCCCGGAGGGATCCCTGCAGCACAGATTCCCACTGGGAGCTGCCCAGCTGCAGCAGCCCAGAGCTCAGCAGAGGCAAGTTTAAATCCTGGGCAGAATTTGCATCTGTTAGAAGTTTGGTGCTGCTGCAGCCATCCCTGTTCAAAGGTGTGTAGGTGTTGCTGCGTTCAGTTTTTGCCACAATAGCAGGGCAGACATTCCTTGGGGATTGCAAACACCTTGCCTGGCAGTGGCACTGATAACGCTGTCACTCCTCTGTGAGACACGGAGGGTGTGATTTCAGGGAGGGTGTGACTTGAGGACACGACTGGCGGTGCCTTCAGAGCTGGTAACTTGCTCACACCGATATTGCAGCAGCTCCGCCCTGCCTTGTCTCTCTCTCCAATCTGTAGCTAATTAACCCGAAACCCAAACCACATTCTTTCTGTGGATGAATCACGCCGAGGCCATCGGCAATGACCAGCTTTATGCTAAACCTCTCTCTTTCATGTGGGTGAGACAAGGCTGATGGTTCCCATACGTGCATCTGAGATTCATCTGTGAGCCAGATGCTCGAGGACAAACATGCACAGAGGATATTGGCCCCACGGTGTGCTCCAGCAGTGGGAATGTGCTGCTTGCTGCCTTTCCCTTTCCTCAGCCTTGTGACTCAAATCCGGTTTGATTTCTCATTCCCAGCGATGGGGCCAGCCCAAGGCTCAGCACACGAGGGATGTGGGGCCTGTCCTACACTGTTTGCTGCTGCTGTGCCTGTGGGATCTGGCAGAGGCTAAAAGCCAAACCCTCCTGGAGCTGGTAATGTGACACAGGGTCCCCAGCTCTGGGACTGTCACAGGCACTGGAGGCTCAGAGAGGGCAGCATCGCTTTATTCTGGGGCTCCTTGACTTTGCACAAGGGCATGGAGGGACAGGACACAGGGAATGGCTTCCACTACCAGAGGGCAGGGCTGGATGGGATATTGGGCAGGAATTGTTCCCTGGGAGGGTGGGCAGGCCCTGGCACAGGGTGCCCAGAGCAGCTGTGGCTGCCCCTGGATCCCTGGCAGTGCCCAAGGCCAGGCTGGACAGGGCTGGGAGCAGCCTGGGACAGTGGCAGGGGTCCCTGGCCATGGCAGGGGGGGCACTGGATGGGCTTTGAGGTCCCTTCCAGCCCAAACCATCCCATGATTCTCCACACAGGACCATGAAAGCTCCTCGCTGACAGCACAGTGTGGAGGAGCCTCTCCCACATCGCAGCAGCAGCTGATGTCATTTCTCTGTGTGGAGCAGTGTCCTGCTACACCTGAAGCCATCCCAGATGACTACACATGAAATGCAGATCTGCCAGGGAATTTCGGGTGTGCAGTGTCCCTTTTCCCTTCTGGAACATTGGAAGTCATGAACAAAAACCACACTGCGTGTAATTAAAACTTTGTTTTTCCAGGGCTGCCATGAATTACCATTGTAATAGTCCCTTGCTAGATGTGAGGTGGGTGTGCTGCAGAACATTTTTATGATCCATGTCTCATCTTAACCAGGAAGGGGAATTTCTCAGCCACTGCTGTGCTTGGAAGGGAGAAAGGCCACCATGCTGTCTTGGTGCTCTGGCATCAGGAGCTGCTGAGCAGGAGGCACCCACAAACCCAAGCAGCAATTCCTTAAAATCAACCCTGTCTGTCTTGTGGCCAGGAAGGAGGTGGATCAATCTGATCCCAAGCTTCTCTGGCTGTGATGGCTTCTAATCTTTGTGTGAGAAGAGGAGCATCCCATTGGACAGTGATATCACACTTTGTTTTGCCTTTGAGCCTAGTGATGCCCATGTGAGTGCCTCTTCCAGATGTGACTTTGGGCTGGGGTCTAACTCCTGCAGCTGGAAGTGCAGACACAAAGTGGGGGTCTGGGCTGGGAGAGGTCTAGATTTGAGCTTTGCTGAAATTCTAAATTCTATTAATTCACAAGGATTTCTACCCCAGCAACCAAATTCACCTCTAAACCAAATTCACCTCCAGCTCAGTTGGCCTGAACCTTCTGGCTGGCCCTGGCACTGAAGCAGCGAGTGGATCCACGCATGGAAATGTCAAACTGGGAAAACAGGTCTGTTGGGACGACTCAGGCACGCACCAGTGAAGCTCCCTCGTTTTCCCCAGGGTACTCCGGAGCTGGGAGCTGGTTCCTGCCAGGGGGAGGTGGAGCTGGAGGGACAGCACGGGGCTCTCTGCCAGGTGCAGGAGGACGAACCGATGCAGTGCAGCCCCGGCTGCCTTTGTTGCCGGCTTTGTTGCCGGCAGCAGGGAGCCGGCGCGGAGGAGCCCGGCCCAGGTGCGCTTGGAGCGCCGGTTTTCCCTGAGAGGGGGCTGGATCGAAAGGAAGGAACAATGGAACAATGCCCAGCCCCTGCAAAGGCAGCAGCAGCAGAGCTGGGGCTCGTTCCCCCCGCTGAGAACACCGAGCCTGGCTCAGATAACGCCCAGGCAGACGGATCCGCGCCGCTGGAAGCTGCTCCATCCCCGGAGCGGGAGGCGGATGTGGCGAGGAGCCAGCGTTTATTGCTTGGCACCACGAACCAAACAGCTGCTGCTGCTCAAACGGCCGTGAATGAAACCTCGCCCCTCCGACTCGCTGAGCACAGTCGGACTCTGTCCAGCCCTCAGGAGTAGCTGGAGATGTAACAAAGGTGTGGCAGCTGCTGGCTGGTAACAGGGTTGGAGTCACTTCCAGACTTCACAGCAGAGTCTTGTGCTGTGACTTTCCCTGCTTGCAAGGCACAGCCAGGCTGGGAGCTGCTGGATGGTTGGATCTCATGATCTGAACAGCCTTTTCTCATCACAATGAGTCTGTCTCCCTGCTACTGCCTGTGTGCTCCAGGCAGGCTCTGGGCTCCTCTCCCTGCAGCCTGACGAGCTCCCGTTGGGCTCAGCCAGCGATCGAGAGGAGGCACAACAAGGGTGCATGAAAAAAGGCCCAGCCTGGGGGCTGAAAATGGCAAAAGCATCAGAAAAGGGGGTGGAAGTGAAGCCGCTGCATCTGCTTCAGCCCCCAGCAGCAGGGCAGCTCCCTTTCTTCCCATCCTGCCAGCTCTTGCCCGTGCAAGCAGCTGAGAAGAGCTGTGACATTGATTTATTTAATTCTGAAATAATGGATCACACCCAAACCATGCTTCTGTGGTGAGACAGTTGGTTGTACCTTTGGTGCCTGTTTCCTCTGACCGTGCTGGCTCCTGTCTCACCTCCTCTCCTTAACAGAGCTTTTCTTTCCCAAGCACTGCCTCCCCTCACCCGGAGCAGGGCCCAGAGCACACAGCCCTCTGGGACAGAAGGGGCAGCACCTTCTCCCATTCTTTTGATAATGAGGAAACCCCACTCTGTGGAGAGTGACCAGGAAAGGGCAGAGAATACCTTAATCTTTGAAGTTTTGAAGAGATTTGTATCTCCTTCAAAGCTAGAAGGCAGTGTGAGATCTGAGCTCTTCTCAGTCCCAAGTTACAAAGATGCAGGAAGATCTGAGCCCTTGGTTTGGACTGCACCAGGAAATGTTCCTCATTGTTCTGCTAAATATGGTCTCAAGTGCAGGCTGGGAAAACCTGCACCTTAAGCACACAGAATAGGCAAAGGACATGGTGGATTTTATTCAGATTTATTGAAGCAGCTCTAGGCTGAGTAATAAACACACAAAACTGCTGTATAAAAAAGAAATAAATGTACAGAACTGCCCATGGGCAAAGTACTATCATACTGATATTCCAAGCCACTGCTTGGGTGCTGCAAGTCCCAGCAGTGCAGTCCTGAAGCTGGTCAGGAGAGTCCTTTCTCCTTTCTAGTATCACTGAAACCAAAATAATCCCTCTGGTTCCTGCTCTGAGATCGCACAATCAGGAGAAAACTTGGAAAACTTTTTCTGTCTCCAGGGACAGTACAAGCTGTCAGCCCAAGAAGGTCCCTCTGTGCCTGTCCCCTCCCTGGCCTGACCAAGGGCATGGATTTGCAGAAGCCATTCAAAGCCAAAACTGAGTTGCCTTGAGCCCTGCTGGTGCTGATGGGCTCCACGCTGGCACCCAGCTCACAGCCCTGCCAGGGGAGGAGGCGCTCCTGCTGCCTGTGTATTCCATCTGGATCCTCAGTCAAGGGAGGCACTTGGCAAAATCAGGTGTGAAACCTGTGGTGCAGAGCAGAGTATTGTGAGACCAGGGCACAGCAACCCCAACCCCACTCCTCAGGCCTCAAATCCCAGAGAAATCCCAGCAATGCCTGCTGATTTCCCTCTACAGCCAGGAATTTTCTAAAGGTATGACTGGATATTTTATTACAGTAAATAATTCTATTTAGACAGCACGACTCTTGCAAGGAGGAAAGGAAAACCCTGCAGGGTCTGTGATTCACTGGCATAGTTTCTGCCAAAAGCCTTTAGAAAGGTTTAATTCCAGTTGCAAATGTTGAAAGTCAATCTCTCTGTAGCTGAAAAGCAATGGCATGAAAGGGACACCAGGGAATAATTAGAAGCAGAGAAACCCTGTGTTTATACATAGACAAGGCTTGTCTTATAAATGCAATTACCCACCATTCTGGGACTAAGTCCCAGCTATAATCTTGTTCTGGCACCAGCTCACAGCCCTGGCGTCCCACAAGACATTTGGGTGCCACTGGCAGATTAAGCGTGGCACCAGGAGGAGGAGGCTGTGCTAAAAGCAGCAGCCAGAGCCGGTGGCACCACGGGGTCTGTCCCAGCTCCTGCAGACAGCCTGCCTGCAAAAACATCGACTCCTCCAGCCTCCTGACCCAGGGACGACACCCAATCCTCGCACACAGCATTCCCAAAATCTTTGCACAGGCCAAGATGCCAGGTTAAGAGTCTTGTTATTTATACTGATCTTCTCCCTGCAGCGTTTCAGCACCTAGAGAGACCTCCTCTCTCCTGCAGGGCTTTTAGATCCCACACTACCAGCCTGGAAGTTCTGGAGCTGATGTTCACACAAGGCCATTCTCTAGGACAACTCCACTCCAGAGCCACTTGCATCTGCCCCTCAAGTTTTAACCTGATACAGAGGAGCCCTGGTCTACCCACAGCTATTTACCTTGCAGGTCCCTCGCCACGCTCAGGCAGACAGGTACTTCCAGGTGCTGACGAAGGCGGTGGGGATGAGCGAGTACGGCACCGTGGTGACGCTGCTCCAGGTGTCAGACGAGGGGTCGTAGCAGTCCAGGGTTTTGCAGCGCTGAGCGCCGCCGTAGCCCCCCACCACGTAGAGCCTGTTGCCTGAGGTGACAGCGCGGCAGCTGATGCACTTGGCGGTGACATCCCCAAACTTGGACCACTGGAAGGTGTCGCTGTGGAAGCGGTAAGCGGAGCTGGCGGAGAACTCCGTGTCCCCTCCGATGACGATGACGTGGCTGCCCACCACGGCGGCGGCCGTGTAGCGCCAGGGCTGGGGGCAGCTGGCGGGCACCGTCCAGCGGTTCTGGCAGGGGTCGAAGCACTGCACCTTGGGCAGCTTGTTCTGGTTGGCGCTGGTGCCCCCGAAAACAAACAGCTTCATCTTGGCTCCCACCACGGCGGCGTTGCTCACGCCTTCCCGCAGAGGGGCCACCAGCGACCACTTGTCCAGCTGAGGGTCGTAGTGCTCCACCTGCTTGAGGGACACGGAGGGAGAGGCCGGGAAGGCCCCGCTCATGGCCGTGTGACCCCCCACCACGTAGAGGCAGTGGTCCAGCTCGGCGGAGCCGTGGCCGAACCGCGCCACCAGCATGGGAGCGGCTTTGGCCCACTCGTCGTGGAGGGTGTCGTACACCCAGACGTCCCTGGAAGCGCCGTTCTCGGAGCCCTTGCCGCCGCTGATGTACACCTTGCAGCCGATGGCGCAGGCGCTGCACTCCTTGCGGGGGCTGGGGATGTCGGCACGAGGGATGATCTCGCTGCTTTTATGGTCCAGCATGTAAATCTTGTCGCACATGAAGGTCTGGCCCCCGAGCAGCAGCAGGGCCTGGCTGACCTTGCGGGGCCGGGCGCAGCACCCCGTCACCAGCCCGTCGTTCTGCAGGATCTTCATTTTGCATCGCACGGCGTCGGCCACGATCTCCTCCCCCAGCTTGTGGCTGGTCACCAGCTTCTCGCAGGCCACCTGCTTCCGCAGGTAGGACTCGGGCAGCAGCGCCAGGCGGACGGAGCGCAGCAGCTCGGGCAGAACTTCGTGGCGTCGGGGCAGATCGTAGCGGATCCAGCCTATGACGGCTTCGTACACCAGCGTCTCATCCTCGACCTCCAGCTCCTCGCTCTCCACCAGCTCCAGCAGCTTGTCTTTGGGCAGTCGGAGGAAATCTTCAGTCTTGCAGAGCGAGGTGAAGTTGGCCAAGGCCATCCTCCAGGACAGCTCCAGCAGCCGCTCGCAGCAGTGGGCATCGGACAGCAGCAGCATGTTCAGGCAATTCCCAGCGTAGAGATTCTTCTCCAGAAAGTCGGCAGAGGCGTCCCGGATATCCTGGAACTGCAGCATGTCCCCGGCCTCCAGCAGGGACTCCGCGTTCTCCTCGTTGATCAGCACCCGTGCTGAGTAAGCGTAGTCCAGCAGCAGCTCCAGCACCTCGGGGTGCAGCGAGTCGTGGAAGTTGACCTCGGCGTCTGTGCTCTCCTTCAGGCCCCCGCTGAACATGGCGTTGAAGTAGCGGCTGCAGGCGGCCAGGACGGCGCGGTGGCACGGGAAGCTCCGGTTCCCCGCCCGCAGCACCACGTCGGTGAAGAGGTTCTGCTGGCGGAGCAGGTTCAGCTGGGTGAGGAGGCTGTCGGCGTGGCCCGGTTTGTGGAAGAGGTGGATGTTCATGGAGCCGGAGCTCGAGCGGGATTTCCGGTTCTCGTGGCTGCTGACGGACATAGTGCTGAGGCCGCTGTGCGAGGCAAAACCGGCGAGTCAGCACGGGCAGCGCGGCGCCGGGCAGCGGCGGGACGGCGGCCGCGGGGAGCACGGTACCGGCCGGTAACGGGAGCGCGGCGGGGCCGTCCCGCAGCCGCGGGGCACGGACCCAAACGGGGCACCGGGAGCTCCCAGACCCAACACCCCTGCAGCGCACGACTCCGCCGGGCCTCACGTGGTTACTACCGGGGAGAGGGTGATGTGCGCTCCCGGTGATGTCCCCGCGCAGCCCGCACCGCGG
>VXBQ01006089.1:31454-49483 GCA_013400175.1 Phainopepla nitens | reverse complement strand
CACCGCGACACGCTGATGGCACCCCCAGGTACGGCATCCCCTGCCCGAGGGGCGGCCCCGGGGTGCGGCACCCCCCGGGCGGTGTGGGGGCACCGGGCACCCCAGCGGCTGAAGCAGCGGGGGTGTGGGGCAGCCTGGACACCCAGGCCGTTGGGTGCTCCAGACACCCCAGCCGGCTGAAATCTGGGTGCGTGGGGCAACCGATGCTGGGTGCACGACACCCCAAAACTGCAGGAATCTGGGGGCCGGGGACGGCTTGGCTGCTGAGTGCATGATGTGCCAACAAGCTGAAATTTGGGGGCACGGGGCGCCTTAGGGTCTGAGTGCTCTGGGAATGGGCTGTGTAGGTCCCTGCAGACACCTCACTTTCTGGGTGCACCCCGAAATCTTGAGGTGCACAGCTGCACTCTGCTGCTGTGCAGGGCACCTCTCTTAGGGACAGAACTCGCCTTTTTCTCTGAGCTATTCGAGGCAGGGAAGCAGCGTTGGAAAACTGTGGAGGTTGAGGAGCTTGTTTTGAGCACCAGGGGTTGGCCTAAATGATCCCCCGAGGCCCTCTCTGACCCTGGGGTGCAAACTCTTGAGGGGCATGGGGGCTTGGCTGGCTGCTCTCCCTCCAGCTGGGCATCTTGGGCTCTCACTCCAAAGCTGTGGGGCAAGGTGGCTGCAGGATGAAGCAGATCCCACCTGGGGAAGCTGCCCAGCTCTCTGAGGAGGTGCCCCTGGGCTGTGTGTGTCTGCAGACACATGGAATGCAGACAGTGCCCAGCTCCTGTGTCACAGCTGCTGCAGCTCAGCCCTGGCAGAAGCTCTGCTGTGCCCTCGTGCTGCTCCTTGCTGGGTGCTGCACATTTCTGTGACTTGCCTGGGGAGGAAGTTCTGCAGGAGGGAGCTAATCCTCCTCAATCTGTTTTGCCCACAGACAATGGTGAGGCCACTGTCCTGCAGGCTGGAAGGCACGAGTTCCCCTTCACCTTCCAGCTCCCTGAGTAAGTTGGCTTTTTTAGGGGGAGAGAACATCTTGAAAATGAAGGGTTTTTTGAGCAAAACCCTTCTAAAATTGCTTGTTGCTCGTGCCCAGGACCCTGGCCACCTCCTTCGAGGGGAAGCACGGCAGTGTGCGCTACTGGGTGAAGGCCAAGCTGCACAGGCCCTGGTCAAGAGTGAAGAAAGCAAAGAAGGAGTTCACTGTGATTGAGCCCATCGACATAAACACGCCTGCACTGCTGGTGAGCTCCCCCTGCTCCACCTTGGGGTTCTGGTATCCAAAACTTACCCAGGAAACCCACGGGGAAGGTGTCTGCCTCCCCTTCAGCGTTACAGTGCAGGCCTGGTTTCCAGAGGGAGTATTTTCCCCCCTCTAACTTGTGCCCTCCAGCATTACCTGGGCTGGGCAGAGGTCAGCTGTGCCTCTCTGTTTTTGGAAACTTCAATGCATTGCAACAGCTTCTTGCATCAGATACCTGAGAAGTTGCTGATGCTCCCCGGCAGGTTCTTGGTGCCAGGGAGGTGATTGCTTTGAGTTTCATCCTTAGTTACTAAATAGCCTAAATATTTCCCTTTCTCCAGGCTCCCCAGGCAGGTGCTAAGGAGAAACTTGCTCGTGCCTGGTACTGCAACCGTGGCCAAGTATCTGTGACTGCCAAGATTGACCGAAAAGGCTACACCCCAGGTGAGACCAGGTGCTGGGGCCCTTGAACCTCAGCGGGCCCTGGGGTAGAGCCCAGAGGAGGGGGGTTGGGTCCCTGAGAGCTGGCAGGAAATCAGGGAGCTTTACTGAGGGCACCTGATGTGGGCAGCCTCCTTGGGACGCTCCTTCTGGACGAACCCACGTGCCTGCCCTGTCACACAGCGTGGGCAGCCCTCAGTGGGCCTGTGCAGCAATTCCTTGAGGCAGGACTGGGCTCTGCCTCCCCTCCTCCAACGTGTGTGTGTCTGTTCTGGCAGGTGAGGTCATCCCCATCTTTGCCGAGATCGACAACTGCACGAGCCGCGCCGTGGTGCCCAAGGCAGCCATCATCCAGACGCAGACCTTCATCGCCCGGGGCACCAAGAAGCAGAAGAGGTCGGTGGTGACCAGCATCACTGGGGACCCCATTCCGGCCGGGAAGAGGGAGGTGTGGCACGGCCGGGCGCTGAAGATCCCTCCCGTGGGGCCCTCCATCCTGCAGTGCCGCATCATCCAGGTGGAATACTCCCTGAAGGTGAGGAGCTCTGCAGCAATTCCCTCCTGCCCAGCTCAGGGGAGATACCTGCCCCTCCACGCTGCGAAAACACCACCAGCTAAGCTTCCCTGCTGCTCTCTGTCTCGGCAGGTTTGTGTGGATATTCCTGGAACGTCCAAGCTGCTCCTTGAGCTGCCTCTTGTCATCGGGACCATCCCGCTGCATCCCTTCGGGAGCCGCACCTCCAGTGTCAGCAGCCAGTACAGTGTCAACCTGGACTGGCTCAGCACCATCCCAGAGCAGCTGGAGGGTGAGCATCTCCTTCTCCCTGGGATAAACCCCCTGGTCAGCAGAGTGAGATGCAAAGTTCTCAACTGGGCCAGTTTTGCTTTTTTTTTTTTTTTTTTAACCTAATTTTTTGGTTGTGGTGCTGAATCTCCTGGGTTCCTTCCTCAGGGAACTGGGAGGGTTTGGGAAATAATGGGTTTGAAGCCGTTTTACCTGCGTGTCCCCCATTTATGGAGAGTGTTTGCTATTCCCTGATGGTTCTGCTTCCTCTTCAGCCCCCCCTGAGTACTCAGCAGTCGTGTCCAGCCCAGAGGCCGAGCAGAGCCTGGCCCCTCCGTGCCGCAGCGAACTCGGGGACATCCTGGAGGGTCCCTTCTTCGCCTACATCCAGGAATTCCGCTTCCGACCACCTCCGCTGTATTCAGAGGTGATGAGTCCCTCTGGGCTGGGAGGCTGGTGGAGGTTGGGGCGTGCCACTGCTGAGGTTTTTGACTCTGGACTTGGCTCTGCAGGTGGATCCAAACCCCGCGTCAGACAGCATCCGCCCGCGCTGCATGACCTGCTGAGAGAAGCGCGTCGGCCGCGTGTGACAGCGTGACAATCCCTGGGGATGGCAGCTTGCACCCTCGCAGCACTTGGGGCTGGAAACAGGGACGTGAGACCCCGACTGGGCTCAGCGCCCTCGGCCGCTCCTGCCGTGGCCGTGGCACGGCCCAGAGCCAGCGCGGAGCCGCGGCCCCGGGCGGGGGAGGAGAACACCAGGGCCCGGCGGCGAGGAGCGGCTCCCTGTGAGGCCGGGCAGGACACGGAGGGTTCAGAACTGCCCCGGGATTTTGGGGTTAGAACAGGGATTGCTCTCCCCTTGCCTGCAGTGCCGCGCTCCCGAAGCTTCTGTCAGCTCCTGGTGTGGAAAACAGGAGCTGGAAGGTGTTTTTCAGGATTGCTGGAGAGTGTTTGGATGGTGCTCGGGGTTGGGCCCCGGGGCGATGCAGGTGCAGCCCTTTGCCTGTGGCTCACCAGGGCTGCAGGTCCCCAAGGCAGTGAAAGGTCTTTTTCTGGCTGGATGAAGTAGAGGGCTCAGCCACTGCTGATAATCTTTGCCACAAGCCTGTGGGTACCTGCGGGGGGAATGGTTTGAGCCACTTAACCAAACTCTAAAGGGCTCCAAGGGCTGATACAAAAGGACTTGGGGAATGAATTTATGATCTGTGGCAGTGTTTTGGTACCATTTACTAAGAAAAGGAAAGCTGTTTTGTGAGTGTCAGCACCTGCACGGTGTGCTGGTGCCTCCCCCGAGATGGGGCTGAAACCAGCCCCCAAACTGTGGTACCAGTATGGGGGGTTGGACCTGGGGCTGGGGGCTGAGGAAGAGAGAGGGAAGCCCAGTCTAAGGCTGGTGGCAACCACAGGTGCTGATGGGAGATGTGGAGTTGGGATGAATCCTTCAGGACTGGGAGTCCTTGGTGCTGCACCCATAGAAGTGTCGGGGGCCCTGGTGGGGTGAGGACACAGCAGCAGCCTGTGCTCACTGGGGTGGGAGCCAGTGTGGGAAGGGTGAGCTGGATGTTGTGGGGAGGAGCCAGGGACTGACCTCGCTCACTGCAGGGGGACCTGAGCAGAGTTTGGGAGCCGAGGACCTTTGCATTCCCTCACTGAGGCAATCCCTGGCCATGCACAACCAAAGCCAGCGTGCCTTGGGCTCTGTGCTGGGGTTGCTCAGATGAGTCTTTTCTATCTGTGAACACTTTTGTAATGACCACTCTTTGTCTCTACTCTTTTTGTACGACTTTTTGGTGGGGAATTTTTTTGTCTGAAATAAATTCTTCAAACCGAACTGTTGCCTGGATAGTTTTCTGTTCCTCTTTCTGCTTCCCATTGTCTGGAGCCGTTCTGTGGCTGTTGGGATGTGGGAGTGCTCCCTGCCCTCTCTTCACTGCCCTGCAGGCACCCAGCTCCTGCACTGGGATTAACTGGGTCACTTGGCCAGCACTGCTCCCCAGCAGGACTGGTCCCCTGAGCCTCCAGCTCCTCTATATCTCTGCAGTTTTGGCACTTTCCCCCTTACCTGGGGTTCAGGGCTGCGAGCAAACCTGTTGTATTTTTCCACACTTGCTTCCTGTTTGTGTCCAGGCTCCTGGAGGACAGACACATTCTCCTCCGTCCCGGAAGCCTGGCAGGGACCCAGCAGGTCCAGCTGGGAGCTGGGACACTCTTGCCTTGGCTCAGCCAGCCCCAAGGAGGGTTGGGATCAGCCCCATGCTGCGCTGGCTGTGAGCTGCTGCTGTGTGGGAAGAGCAGGGAGGCTCCTTCACCTGCTTCCTTTGGGTGGAATTTGGTTTTTCACGGCATTTCCGTGCTCTGCATCTCTGCTGGGCACGGCAAATCTTAGTGCATGCAAGGCAGGGTTTGAGTCAGGGCTTTAGTTTTCCACTAACTGTGCTGCTTAAAAAATACTGCCACTGGAATGTGATTTCCCCCCCCCCCCTTTTATTTATTTTTTTTTTGTTTGCTGAGCTGCTCAGCCCCGCAGCTGCATCAGAGCACGTGCTCCTGCCCTGGGCCAGGGCAGAGAACTTGTCCCTGTGTTTGCCTGTGAGAACCTGGTGCTCCTGCAACCTTTATTCAAATCTGGTTTTCATTTGGCATCCCTGGCGCTCTGATTAATTTTTCCCGGGGGAGGATTAACCGGCCTCGCAGGGAATTTGTTTGCATCCCCGTTTGGGGGGATCGTGTCTGGATCTGCCGCTGGCAGCAGCGGCCGTGGCCGGTGCTGTGCGGCCTCCTGGGGAATTTTTGGGTGACATCAAAGGGGACACGAAGCACAGCGCTGCACCCCCCAGGTGGAGATGGCCCCGAAGGCAGCCCTGTGATGATCCCGGCCAGCTCCAGCCTGGCACAAGGGAGCCGTTTGTGGCGGCAAACGCCGAGAGCGGGGATGGCCGGGGGCTGCTGGTCAGCCCCGGATCATCCGCCCCGGCTGCACAAGGGGATGTTTATTCCCCCGGCCGGAGGGGGAGGCGAGCGCCCGCACCCCCCGTCTGTCCTGCTGCGTCACACGGTGACCGGGACAGGCCATGCCGGGCCGGGGAACCCAACGCCGGTGGGCAGCGCTCCCGATGACCGCGTGGGAGCGATCTTTCCAGCAGGGATTCTTCTAAACGCCTCCAGGTTTTCCCGGTACAGTCGGGCGAGTTTGGGGGGGCATGGCCAAGTTGGGGCTGCTGCCAGGAAAGGGCGACACTCCTGAATCCTGAACCTTGGAAGGGCTAAAAATACCTCGTCTGGACATTTGGAACCAGGGGACGGTGCAGACTCAGGCGGTGCTTTCACAACTGCTGGCAGCGCTGCCGGTGCTCCCTCCAACCTTCTCTTGTTTATCTGCCCCGGCTCCAAAGTCCTGGTTGAACAGCCCGGGCTGTTCCAGGTTTATTGGCACAGGGATTGGGGCTCGCTGGGGGTCTGCTGAGCCGGAACGGCCCCGTGCCCTGCGCGGCGATGCCGCGGCAGCAGCGGGACCCGACCCCGGGCAGGAGGCGCGTGATGCAATTACAGTGCCGGGATTATTTATAGCTCCTGGCCCCGTGCGCTGGAAAATGCTGCCCAGACCATCCGTCAGAATCTGCTCCTTGCGAGGGGCACGGAAATCCACCCCCAGCCCCTGCTCTGCTCCTCTGGCCTGTCATTTTTGCCTTTCAGTCCCAAAATTGTGGGACCTCTTTGCCTCGGCCGCGGGGCTGCTGGGAGCGCTCTCCCCACTGCAGCTCAGGGCTCTGCAGGGTGCTGGGACACCCCGGCCCTGCGGCCTCTTTCCGCAGCATTTTGGGGGGCTCCCCCTTCCCCCAGCCCTCCCCGTCCCCGGAGGATGCTCGGTGCCATCACGGTGGCCCCAGCCTGCCGCTGAGGCTGTTGTCCTGTGGGCTGGGGGGCAGTGGGGGACGGTGACACGCGAAGCTTGTGGCCGTCCCGGCGCTGGCAGGGACAGAATGTGCCGGGGCTGGCGCAGCCCTGCGAGGGCCGGGATTAGCTGCGCCGCTGCTGCCTCCGGCCCGGGCGCCCGTCCAGCTCCCAAAACAAGCACCGCCTTCCCCCGTCCCAGCTGGGCTGAGCCCTGCGGGGTGCAGCTCACCCCAGAACCTGCCGAGGGGCACCCGCCGGGGGCTGATCTGTTTGCACGGGGGACGGGCGGTGGTGATAAATCTGGATTTTGGCCCCGCTCTGCCCCCGCGCTGGGGTCAGGGTTCAGGCACTGCCCGAACTCAGCATCCTTGTGCCGGTGGGGTGCTGGGCTCGCAGCCCTCCCACCCAGTGGGGCAGCAGTCGGTGCTGACGGAGGCTCAGGAGCACGGGGACCTGCCCAGCCCGGGGCCCAGGTCCCCGAGCACCACAGGGACACGCACAGTCCCCGGCAGCACCAGGCCTTGCTTTGGGTTTGCTCCAGCCCCGGCGCTGCAGAAGCACCAGGGCTGAGGAGGGCATGGCTTAGCCCTGGGCAGCACCTTTGGGGTCTGGGACTCTGAGGCTCCCCTTCATGCGGCAGAGCTCTGCCAGGCCTCCGGGAAGCAGCCGTGCACCCTGACATGCCGGGGCGGCATCGCGGCCGCCCTCCGCCCGCTGACTCAGCCGCCCGTTTGCCGGAGCTGCTCCCGCCCACGGAAACCGCGGGCAAAGTCCCCGCATCCCTGCGCCGGGGCTTTTCCCGCCGGCTCCACGGGAATCGCAGCTTTTCCCCAGCCTGGTGCGGGCAGCGAGCCCCTCTCGCTGCGGGGAAAGCTGCGGAGAAACCGCAGGACTTTCTTACTCAAAATCTATTTTTTTTTTAATGCTAAAAAGCGGGGTCTGGAGCAGCCAGATGGCCACGTGCCACACATCCCGTCCCCTGTGAGCGTCGTGCCAGCAGCATGGTGACATCACCGGGACACAAACCACGATGGTGGCCGGTGCTGCCGGTGTTGTCTTTGCAGCGAACCGCCACCTTTATTCAGTATATCAAAGCCAACCACCTGTTTTTTTGGGTCTGACCCCTCACTTGGGGTCCCTCGCTGTTGGCACTGCCCGGCCCCTTGCACAGTCACTCCTAGCTCCTCCTTTCCTCGGGCAATGGAAAATTTTTGTGACTTCTTGACTTTCCTCCAGTTGTTTGGGAGCGAGGAAGGGGCCGGTGCCGCGCACAAACATGTCTATGTATAAACACTGGGGACCGCGCCAGGGATGGAGCCGCCGGCACCGGACCCTCCCCACGGAGCCGGGTGTCTCCTCTCCTGCCGGGACCCCAGTGTGGCGTTCCGTGCTCAGTGACCCAGAGCCGTCCCCGTGGGGACGAAAATATTTTGGCTTTGTTAAACAACAACACTTAAAGAAAAAAAAAAATCCCCCCCTCCCGGGTCATCCAGCGGTGGCATGTGATGTGTTGGCACACAAACAGGGAGCTTGGGGACAGCGCTCGCCCAGCTGGGGACGGGACACGGCTCCCACGCCACGCGCGGGGGATCCGCGGGTGACACGGCCGTGCCCTGTGCCAGGGATGTGACGCGACGGGACTTTGCTCCCAGCGCCGCTCCGCGCCCCGGCTGGGTTTGCCGTCGCTGCTTCGCAAATCGTGGAGAAGTTCCCGTCCAGCCCCGGGTGGGTGCGCGGCCCCCGGCGTGTCCAGGGGGAGGTGGCGCGGTGACATCCCGCGCCCTGACCCCCGCAGATAAAACCCTGCTCGTGTGGCAGCAGGGAGGAGCGAGGGGCGCCTCAGTCGCTGTGAGCTGCTCTGGGCGCCAGTGGGACACAGCTGTCCCCAGATGAGAGGCGAGGAGTGCGGGGCTGTCACCCTCACTGCTTCCTGCCACCTCAGGAGTGATGGGGCAGCCTTGTCAAACCCCACGGCTCTGATCCCTCCTCCCACGCCCCAGCCTCAAACTCTTCAGAAACCGGCTTGTGCTCCTTTTTTCTTCCCTATCACCCTGCAAGAAACAGCAAATTCGAGCTGATTCCGACAAAACAAAACAAAACAAAACAAACCCCAAAACCACCTCAGCCCAAGCTCGGTTTTGGGGGGAGAAGGGTCCAAGCCAGCTCACAGAGATGCCCAGACATCCCCACACATCCTGCAATGAACCCCCTCCCCTTTTCCCAACCTCATTGGCAAGCCTGAAGGCGGTTATCTGTAAGTGCGAGGGGTTATGTGGAATAAGGAGAGGGATTTTCCTGCTGAGCCGCTGTGTAAATGCCACCGCATCCGCGGCGATGGCCCGGGGGGTCCCGGCTGGTTGGAGGTGGCTGTGCCGGGCAGTGCCGGTGGGGAGGGACTGCCGGACGGTCCCGGGGGGTTCGAGCCGGTTCTCTCCGCTTTCCCGGCGGTTTTGGCGTGTGAAAAAAATGAGGGAGAGTCAATCTGCCTGCAAAGAGCTGGTAAACACCCTGGGAGCGGACCTGCGAGAAGGGGGGTTGCTCTGGGTCCTGTGTTTATTGCTGCAAAGCTGGGCTGGAGGCGTGCTGGGATGAGACAGATGGGGGAGGTTGCTGTAAAAAGACGATTTTTGGGGGGCTCTCTGGTTATCGAGTTGTCCTTAGCTCAACTCTGGCCGTCTGCTTGAGCAAAATATGTTTATGCTGCGAAACCTCTGGCCGGCTCCGCTGCCAAGGGGCAGGGAACGCGTGTGCGATAAGGGCGCAGCGTCCTCCCCTTCCCGATCACCCGATACCCAGGGGAGCGCACGGAGGCGGCCGCCCGCCCCCCGACACCCTGAGTTTATGATTTCTTTTACTACTATTATAAAGTTTCCGTTGAAATAAAAAACAAAACGAAACAAAAAAACCCTGTAATTCAATAGCTGTTGCTTTGCAGCTGCCAAAGCCTGGAAAGCTCCGGCCGTGCCAGCGGCTGAGCTGCCCCTGGGGCTGCCGGCCCTGCGAGCAGCCATCCGAGAACATTCAAACTGCAGGCAAGAAAATGCTTCCTGCCGTGGCCCGGGCGTTCCGGGCAGGGAGAAGATGTTTTTTGAACCAGCTCTCCCGGCTGGCGTGCTGGGGCTCGCAGCATCCCGGCGGGGTTTTCAGTGATCTGAGCATCCAGTGCCGCCCCGAGGGCAGCTCCGAGCCCCTCTCGGTGGCGGGGGGAAGATGAAATATTCACTTTCGCTGCTGCTTCAAGTGGTTTTCCGTGGCTGGCTTTGGAAGCAGCCGTGGCCGGGTGAGGCGGCTGCAGCTGACGCGAGCAGGAAAGAGCCGGGGCGGCCCCGGGGCCTGTTTGCGAAGTAGAACCGAGTTGTTGTTGTTGTTGTGACACCGAATGGTTGCAAAATGCCGGCGCTGAACTACCCGTGATTTTCAAAACAAGCTGAGCCCAGCTGCAGCTGGCGGCTGTCTGTCCACGTGTGTCCGTCTGTCCACCTGTGGGCCCCTTCCCCGCTGCGATGCCTGTACCAGCAGTGCTTGGGGTTTTTTTGGGGTGGGGCAGAAGAATCTCAGAAGCTTTTTCTAGGGAGGAAAAGCCCCAGTTCCCCATCTGCAGAGGTTTCCTACTGCAGGGAACTGCCAGGGATCCTGCCCAGGGAGGCTTTGCAGTGCTTGGGGGGTGGATGAGGTGAGCTGTCTGCAGCCTTTGAATTCTGCTTAAAATTCAATAATAATAATAAAAAAAAAAAATCCCAGGGATCAGTTTGTTTACTTAGGGATTAAGTCACCTAATCTGCCTGGCAGCGGGTGGCATTGTGGAGGTGGTGGCAGCGATGGCTTTTTGCCCGGCAAATAATCCTGCTCCCGGCCACGGCTGGTGGTCAGGCTGGGCTCAAACTTCTCCCTGGCATCAGCTCTTCTCCAGGATGGGGTTTAGGGAGCAGGAAATGGTGCTGAGTGCAGGGAAAGGGTTGGGAGAGGCGTGTGTGGATGAGGGAAGGGACTGGGAAAGGGATGGATGAATGAGGGAGGGGCTTGCAGAGTTGTGACCTTCTCCTCTGCCCGTGTTAAAGCCAGACTGTGGCTCTGTAGGGCTGTTTCCCCGAGGCTGGAAAACAGGTTAGACTTCTCAACCTGGGAGCAAAACATCTTGATCTGGTGTTAAACTATCAGTCTGGGCCTGCAGGGATGGACCTCTCCCCCTGCAGGGGCTCAGACCCCCCCAAGAGCTGATGTTGATGGGGCTGTAGCAAACCCCTCTGGCTATTTTATGTTCTATCTCTGAGATCACATCCCCCAAAATCAACAGGAAATGGCTTCAAGTCGTACCAGGAGAGGTTTAGGTCGGATATTAGGAAAAATTCCTTCATGGAAATGGTTGTCAAGCGTTGGCACAGGCTGCTCTGGGCAGTGGTGGAGGCACCAGCCCTGCAGGGATTCAAAAGCTGTGTGCCTGTGGCACCTGGGGACATGGGTCAGTGGTGGGCTTGGCACTGCTGGGTTAGTAGCTGGACTCAATGATCTTAGAGGGCTTTTCCAACCTGAACTATCCTGTGATTCCAGAAAATCCAAGAGCCAATCCCCAGGCTGCCAGCACCCCCCTGCAGCTCCTTCTGGCTGCCCCAGCTGCTCCCCAGGGCTGCAGAGCTCAACTCTCCACTCCACGAGAGCAAGTGGAGCCAGCTCAATCCCTGTGCACTGTCCCCAGGGCCATTTGCTTTTGGGGACACAGCACAGGGACCCTGTGAGAATTGGGAGAATAGGGAGAATTGGGGTTTTTCCCTTTAGGGCAGGGATGCCCCACACTTGTGCCAGCAAATGACATTGTCACGGATGGTGTGTGGGCAGTGCGGGCACCATTGGCTGTGAGCAGGGGACCTCATGGAGTGACTTTGGGCTCCATGCATCCTAATGGCACTGGGCTGACCTTTGTCTTCCCTGCTGGGGTGGATTTTGGCTGCTTTTCCCAGAGCAGTCATGGAAAGAGTCCCCCGTTGGTGTAATGAGTTCCCTGCTGGGTGTAATGAGTTGTCTTCAGGCTGTGGGTGGCAGTGGCTCTTGCCAGCCCTAACCAGCACCCTGTGGCACGTCTGGGTGCTGTGCTGGGATAGAGGAGCTGGCAAGGTCACATCCTGGCTGCAAAAGCTGGCCTGGCAGCTGTCCTTGGGTCACCAAGCTCAGTGTGGTGCCTGGGGACTCATTTGGAAACCAGTCCTGTGAAATTTAAACTAATTAGCAAGTCCTGAGCCGCTCACTAGCACTAATTGGCAAGCCTGGCTTGATTAGTTTTCCTTGGCACGTCCATGGCTCCACATGGCAGAGCACTGGCCAGCTTGGGACACATGTGGGGAAAAATGCACGGGGCCACTGGTGGGGACAGAGCCCTTGGTGGGGACAGAGTCATCCCTGAAGGTGTCAGAGGGGATGTGAGTGGCACCATGGATGGGATGTGTCCCTGGGGAGTGACCCGATGGGGGCAGTGAGGGGGTCTGGTGTCCCCTCCCTGCCCAGGGTGTTTTTGTGCAGGCCTGGCTGTCCTGCTGTGAACTCTTCCCATGAGCTGGAATGATTAACTGACCAGCCTTGCTGCTGGCCCCGAGCCAGGCCATGTGTTTACTGCTGCCACCCAGCCATGCTGAGCTTTCAGTGACCTCAGAGCTTTCCTCATCGCTCTGACCCCCAAACCCGGCTGAAAACAGGGGCCGGGGCTGGAACCCGAGCGTGCCTCCAGCCCGTAACCAGATACTTCCTGCACATGTGCCTGGTGTGCTCTGAAGTGAGCCTGGAGTCGCCCAAATCTCAACAAAATCCCTAAATCTGGTCTCTCTGCTGGGCTTCTGCGTGGCAGGATGCCAGATCCTCCCCCTCCAGCCGATCCCCAGGGATTTGGGAGGCTGGGGACGCGAAGCTGCCGGGCACAGGGGCCTGGCACAGACTCCTGACGCACACTCCTGACAACGCAGGGAGGGAACGATGGATTTGCTCTGCCAAGAGGTTGGGAATCGCCGCGGGGACGTGGGGCTGGTGCCACCTCGTGGCTCCGGCAGCCGCTGAGCCGGGCGGGACGCGCGGCAATGGTGACACCGTGCTGGGCAGCGGTGGCACGGCGATGATGACACCGTGGCGGGCAGCGGTGGCACGGCGATGGTGACACCGTGCTGGGCAGCGGTGGCACGGCGATGGTGACACCGTGCTGGGCAGCGGTGGCACGGCAATGGTGACACCGTGCCGGGCAGCGGTGGCACGGCGATGGTGACACCGTGCCGGGGGTCCCGCATGTGCCCACCTGGGTGAGACCCTCAGCCACGGGAGCCACAGCACCGCAGTCTCCTCGTCCCCGGAGCGCCGGGAATGGCCAGAAAGCCAGCCCAGCCGTCCCGGCCGAGGTGTGGCTGAAGGTGCCACCCTGGGGCTCTGTCTCCGCTCGGCAGCGCCGCGGTTTCCGCCCGCGGGTGCCGCTGCTGCGAGCGCAGTTTGAGTGAAACACTCTGCAAAACACGAGTGGGGCCGAGAGCGGCAGCGAGGAGGCCGAGTGTCAATGGCTGAGACACCGCGGCTCTGCCGGGGCTGCCGCACCTGGATTTCCCCCCGTGTTACTAAACCCACGTAGCTTTTAGGTTTTTAAGGTTTTTTTTGCCCTCTCAGCAACTAAACATCGCCGCGCCAGGCAGAGAAAACCACAAATCGCTTTTCGTCTTCAGTTTTGTCCCAGATAAGGCCCGAGGCGTCGGCGTGGCCCCACGGGAAGGGGCTGGGGGGCCCCCCTGGATCACGCCCGTCCCGGCTGCCTGGCTGCGTCCTCCACAGCGCCGTGGATTGAACCTCGGCTCTAAATCCTTGCTGTAATCTGCTCGGGTCAGGCGAGGAAAAAGCATCTCAGCCCTGCTGCTTTGTACAGTTATTTGATTTTTTTAATATTGCATTTATTCTTAATTTTTTTTTCCCAGGTAGCTGGTGTTTGCTGCTGGGGCTTTTTGCGTCCCCACCAGGACACTGCTACAGAGGTAGCAGCCGGCTGGGATGACGCTCTGCCTCTCCTCCTAATCCGGGCATGGAAATACCCCCCATGGCCAGACTCTGCAGCCACCTTTGCTCGGGTTTTGTCGCCAGTGAAAGGTTGAGGCTGGAAATTGCGTGGCCAAAACCTGTCCCGGTGCAATGCTGCATCCAGAGGCATCGCCCTCTGTGTCCTGGAAACCAGAAAACCCCTGAAAGTGCCGGTGCCATCCACGGGCACTCAGCATCCCGCACAGACACTCTGCATCCCCAGGGACACCCCCGTGCCCTTCCTGCCTTCCATCCCCTCTGCTCCAGCCTGGTGATGGCTACGGCACCGAGTTCTCCGGCGAGGGATCCCATCCTTCCTCATCCCTGATGATGATGGGTTTGTCGGAGATGAGCAGGGCAATGGGGATCAGCGGCTGGTGCAGTCTCTGCCTTCCCTCCTCTTCCTCCTCCTCCTCCTCTCCAGGGGGGTGCCCGGTGCAGCTGGTGCTGCCAGAGGCTGCAGATCTCAGCGGGCTCAGCATTTCCTGCCTGCGGTAGGCGAAGGGCAGCTCCTCCCCGCAGCCCGGCGGGGACAGCAGCACCGCCGCGGGCTTTTCCAGCGCGGGGCCGGGCTGCGACACGTCGGGGTGTGGCACCGCAGCCTGGGTGCCCGTGTCAGTCGTCTCTTCGCTGGGATTCGGCTCCACTAGCTGCAGCTCGGCTGGGTTGAACCTCTCCGAGGGCTCCAGAAGGCCTGGCCGGGGCTGGCCCTAAGGGTTGGGTGGGTTTGGGGTGGAACATCGCGTGCCAGGGCTGTACATGGGCGTTTGGGGCTGTGGGATCTGCTCCCTGCTGCGCCTGACACCTCACCTGGCTCATCTCGCCGGCCGAGAACTGGATGGCTTTGGTGCCCGCGGGCTTGGGAAGGGGTGGGAAGAGGAGGCGGCGAGCCCTGGGGAGGGAGTGGTTGGTGAGGGGGTGGGTAAAGCTGGGGGTGGCCTGAGCGGCATTGGGGACGGGGGTGCTCTGTCACCTCTTTTTGCTCAGGTGGTAGATGGCAGCTGCGACGGGGAGACCAAGAGAGATGCCCAGGTACTTCAGGTTGTCTCTCCACGCTGCTCCCTGGGGACCTGGGGATAGGCACGGCTGGGTGGTGGCATTCGTGCCCCCAGGAGGGACATAGGAGACGTTTTGGGGTGAGGGCGAGCACACAGTGGGGAGAACATCCCCTGAGGAGCGGGGAGCTCTCAGGGTCTCAGCCATTACCCAGCGCCTTGGTCCGGAAGTGCCACCAAGGGCCGCAGGTCCTCTCGCTGTCCTCTGTCACCTCCAAAACAGCCACCCTGTAGGCTGTGCCAGGCTGGAGGTTTTGGAGGGTGTAGTTTGATGCCGTGGCATCCACTTCACTGTCTGGGCAAACAAAACCGAGTGTGGGGCAGTGTGGCAGCTGCCTGCGGGCAGCCCCCTCCTCCTGCCCCACTCACAGGTCACGTTGTCCCCCTTGGCCCCGTGGCAGATGAGGTACTTGGCCAGCGCGCCGGGACAGGCGGCACGTGGGGACGGTTTCCAGTGGAGCACGGCTGCGGCATCTCCGGTGCTGATGTTGACGGGCACGGCCAGCGAATCTGCGCGCAAAAACCCGGGGGATTATTTCAGGAGCGCCCCCCCCGGAGCGAAACCCTGCGCGGATGCTCCGCGCTCGCACACGCACCGTTGCCGGCGTAGCGGTGCCACAGGGCGAAGGTGGCCCAGCCCCGCTCCACGTCCCAGCCGTGCACGGCCAGGCGGTGACAGCCCGGCGCTCCCAGCGCTCCTGGGGAGGAACCGGGGGGGCTGCTGAGACCCTCAGGCCCCGAGAGGGGGGACAGCGCGGGGCTTGGGGCGCTCCCTTGCCTGTCTGCACGTGGATGCTGTTGGCAGGGAATTCCTGCGGGACGCAGACCCCCTGTTTCGGGGGCTCTGGCAGCGTCTGCTGCTCGAAGCAGAAGGCATCGCCGGGGACCGGCGCTTCCCACTGGGCAGTCACGGTGCTGCCGGCCACGCTGATCTCCTTGAAGCTGAGATCTGGGATGAAACGGGGGATGTTCGGGGTAGCTGGAAAAAGACAGCGGCCTGAGGCCTGCCGGGGGAGCTCAGCGCTTCGAGAGGGGCGGTACCTGCGTGCTGCTCTGGCGGCACACCGAGCTGCTGCGCCGGGCCCGGCCCCGCGGCGTTAACCGCGGCCAGCAGGATTTGGTATTCAGCCCCGGAGAGGGTGAGGTTGTGCTCTGTCACCTCCCAGCCCAGCAGCACAGTGTCCTCCTCCTCTGACTCTGCACAGCCACACGCCAACATGTGGACCTCCAGCTTGTAGGTGACATCCCTTTGCTCCTTGAGGACTGGCTGGGGAGGAAAAGGGGGCGACTCAGGGGGTGAAATGGTGGGGGACACCCAGGAGAGTCTCCAGGGATGCCACTGTACCTGCCAGCTCAGCCTCAGCACCCGCTGCCCGTCTCTCCCCAGTTTGCCCAGCTGATGGCTCAGCACCGGGCTCTCCAGGATTTCTGCAGGAGGAACAAGCCTGACTGAGCCATTAACATTTTTGGGAGTTGCTGGGATCTCACCAGGCTCCTCTTCTCTTCCTCACCCTCGGGAACAGAGATGTTGCTGCTCCAGTCACTCCAGTAGCTGCTCCAGTGGGGAAGCTTGTGCCGGAGCTGGACCACGAAGGTGCCATTGAGCCCCAGGGCACAGGTCACTGGAGAGGGGTGGCAGCAGGGTCAGGCGGGGGGTGACCCCTCCTTTCCCCATCACGGGGTGCTGGCTGGGGAGCACCCCCGGGAGAAGCTTTTCCCCAAAAACCCCACAGGATAAACCAACCTGAGTCATCTTCACCTGTCACCATCACAGTCTCACATGTCACCTGCAGAGAGAAGCAGGCATGGAGACGCCCACCCAGTAAAAACAGTATTTTACTGGGACATCAGTGCTCATCCCAAACATTCCAGGGGCTGGGAGAGCCAAACAGTGCAGGGGACATGGTGGCCAGGGTCCCCCTCAATCCTGAGGCCCTCCTGGCAGCAACTGAAAAGGATGAGGGGTCCCCAGTTGTGAGAGCTTCACTGGGGACAAGCATCTGGATTTGATCTGTTGTCGTCATTAGTATAATCTGGGGTTTTGTCTGTGTAATCCCTGAGAATCCTGTTATGGGCAGCAGTAGGATCCAATGGCCAGAGGACAAGGCAGAGCCGATAACGCAGAGAAGCAGATGGGACACAGCTGGGTTTGGGGGGGGACAGTGACATCACTGAGCCCCTACACTCCCTGGGCTGCCCTGATGCTCCTGACTGCCCTGTCAGTCACTGCCAGCTCCAGCAAACAGCATTTTTACCTGTGTCCAGCCGCTGTCTCCCACCCTCCAGAAGCGAGCCTCGTGCTCGCTGGCAGCTCGTGGTGGCAGCTCCAGGCCTTGGCACCGTGGCCGTGGCACCCGCACCCTCAGCTTGCCACCAGTCTTGGAGAAGGGCATAGCAGCAGGAGGATCCAGTTTGACTGGAAAGATGAGGTGGTTTTGGGTGGTCTGGCAGTTTTTAGTGCCGGTACTGGCTGCCAGCCTGGTCCCCAGGGCACTCACCAGCCGTGTTGAGGTGAAGGGTGTGGTTGGGGGTCCTGCGGACCTGGTCCCCCCAGCGTGCCTCCACCCAGGCCGTGGTGTTCTCCAGGACGTACACCTCCTGATGCCAGAGGCTGTAGCTGGTCACCGTGCCCACCTCAAACCGGCAGCACGGGCTGCGCGTCTCAAAGCTGGGGAGGGAGCGGGCACAGGGTGGGATCCGGACACATCCCGTGGGCTTCCCCTCCCCACCGCGCTGCCCAACTCACCGCAAGTTCAGGATGTAGGAGGTGTTGCCGGCGGGGCCGAGGGGCGGCCAGGAGCAGTGGAAAAGCCTGTAGTTGTTGCATTTCTTCCAGCAGGAGACGTCGTGGGCTGCCGCGGTGCCTGCGGGACAGGGCAGTGGCTGGAGGCTCCTGCATCCCAAACTCCATCCCGTGCATGGAGGAGCCAAGTGTGGTTGTTGCCTGCTTGCCATGGGGCCCAAATGTGGAATCAAAGCAGCTGCACCGGCGATTCTTAGCCCAAGCCCCCCGTGTTCCCCCTCCCCGGTGATGCGGCGCTGGCCGGTGCCACTCGCCCCGGTTCCTGCCCGCTGCCGTCGGGGATTCACCATCTTTACTCCGTCCCTGTGGTTTTGTGTGAGTATCTCCATCTCTCTCCGGGAGCTCCCCAGGTCTTATCGCCCCCGAATCATTCATTGAAAGTCTTCTGAAGTTATCTCTCATCTGCCAGCACCGCAGGAGCACTTACCGCCCTGCGCCAGCGCCGCCAGCGCCGCCAGCAGCCAGCCCAGCATCGCCCACCCGGGCTGTCCCACACCGGATCCGGGGCTCCGCTGCCCTTCCCGGCTGCCCAGTGCCCCGGCACCCCGCGGGCGCCCCTCACGGCCTTGGCGGCAGCCCCGGTGCTCAGCGCAGCTTCCCGCGCTTGGGGTTTCCTCTTCTTCTGCGAGTGTGCCGTTCCCAGGCAGGGCAGAGCCCCAGACGTGAGAGCATGCCCCACTTTTACCAAAAACAAAAGAGAAAGCAACCAAAAGATCCCCCTTTTTCTGGCCGCACGGCTGCCGGGATGAGGCCAACGCTGCCCCGCGGCTGCCCCGCGTGTCCCGGCCG
>VXBQ01006089.1:3895-17692 GCA_013400175.1 Phainopepla nitens | reverse complement strand
GCTGTGTGTGCTGGGGGGACGCCCAGTGAGCCCTCATCCTGGTTGTGTGTCCTGGGGGACACCCAGAGAGCCCTCATCCTGGTTGTGTGTGCTGGGGGACACCCAGAGAGCCCTCATCCTGGGTGCAGGGAGGTGCAGAGGAGGGGTTTGGGCGGCCCCAAGCAGATTGCCTGGTGGCTGAGACCTTCAAAAGAATTGAGGCTTCTGGTTTTAGCCCCATCTCTCTCCTGGTTTTAGCAGGGGAGAGATGCCAGGGGGAGGTGAGGTGTGCTGGATGTCCGGTGTGGAGCTCTGTCCATCCCTGTACAGCTCTGTCCATCCCTGTAAAGCTCTGTCCATGCCTGTGGAGCTCTGTCCATCCCTGTAAAGCTCTGTCCATCCCTGTACAGCTCTGTCCATGCCTGTGGAGCTCTGTCCATGCCTGTAGAGCTCTGTCCATGCCTGTACAGCTCTGTCCATCCCTGTAGAGCTCTGTCCATCCCTCTAGAGCTCTGTCCATGCCTGTGGAGCTCTGTCCATCCCTGTAGAGCTCTGTCCATCCCTCTAGAGCTCTGTCCATGCCTGTGGAGCTCTGTCCATGCCTGTACAGCTCTGTCTGTGTNTCCATCCCTGTACAGCTCTGTCCATCCCTGTAGAGCTCTGTCCATGCCTGTGGAGCTCTGTCCATGCCTGTACAGCTCTGTCCATGCTTGTGGAGCTCTGTCCATGCCTTGCTGGCATTGGCTGTTCATCAGTGTCCTGTTCACCCACCTGGAAGGACCTGTTGTGAATCACTGTCCTCTACATCCTGGATGCCACATCTGCCACTCCCTTCTGTTTTTGGGATCTGAAGAGAATCCCTTCGCTTCCAGCTCACCCCCTCAGTGCTGTGGGTGTTTGTGGTGTGATGTTAAACGGTGTCCTTTAATTATCAGCATCTCTGTGGGTTCCTGTTCCCAGCTTGGGGAGGAAACTCAGAATCTTTTGCAGAATCTGCAGCCTGAGGAAGCGGAAGTAGGGGAAGGGGAGGGTTGTCCTCGTGCTTGAGCTTCTGCTCCATGCTGTGGATATTTGCAGTTTCCTTTTGGCAGAGTGAAGGAGAACTAAAATGAGCCCAGAATGTTTGAAATGGGGTTGAAATGTGGGAGTGGGGTACAACAGGAGTGGGGCTGCAGCAGTAGGGATTTTTGGGGCTGAGCCACTCTTGCAGGCAGCTTTGGACTCAGGGCTGAAAGGAAAAACAAAAATCCTGTGAGGATTGAAGCCTTGTGAGCTGGGAGGGTGGGAATGGAGATGGGGATGTGAAGACCCAGCGCTTGCGGATGTGGCCTTGCAGAGATGCTCTGTGGGAAGCTGGGCTGTGGTACCAGGATGGGATTTTTGGGGAGTTTTGGGGTGTTGGGGTGCTGGTGCTGCTTTTCACCTGGTGCTGCTGCATGTGGCTCCCTCCTGCTGCCAGACAGAGCACGGCCCAGCCGGAGCAAACTTCCCACAAATTCCTGGTGACACTGCAGTCTCAGGGGGTTGGGACTGTCCTCTCTGCTGTGATGTGGGGACCACCAAGGGAAAGGAGATTTACAGGAACTGGGGGCATTTTCCATGCACTGGAGCAGGCCAGGTTGTGGCTGCTTGGCATTTCCACTGCTTCCTCCTTTTACATCCCTTTTTCTATTCCTTCCCTGGGGCTGTTGCCCAAGGGACCTCCTGCCTCTGCCCTCTCCAGCGAGCCAAAACCAGAAGTGGGACCTTGATGGGACAATTCTTTGTTAAAAATAACCGTCTGCCCCTCTCTGGCAGCACTGGGCCTGGGGATGGATCTTCCCTGTGTCAGGAGATCTGTAACCAGTGGGGTGACAGCAGCCGTGTTCCCTGGCACAGGAATTTATGTGCAAACAGATATTTATGTGCCTGAACCCATCCAGCTCTGGCTGTCACTGGTTCCCTAAATTAATTCCCTCTCTTTCTTCCCCAGTTGCCGAAGCAGCAATAGGAAGAGCTTAGTGGTGGGCACCCCCTCTCCGACCCTCTCGAGGCCTCTGTCCCCGCTCTCTGTGCCAACAGGTGAGGGATTACCCCCAGTGCATGGGCTCAGCATCTCCCAAAATTACCCAAATATGCTTCAGCACCTTGTCAGCAGCAGTGGACTGGCTCCTGGCTGCCAAGTGCCTTTTCCAGGGGGAAAATAGCTTGGGAAGTGACTTGAACACTTTCCGCTGAAGGAGCAGCCCAAAGCACCCTGGACATTGTACTGGGGTGGGTTTTGAGATTAATTTTGCCCTTTCTCCCTGCAGCTGGGAGCAGTCCCTTGGACAGCCCACGGAATTTCTCTGCCAGCACCTCCATCAACTTCCCCTTTGCTCGCAGGTGAGCTCCCAACCACAGTCCCAGGGCAGTAAATATTCACCAGTAAAGATCATTCCCTGACCAGGGAACTGTTCTGTTGATCTCAGGTGACTCATTTTGCTTTTATTTTTGCTTTTCTTCTGCCTGCTTTCTGGCCTGGTGGTGTTTCCTCTGCCATGACTTGTTCCTCCCTCCACCCCAGCCATGCTCCTCGGACTGACAGGCAAGTACCAGGGATGGGCATGGGCTGCACTTTGTCTGCTCCACATCATCAGGGACCTTGTTTTCTAAGTGTTCAAGGCCGAGCTGGACAGGGCTTGGAGCAATCTGCTCAAGTGCAAAGTGTCTCTGCACATGGCAGGGAGTGGGGCTGGGTCTTTATGGTCCTTTCCAATGCAAGCCCATCTGGGATTCTCTGACTCTTTGTTTGCATTGCTGGGTGGGAAATTTTGCACCAGGACTGGGCTCCCTGCAGCTCTGGGAGCAGAAATTATCTGTGTTCCCATCACACCACCCCTGGCCATGTGTTCAGCCCCATCTCAGACTCCTGATGGATTCTCAGAAGATATCCAGAGATGGATGCTCATCCAGGTCCCCACAGAGGCAGATCCTGCTGCATCCCCTCCCCAGCCCATGCTGCCCAGATGCAGCCACCAAACCCTGTTTAACTAATTAATTAATTGTGCACATGGAGGGCGGGTGGCTGATTTTATCCCATCAATCGTCACATGGAAAAACGCCGGAGGCTCTCGGGTGGTTCACACACTTGTAGCAGAGGAACAGCCAGGCTGTGGGGTCAGGAGTTGGAGAGTGCTGGAGCTGGATGTGGCACCCTGCCAGCTCCTGCTGTCCTTGACCCCGCACGGGAAATGGCAGTGGGAGCTGAAGAGCCTCGTCTTGACCTGGACGTGTCCCCATCCCTCGGAAACATCTCCAAGAGGAAGCATTCGCCTGCGTACGAGCAGTTCCCTTCCTGTTTATGGCCAGGCTCTGCTCCCCGGCGCCTGCTGTCTCAGGATGAGTCTTTGGGAATCCCAGTTTCTTACCAAGAAAACTCCCAGCGGGCTGTATTTTGCTCTAATTAAAAATCAGACTCTTGCAGGCGTTTTTTTTTTGCCTTGTCTGAAATGGATTTGATGGAGCTCTGCCCCTGTGCAGTGACCCCGCTGCCTGCCACTGTCCCTGCACACTGTGGCTGCAGAACAGCCCCCCTCACCTGCAAACCCCTTATTTCACTCAATTTCAGTCCATTCTGAAAAGAGGTTTCAGGGCTTTATTCCTCAAGCCGTGCCTGTTCCCCAGCTTTTGGCTCTGATGTTGCTGGTTTGCATTTAGATGTTTTTTTCCCCTGTATGTGATTGTCACGTTTGCACTGGCAGGGCTGATGGCAGAAGGTGGTCACTGGCTTCGTTACCCTCCTCTGGCTATGGGACCAACACCCCCAGCTCCACGGTCTCGGTAACTTTTGCTTTCTCACGGTGGTAGATGATAAGATCCTAAACCCCTGATTTTTGGTGAAATGCCTCCCAAGCTCCACAGTGCTGGGTTCTAAAGGACCTCATGCTTTAGCTGCATCCTGCTTGCCAAATGAGCTTTTAAGAAGGTTGTAAGGCTTGGCTGTGGGCTCGCAGCATCCCTGGGGGTTACAGTGTCTCATTACAGCCTCTCAGGGTAACTTCATCCCTGGGGTTGCAGCATCTCTGGCATTAGAGCATCGCTGGGAGTTACAGCATCCCTGGGTGTGACAGGACTGAGCTGCCTGGGCTGCTGGAGTTACAAGGCATGGGGCTCAGTGGGGCCACACTGAGTGGGAGAATGGGGCATTTTGGGCTGGGAGTGAGCAGTTCAGACCTCTCCACGCTGCTCCTCTGCACATTTCACCCTCCCAAGCCCGGCTCATGCTGCCTGTCAGTGTTTCCAGCCTCCTGAGAGGCTCGGAGGGATATTTCCCTCACGGGCTCGCCGGTTCCCACCCCACGGCCAGCAAGCACGGCCCCATGCACTGATCCCCTGCTTCCCTCTCTCTCCTGCCAGTCATCTTCATCCTCCCAGGAGCGCCTGCACCAGCTGCCGTACCAGCCCACCCCCGACGAGCTGCATTTCCTTTCTAAGCATTTCCGCAGTACGGAGAGCGTCACGGACGAGGAGGGCAGGCACTCGCCCTGCCTGCGCCCCCGATCCAGGAGCCTCAGGTGGGAAGGAGCTCCCAGGACAGCACACAGGGTGCTGGCATCCTCTGCCCTCTCCCAGCTGTTCCTGTCCCAAACCCTGATGTGGGTTTTCCCCTTGTGGGGAAGTGGAGAAAATTTGGCTTGAGGTTGTGGGTACCTCATCCCTGGAAATGTTCAAGGTCAGGTTGGATGGGGCTGTGAGTGACCTGGTGGAAGGCTCTCACTCCTGGCCACTTCCCTGCCTGGATATTTATTGCCCAAGCTTTTTTCAACTGTTGAATTTGTGAAAATGAAGGGGTTTCATGAAAAATTTGTGAGAATGAAGGGGTTTCCACCACTGGCCTGGTGGAAGGTGTCCCAAAGTATTCCATGATTCTGTGATCCTAAGCTCCATGGCCTGGTTGTCAGCATCTTCTCAGCTGTTGGGACGTGGCATTGCCCTCCTGGCAGCAGGCAATACCTGTCTCCTAGAGCTGAAGCTGGAGAAACTGGGATCTGTTCCACAGTTGTTGGTTTGCAGCTTCTCTCTCAGTTGTCTGAATTATTTTGGTGGTGAGGAAGGGATCATCAAACAGAATCAAGCAGTGGCCATCCTTGTTGCTGTTAAAAAATAAAAATCCCATTTCTGGGCTTGGATCAGAAAACATCACCTTTGCTTGCTGGGACCAGCAAAAAAAAAAAAAAAAAAAAACATAAGGAGTGCAGGTGAATGGGCACTGGTGGGCTGGAGAGAGGAAAATTTGGAGAAGGCATCAAGCCAGAGGCCACAGCATTGTGTGAGCTGACCTGCTGAGCTCCACCTTGCTGCTCCAAGACCATACCTGTGCAGTGAGCCACCCACACTGCCCAGCACCAGAGGCTTGTGCTTTTTGCAGGGGGTGTTTTGGTTAAATCCTCTTTTCCCCCTGAAAAATCTCCCAACCCTCTTTGCTACCAGAGGCAGAGTCACAGCCCTGTGGGTTGCCGGCTGAAATTTCATTAAAATCAGATTAATTATCTGACAGGGGTTTGTAGGTGGTGAGATTTTCACTGAGGAGATGCCAGTTCTGCAGTTGGCATGGCAAAGGCTGGGGCAGGGCTGGTTTTAAACACCACGTTTATTATTTTATAGTGGTTAATGAGTTGCTGGCTGCTCCTGCCACTTGCTTTGCATAACGGGATCACCAGGCAGAGCCCTGGGAGGGGCAGTGTTGGGTGAGGGAAGGAGGAAAACCATGTTTAATGAAGGCTACTGTGTCCACCATGAGGTTTGGTTGGGTTTTTTGTTTGCTGGTGAGCTGCAAAAATGGCAACGATGGCAAGAAATTGTGGGATTCAGAGGAGGGGAAAGATGAGCTCATTCTTCAAAGCCGAGTGGGTGATGGAACAGCCTCTCAGTTCTGGATTTCCACGTGACTTGTGTTTGGGGACTTTCCCTAGACCACAACCCAGGGACTCCAGTGATCAGGACGCTGCTGGGAGTGCTGGCCCAAGGCTGATGGCTCCACTTGGATGAGTTTTAACCACTTGGAACCAGGAGTTAGGAGGAGGGACCAAATTGCTCTCCAGGAGTAGTGGCTATTTGCATAGATGCAAATGACTTGAACCCCGTAACAGCGCCGTTTTCCTCCCTCTGCAGCCCTGGACGGACGAGCGGAACGTTCGATAATGAGGTGGTGATGATGAACCATGTCTACAAGGAGAGGTTCCCCAAGGTAACTGCCAGGACTGGGGGATGAGCGTGGTGGTGCCTCCATGGCATCCTGGCAGCACCAGAGCACCCTCTCCTCCCTGTGGGAGTGTGGAATGTGGGTAGATCATGGGGGGTGCTGGGGACACTGGAGATGTGATAAACCTGTGGTTTGTTATCCACACAAGTGCCCGGTCACACAAGCAGGCAGAGCTCTCTGGAGACTTCGGTGGAGTTTTGCAGTCTGTTGAAGCTGGGTCTCAGCTGGGGCCTTGATGTGTATGTGGATATTTGAGCTGCAGGAGGTGGTGGGATGAGATTCTGGAGGGCCAAACCCCAGTGCAGGAGGTACGGTGAGATCCCGGATGGTCAAATCAAATACAGGCGGTGTAGAGTGAGATCCTGGCTGGCCAAACGCAGTCCAGGAGGTAGGATGAGATCCTGGCTGGTAAAACCCAGTGCAGGAGGTGGTAGGATGGCATCCTGGCTGGCCAAACCCCAGTGCAGGAGGTGGTAGGGTGAGATCCTGGCTGGCCAAACCCCAGTGCAGGAAGTGGTAGGGTGAGATCCTGGCTGGTAAAAGCCAGTGCAGGAGGTGGTAGGGTGAGATCCTGGCTGGGCAGACCCCAGTGCAGGAGGTGGTAGGGGGAGATCCTGGCTGGCCATGGGGACGTGTGTTCCTGGCCATCACCATCCGCTCTGCCTTGCAGGCCACAGCCCAGATGGAAGAGCGCCTGCAGGACACCATCACAAACTTCTCCCCCAGCAGCACCCTGCCCCTGGCTGATGGGGTGCTGGGCTTCATCCACCACCAGATCATCGAGCTGGCCCGAGACTGCCTGGCCAAGTCCCAGGGAGCTCTCATCACCTCCCGCTACTTCATGGAGCTGCAGGAGAAGCTGGAGAAGATGCTCCGAGATGTGAGTATAGGGCAGTTCCCTGCCTGGTGTCACCTTGTGAGGCCACCAAGAGACACCTGGCTTCTGTCTCCATTCCCAACAGGCTCAGGAGCGTTCTGAGAGCGAGGAGGTGAAGTTCATTGACCAGTTGGTGAGGAAGCTGCTGATCATCATCTCCCGCCCTGCCCGACTTCTGGAGTGCCTGGTAAGAGGTGGAAGGTCCTGTCTTGTCTTTCATGGTTCTGTGCCAGCCCAGAGAGGAGGCAAAGCCTCCAGGAAGTGGATCCCTGGAAGTGTCCAAGGCCAGGCTGGACAGAGCTTGGAGCAACCTGGGATGGGGGAAGGTGTCCCTGCCCATGGCAGGCGGTGGAATTAGATGATTTTTAAGTTCCCTTCCAGCCCAAACCATTTTGTGATTCTGGGGTTTTTAGGGCTTTTTGTTTTGGTTGATTTGCTGAATTTCTAAAGCAGTGACCTTGTGCTGTGGTTCCTGATGAAATTTTCATCTCTCTTAGTTTTTCTTCCAAGGCCAACTCACAGAGTTACATTTGTTTTTCCATCACCCTTGACATGGGGAATGATGGGAGAATGATGCATCCAGGGCCTGTCCTCAATTGCAGGTGTCACCTGCAAGGCTTAGAGGAAAAGTTTAACTTTGCAAAATCTCTCTCCTCAACTGTGCTCGGTTTTCCCCATCCAGGAGTTTGACCCAGAGGAATTTTACCATCTCCTGGAAGCTGCAGAAGGACATGCCAAAGTTGGACAGGGAATAAAGACCGATATTCCCCGATACATCATCAGCCAACTGGGGCTCGTCAAGGACCCACTGGAGGGTAGGGAAGCACTTGGCCTGGGGGCTCTGAGGTCTGCAGCAGGATGTGGACTCCCAGTTTGGCCACTGGTGATCATGACTGAGCACTGGGAGGTGTCAGGGAGACCTGTAGGGCTGAGCTGGTGTCATGGTGGAGAGGTCACAGCAGGACCAGGACGATGGCCAAGCCCTTCTGGTCAGCCCCACATCCCTTATTATTGCTTCCAACACGTTCAGCAAAGCAGATTAAGCTCAAAAACACTTAATCCGTGGCCCTGGGAGGGAATCATAATCCCTGGAGAACACAGGAATGACTATCAAAAAAAAAAAAGAATTATATAAATGTTTAACCTCGTGTTGAACCTCTTAACGTCATGACCTGAATTTCTCCATACGATAGCTCGAGCAAAGCACGTGGCTAAATCCCTGCAGGATCTCTGAGTTTGGAGGGAGAATGGTTGGGCAGGGGGTGATTTGGTGGATGCTGAGCATGAGGAAAGTGAAAACCATCCCTGTCATCTGCAGAAATGGGGCAGCTGGATCACTTCGACAGTGGGAACACCATCACACCGGAGAACGATGACACCTGTGAGGTGAGTGTGATCCCACCTGCATGTCCCACCTGCTGCCTCCAGCTTCCTCCTGCCTCACCCCACAGCAGAGCTCATTGCAGCTGTCCTAGACGGGGAGATGTTCATTCTGGATTGTCCCCAGGGGTGACTGATGTATTCAAGGGGAAGATCTCGCAGTCCCTCATTTGGCTTCTTGAGTGGACAGAGCTCAGAGTGGGCTCTTGATCTGCAGAGCATCTCAAGCTTCTGGTTTGGGGTTTGTGACTGGAGAGGGCTCTGGCAGAAAGAAGCTTTTGGAAGTTGTACATGATGCTGCTGGGTGAATTCCTGCCTACATTAAAAACCTGTCTCTTCCTCAGAGCCAGCTTTCGGTCACCGTCCCGCGGAGGAAGCCCTGTGAGGGGGACTTCGAGACCATCAAGCTGATCAGCAATGGGGCTTACGGGTGAGTTGGGGAGCTCCTATCAGTTGTCTCCATCTGTAAACGACTCCAAAGCCCTTCTTCGTCCGAGCCCCACAGTGTGGGGGCTGGAGGCTGGTGGCTGGAGGACGTGTGTTGAGGTCCAGCCGTTCCTCCAGGGCCGTGTACCTGGTAAGGCACAGGGAGACGCGGCAGCGCTTCGCCCTGAAGAAAATCAACAAGCAGAACCTAATCCTGAGGAACCAGATCCAGCAGGTGTTTGTGGAGAGGGACATCCTCACCTTCGCCGAGAACCCCTTCGTGGTCAGCATGTTCTGCTCCTTTGAGACAAAGCGACACCTCTGCATGGTCATGGAGTATGTGGAAGGTGAGAGCAGGACTCGGGGCTGGACAGTGCAGGGAGGAGGGGAGGATATCAGAGTCTGAACATCCAGGACACCACCTGGACATCTCCTGCCCTGCTTTGCTCCAGGAAGCAGGGGGAAGCACAAGGAGATGATTTTATGATCCTGATCTCCTTGATGATGGTGGTGGCCATGGTCACCTAGGAGAGCGTTTGTGCCCCATGCCTGGGGATCAGCTGCTCAGAGGGGCCGGCTGGGAGGCTGCTCTTGCTGACCTTGCTGCCTTCCCTGAGCTCCCTGTGTTCCCACAGGGGGGGATTGTGCCACGTTGCTGAAGAACATGGGCCCGCTGCCCGTCGACATGGCCAAGATGTACTTTGCTGAGACGGTTCTTGCACTGGAGTATCTCCACAACTACGGCATCGTCCATCGGGACCTCAAACCTGACAAGTGAGGGTGGGGGTCAGGTCTGAGCAAGGGAGGGGATGGCTTTTCATGGGGAAGGGAAAGCCAAGAGGGAAGGGCAGGATGGGTTTTGATCCCCAGAGACTGGTTCTGTGCTGTTGCATCAGCACTAGAGGCCCTGGGGTGCGGCTGGTCCGTCTCAGGTCTCCCCAGAAGCAACATCAGCGTTGTGAGGTGTCTGTCTTCTCTTGCAGTTTGCTCATCACCTCCATGGGCCACATAAAGCTGACAGACTTTGGTCTGTCAAAGATTGGCCTGATGAACATGACCACGAACCTCTACGAGGGGCACATGGAGAAGGACACGAGGGAGTTCATGGACAAGCAGGTACGAGGTCCTGCCCCACGTGGCTGACCTGCCATCGCTGGGGTCTCAGATAACCTCGGAATTTGTGGCAAAGGTCCCTGCAGAGGTGTCAGCCCCTGCTTCTGTCACAGGTGTGTGGCACTCCAGAGTACATTGCCCCTGAAGTCATCCTCATCCAGGGCTACGGGAAGCCCGTGGACTGGTGGGCCATGGGCATCATCCTCTACGAGTTCCTGGTGGGCTGCGTCCCCTTCTTTGGAGACACTCCCGAGGAGCTCTTCGGACAGGTCATCAGTGGTGAGTGTCAGGGGCAAGTTTGAGTTCCCAGCAGCCAAGGCTCGTCCTTGAATACGTGGGAAGCTTCATTCCTTCCTGTCACACTTGGCTGAACAGTGAGGAGGCTCCTCAAGCTTTGACTTCCCCCTTTGGGAGGGCCCTTCCCTTGCTGCGGCTCCCGGGGGACTTTCCTGTTGCCCAGAAGTGTCCAAACCCTTTCAGCCACCCCAACCCCCTTTTTTTTTTCCTTGCAGATGAAATTATGTGGCCAGAAGGGGATGAGGCTCTCCCTGCAGATGCCCAGGACCTGATCACCCGGTTGCTGAGGCAGTGTCCCCTCGAGCGCCTGGGCACTGGTATGCACGGCAGCCCCCTCAGGGGGTGACCTGGCACCTTGATTCCCATCAAATTTCCGTGGCTTTGAGTCCAAAGCATGTCCTACCACGCTGAGGGTGCTCGTAGGAGGTCTCCTGCTCGGGGTTCCCCCCAGGAAGGCTGCACAGGGCTCCTGTCCATCTTTTTTAAGCAGTTTGCTCTGTGTGGAGGAGAGACTGTGCTGTTTGGGGTGGGAGTGGGAGCATGCTGGATCCTACCCCATGCCCCTGACATGGGTTTGTGTGCCCGGCAGGAGGTGCACATGAGGTGAAGCACCATTCCTTCTTCCTCCATCTGGACTGGAACGGGCTGCTGCGGCAGAAGGCTGAGTTCATCCCCCAGCTGGAGTCGGAGGATGACACCAGCTACTTTGACAGTGAGGCCAAATCCATCCCTCTTCCACCTCTGCCAATCCATTATCCCAGCTGCACTTTGGATGCCCCCATGGGGGATAAAAATCTCTTGGGTGAAGCTGGGCACTTTACAACTGAAGTCACAAAACAGATACAATCCTCTTTCCAGGCTGCTCACCCATACCAGCTTCCTCCCCCCAAAACTCCCCTGGAATTTGGGACTGGACTGTCACCCTATGGGTGCAGGTCCCCCCTGGCCCTGCTGCAGGCAGGATGTGGGGTGTTGCAGGCAGGCTGACATCCCTTCCCCTCTGGCTCCTGCTTTCAGCTCGCTCCGAGAGGTACCGGCACTTGGACTCGGAGGATGAGGAGACCAACGATGAGGAATCCTCGGTGGAGATCGGGCAGTTCTCCTCCTGCTCCCACCGCTTCAGCAAGGTGCTCCACTCCCTCCTGCAGCATCCAAAATGCTTTGGCACCGCCAGCAGAGGGGTTGTGCCGAGCATCGGTGTCTTGGCTGACACCAGAGTACCCAGATTCCCAAATTTCTGCTCCTTGCTGATGGCTCCTCTCCTTCTCAGGTGTACAGCAGCTCAGAATTCCTGGCGGTCAACTCCGCCCTCAGCCTGTCCTCCTCTGAGCGGAGTCACTGCGATGACAAAGAGGAGCGGTGGGACCGGCACTCGGGAGACGAGGACAGGAGCCGGCCAGCGGGCACTGAGCCCCGGTGCGTGCTCAGGGGGGGCTGCACTGCTGCTGTGGGCTCTTGCCAGTGCCCAGGGCTTGTGCCAGGACCAAGGGTTTGTGCCAACACTGAGGGTTTGTGTCAGGACCAAGGGTTTGTGCCGAGACCAAAGATTTGTGCTGACATCACAGGTTTGTGATGGCACCGAAGGGTTTGTGTTATTTCTGAGGGTTCAGTGAGGTCAGTGGGATGTGTCCTGGGGGTGCTTCAGTGGCTCAGTGCCACCCCCCTTGCCCGCCTTGGGTTGTCCTGAGCCCTCCTGCTCTTCCCACGCAGCCTCCGCTCCTGGACGTCCGGCAGCTCCACGCCGTACACCTCCCGGCACGAGCGGAGCCGCAGCCCCACTGCGCTGCCCAGCACCCTCAGCCTGGACACCATGCCCAAGTTTGCCTTCTCCTCAGAGGATGAGAGCCCTTGTGTGGCATCCTCCAAGCCAGAGAGGCCCAAGTTTGTGGTGGGAGACTCGGACGCGGGGACTGGTGGTGCGGTGAAGCAGTCTGCATTATCTGGTGCGTAGGCTGTGGGCAGCAGTGTGGGGTTCTCTGGAGGCAGCCAGGGTCCTGCATAGCACTGGGTGGCTTCTCCATGTCCCCAAACTCTCCCTCCCATCCTCTGTGCAGCTGATCTCGTCAGCCTGAACCGCATCCGCCTGCGGAGCAACAGCACGGGCACCAAGAACTCGACTCCCCGGAGCCTGGAGCCCAGCGGGGGCCGACGGCTGAGCACCCAGAAGGATTTGCCGGAGAGGCAGAGAGCCTCCCTGGGCAGCCGTGTGCCCAAATCTGCCTCCGTCTCAGCCCTGTCCCTCATCATCACCTCAGGTCTGTGTGCTGTGGGATTTATCCCGCTGGCTGGCCACTGTCACGTGGTTTTGCCGGGCTGAGCTGGCTCCTTCTGCTTGCAGACGACTTCGGTGGTAGTGCCCTGATGAGCCCCATCTCCCCTCACTCCCTCTCGTCCAACCCCTCTTCCCGGGACTCCTCCCCGAGCCGAGACTCTTCTCTGGCCATCGCCAGCCTGCGGCCGCCCATCATCATCCACAGCTCGGGGAAGAAGTACGGCTTCACCCTGCGAGCCATCCGCGTCTACATGGGCGACAGCGACGTCTACACCGTCCACCACATGGTCTGGGTACGTGCCCTGGGGTCTAGTGGTGCCAGACACTGCCTTTCCCAGTGGGAAAACCCCAGGAAGAAGCTTGCATCCAAATAAAATCGCTGTGTTTGGGTTGCAGAGCGTGGAGGAGGGGAGCCCTGCGCAGGAGGCCGGGCTGAGGGCAGGAGATCTCATCACACACGTGAACGGCGAGTCCGTGCTGGGTCTGGTCCATCGGGACGTCGTGGAGCTGCTGCTGAAGGTGGGTGACCAGAGCCACTCTGCTCTCCGTCAATTCAGCAGCTTCCTGGCACTGCCTTTGCTGGTGGCTGAGGTAGGAGCAGGATTCGATCTGGCATGGCAAAAATTTGTTTTCCATCACCCAGAGTGGGAATAAAGTGGCCCTGAGGACCACTGCCCTGGAAAACACCTCCATTAAAATCGGTCCTGCACGGAAAAACAGCTCCAAGACAAGGATGGCAAGGAGGAGTAAGAAGAGCAGGAAAAGGGATGGCCAAGACAGGTAGGTAAAACCAGGATAAAATGGCATTTGTCCCAGTGTGTGGGGTACTGGGGGAATGCTTGGATCTGTCACATTGGGATGTCCAGTGGGGTCTGGTCTTGCCAGCACTGGGTTGGATGCTCTGGATCTGCCATATCAGGGTGTCCAGTGGGGTCTGGTCCTGCTGCCACCAGATCAGCAGACTTGAGACTAACAGCTTTAAGGAGAAGCCAAAGTTATTGCTGTCCCCCCAGCAGGAGAAAATCCCTTTTCAAGAAGATCTCCAAGCAGTCGTCGGTCCTGCACACCAGCCGCAGCTTCTCCTCCGGTCTGCATCACTCGCTGTCCTCCAGCGAGAGCCTCCCGGAGTCCCCCACGCACAGCCTGTCCCCGGGTCCCACCACCCCGTGCCGCAGCCCCGCTCCCGACCTGCCCTCAGGTACCCCGGGGGGGGATATTGGCTCGGGGCAG
>VXBQ01006086.1:45865-82106 GCA_013400175.1 Phainopepla nitens | reverse complement strand
AAATTTACTCTAAGGGCCACTGCCACGTACCCGCCGTTATCCATCAAACTAACATGGAAATCATCCAACCCTGTGTGGGTCAGCAGTGGCCCTTGTCAAAGCCTCGAATGACCGCCTTCCTTGAGCTAATTGGCCGCGAGCTACAACGGAACCACACAGAACCCTCCGCGAGTCCATGGAACACTCTGGTCTTCATAATACCCAAACGATCCGGTGAGGGCTTCCGCCTCCTGCACGACCCGCGGGAGGTGAACAAAAGAATTCAACTAATGGGTCCCGTACAAACTTCGCTGCCCATGAACTTGATGATTCCAAAAGGACAGCCCTGTGCAGTGCTTGACGTTAAAGACTGTTTCTTCTCCATACCCATGCATGACGAAGACAAAGAGCGGTTTGCTTTTTCCATCACCTTCCCAAACAGCCAGCGGCCTAATCTGCGCTTCCAGTGGAAAGTACTGCCCCAAGGAATGATCAACTCCCCTACCATTTGTCAGATCATGGTAGACCAAGCACTAGCGCCAGTCTGGCACAGTGATTCGACCACAACCATTGTTCAATACATGGATGACATCCTGATTGCCGCGCCATCCGTGAGCCAAGTAGACCAGCTAGTATCGACAGCATCGGAGACCTTAAAAACAAATGGCTTTGAAATCGCAAGCACAAAAATAAAAAAAGGACCATGCATAACCTTTTTAGGAGTGGGAATTTCAAGCTCCCACATAACTCCTCCCCAGATAAAAATTTGTCGAGACATCAAGACGCTCCATGACATGCAGCAGCTGGTAGGATCCCTGCAATGGCTCCGCAACGTCGTCCTGATTCCTCCCAAAGTCATGGACCCCCTAAATGACCTCTTGAGAGGGAAAAACCCATGGGAGCGGAAAACTCTGACACCAGAAGCGATAAGCTCGCTCGATTTTATTGAACAGTAAATGTCAGTGAGCACGCTCACCAGATGGGACTCAGATGTACCGGTTGACTTATATGTCCATCTTACAAAGAAAGGGGGAGTTGGAGCGCTAGCCCCAGGGCCCGCCAACAAAGCCCAGCCAATACAATGGGTGGTCTTAGGAAAACCATCACGCGCATTCTCCCCAGGAGTTAAGTGTCTTAGCAACCTTATCATGAGAGGCAGGAAACTTGCCCTAAGGCACTTGGGCATTGAACCCACCAAGATATATCTGCCCTTTCGCAAACAGCATTCCACGCAATCGGCGGCGATATCAGAGCATTTAGCCATAGCCCTTGCTATGGTTTTGGAGGAGAGATTTGCTATGCAGCGAAACCCCCCTTGGACTCAGTTCCTTGCGATCAGCGACATTGATCTCCCACCGAAAATCATTGACCAACCGCAAGCAGGACTGACGATTTTTACAGACACATCTTCGCTAACCTCCACCGCAGCGGCGGCATGGTGATCAGGAGAACAGTGGTAATGCATCAAAACAACCGACCCTATGCTTTCAGTCCAGCAACTCAAAGCAGCCGCAGTAGTACTAGCGTGTGGACTATTCCCAGAAGAGCACCTCAACATCGTAACCAACTCTATGTTTGTGGCCAAGCTTTGCCTAGCCAGGTCTGGGCCTGGCGTGTCAGTGTCCACGGTGGCTGTAATCCTTGAAGAGGCACTCTTCTCACGAAAAGGCACCATATCAGTCATCCATGTCAACAGCCATAATCCAGTCAAAGGAGTCTTTCAAATCGGCAATGACAAGGCAGACACCGCAGCAAAAGGACTGTGGACACTAAGAGATGCCCGTCAGCTACACGAGTCCCTTCATATCGGAGCTAAAGCATTAGCAAAAAGATGCAGAATTTCAACTGCGGATGCGAGACACGTCGTAGCCACATGCCCCCAGCTGTCAAAAATCACCACTGTGGTCCAACGGAGTCAACCCCAGAGGCCTTAAAGCCTCAGAAATATGGCAAACAGACTTTACACTATGTCAGCTGTTAAAACCTGAGCGTGGCTTGCAGTAACAGTAGACACATACAGCGAGGTGATCGTGGCCACACAACACCTAAAAACTGACTCCAAAGCAACCATCCAACACTGGCTAATGGCCACGGCGTGGCTTGGCATTCCAAAGCAGATCAAGACAGACAATGGCTCAAATTTTGTTTCACAGTCGAGCCGAGCGTTCGTTTCAAAATGGGGCATCACTTTAGTACATGGCGCGGTGTACAACAGCACCGGCCAAGCCATTGTTGAGCGGGCAAATCAAACCTTGAAAGCCAAAATAGAAGTATTGGCAAAAACAGAGGGCTTTAACAATTCCATTCCTCCGGGAGATCAAGCGCACGTACTGGCAACCGCTCTGCTGGCACTAAATCAATTCCCTAGGGGAGATGAGACAAACAGTCCCTCCCAGAGACACTGGTCCACCCGAGCACTAGAGGAAGGCCCACAGGTTGTAGTTAGGAACGAACTGGGGGAATGGGAGCAAGGCTGGAGACTAGTGCTCACGGGGCAAGGGTACGCAGCTGTTAAAAAAGACGGTAGAGTCAAATGATGTCCGCTTAAGTCAATTAAACCAGATCTTCAGAGTAGGATTAATGAGAATTGTGAGGTTTTATCTGCAGGACTGGATCCTTGGACGCCCCTGCAATTCGTACACCCCAGTACCAGAGGAAAGTGACGAATCATCGAGCAGCCCGACAGCGCCCAAGAATCCAACACCAGTGAGATCCAGGCAACAATGGTATCTTTGTGTAATTTTGCTTCTAGGGTTTATTGGCAGAGGACAAGCCGATGCAAAGCACTACCCTCGCCAGCCATTCAGGTGGGTCTTACGCCATCTCTCAAGCGATAAGGCAATTAAGGAAACTATCACACCGGACAGCCCATCTTTTGAGTTTAAACTAAGAGACATATTCCCCCCACAATTAGGATTCCCCAGTTTTGGAGATTTATCACTGTACCAGACCTATTGGTGCCCTGCCTCCAACCCAAGTAAAAATTATTGTAACTATCCAGGGTATGGATACTGTGGATATTGGGGGTGTGAAACTATCGTGACAAGCGATAGATGGCAGCCACAACAACCTGATAAGTTCCTGCAAGTCGAGTATGCTCCCCGTGGCTGTCGCGAACCAAAATTTGGAAGTGACAAGCAAATATACACGCCCCAAGACGGGAAAAAACACAATTGTAAGAGCTATACAATGACAATTTTGCAGCCGGCCCATGAGAGTTGGGCCACGGGTAAAGTGTGGTCAGTATTTGTTCGCACTTTTCACGACATTTGGGTAAACATACAAATTATTAGGCTACTACCGTCAGTATCCCGATCAATCGGACCCAATGTCACTTTTACAGCAAATGGACCCAAGAAAGAGATCACAACTAGCACCAATTTTACGCTTAATGAACAAGTATTAAACTCTACCTTCCCCCCGTCCGGCTTTTAATTCAGTCAGCTCTTTATGATCCATTTCTTAGCATGTTAAACGCTACCTTTTTATCGCTGAACCAGTCAAACCCGAACCTTACAACGTCATGTTGGTTATGCTATGATGCAAGACCCCCTTTTTATGAGGGTGTTGCCCTTGATGTTCCTTTTAATTATTCAATGGCAGAAAGTCCACACCAGTGCAGGTGGGATACCCCCCGGAGAGGAATCACTCTGAGTCAGGTCACAGGCCGAGGCAAGTGCTTTGGTAACGCAACCCTGGCAAGACAAATGGACAATATCTGCACGGAATTTATCGAGCCTAATAGAAAGACTGATAAGTGGGAGGTCCCATCCGTGTCGGGAATGTGGGTCTGCCAACAATCCAGGGTAAGCCCCTGTGTGCTCCTTGATAAATTCAATAACTCTGTTGACTTTTGTATCCAAGTTTTAATTGTCCCCAGAGTCCTGTATCATCAAGAAGAAGAGGTGTATCACTTTTTAGAAGAACCCAACCGGCTCCACAGAAGGGAAGTAATAACAGGCATAATTATTGCAATGCTCCTCGGCATAGGGGCTACCGGCGCAGCCACAGGTGTTTCAGCCCTCATAACCCAACACCAAGGACTTTCCCAGCTGTGAATGACCATTGACAAGGACTTACAGAGAATTGAAAAATCCATCTCCTTTCTGGAGAAATCCGTCTCCTCACTTTTGGAAATCGCCCTGCAGAACAGGCGAGGACTGGACCTCTTGTTCATGCAACAAGGAGGCCTGTGCGCCACCTTGAGAGAAGAATGCTGTTTTTATGCAGACCATACTGGAGTCGTGCGGGACTCAATGACCGAACTGAGAGAAAGACTAGCCCAGAGAAAAAGAGAAAGGGAAGCCCAACGAGGACAGTTCGAGTCGTGGTTCAATCAGTCTCCATGGCTGACCACCCTTGTTTCCACTTTAATAGGCCCTCTTACCATGATACTCTTGATGTTAATTTTTGGGCCTTGCATACTTAACAAATTGGTATCGTTTGTTAAAAGCCATTTAGAAAAAGTTAACGTTTTATTCGTTGACTGCCAACAATTGCTTTGAAGCGCACTTATTGCAGACATGTTGTGTTACTTTTTATGACTTATTATGTCAATTTTGGTAGTTTTTACATTTTTATGCCATTTGTGCTTTGAATGTTTTCTAGTTAATCATGGTGGGGGGGATATGTGGGTGATTAGGGATAGGCGATCGGAAGATATCGTGTTGTACGGGCAGATAGAACCCCTCCCCTCAGCAATTAAAGTTACTTAACCCCCCTTAGTTGGCCAGCAACCCGGTTTATGACGCAAGCAGGAGGAAATAATGCGGCAAACCCAAGTTATATAACCCCATGCAACCCACCAATAAACGCCATTTGCCGTCCACCACACTGCTGTTTGTGAGCTTATGGCCCAAGCCACCTGGGGCTGGCCGCCGTGTCGTTCCTGAACCAGGTCGCCACGCCTCAGTGAAGGCAACATTTCCCAAGCAAGACTATGTGTAATTCCTGCTTTTGGACTGCTAATATCTTGCTGGTAATATCCAGGAATCAGTACTTATCCCATGGGCTGGTGCAAAGTAACATCATTAAAACACACCAGAGCGATCCAGTACAGTTGAATCTCAGTTGGCAACACTCACATTGTGTTTCACGTAACATTGCATGAGGTCCTATGACTCATGACATTACTGAGCCCTGTTTGGAAAAGGAAATAAAACCATCTTATGGCTCCTATGGCTTAATCTCAACAGCAAGTCCTACGTTTTGAGAGCAGGAAAAAGCTGTAAATCGCAGCAGAACTTTGTCTCGCAAAGTCCCCGTCCCCCCTCGCAGCTGGCAGAAGCACCGGGGCAAATCTGCAGCCTTGAAATCTGCAGAAGACGAGTGACTTTTGTCATCTCTTTCTGTTTCCTGGAGAGAGGAAAACGAACATCGCATTAGAAGGCTTATCAAAGAGACTCATCAAAGGCAAAGCCTCTCAGATGTCACAGCACTTTGGGTTCTGCCGATCTCCTCTCGCATCCCAGAAGGGTCCCGCAACCTGTAAAATGCCTGTGCTCACGGGGGCATTCCCCTCTCCTCCGGATGCCCCCAGGCTGCACCGTGCAAAGATCGGCCGCTCCAAAGGCGGCTCTGTGGCTTTGCGGTTTGCTCCTCTCTGCTCTCAGACTGACTCTCTCCTCCAGACGGATCACTTTGGCTTTTTCAATGTAACCGGTTTGGCAGAGGAGTAGTGGAGGTTTCACTCACGGTTGGACATAAAAATAGACGTGAGAAGGTGAGTGAGAGCAGGCAGAAGGGGGAATTCCTCCCGGTTTTGGAAATGCCCCGGAGGAGAGAAGTTTAGGAGATTCCTCCTTCTCAAGAAGAAAGCTGATGCAATAAATCCATGCAAATTTGCCCCCACTGCAGCAGAGCAAGTGTTTTCCTCAGCAGAGGTTCTGTGGGCTCCGAAATTAAACAAGTGTCACATGACAGACTCTGTCTCTCTCCCCTCCCAAGGGACCAAGACTGTGGTTTCACCTCACAGTATTGTGCTAAGATTGGGCATTTTAGTGATTTAACCCATTAAATACTTTATGTAAGGAAACCTGTCAAGAAAAACATCTTTGGGTAGGATTGGTCAAATTCTGCTCTGATTTACTCCCATGAAGATCTGAAGTCATGCCACAGGAGCTGGAAGAGAGGGTCTCCGTGGAAATGCCAGGAATTTGTTCTTGATTAATGTCAGCATAGGCCATTTTCTAGCCCCTAGGTGGACATTTAACAGAACAGCCATGAAAAAATGATGCCTTTAGTTTTTCAGTTACACACCAAACCCCTAGATTTTGAAAACCATCTTAATGGGATCCCTGTGAGGAACACTCTCCCACCCATGTCTCCCTCAGCCAGCCCTGCAGGTGGCCTTTGCAGAACAGGGACAAGTTTGTTTGTGGGTGAGAGGGCATTTCCTGCTGCTCTGAGCAGGGGAAGGCGGAAGGCACAGCTGGGGCTGTGATCTGACCCCCTGCCCCTTGTTTTGTCAAGCCCATGCTCCTGGCAGCAAGGAGGGCACCGAGGGGGCAGCCTGCATGCTGTCCTCTGGACAAGGATGAACCTGCCTGCTGACCAACTGGGTTAACAATTCTGTCTCACCTCTGGTGCAGACAAGGTGGCCAGTGGGTCCCTGTGCTCAAAGCCATGCTGCCATGTCAGCCCAAACCCAACTCCACACATCACTGCATGAGACCTGGCAATCATGGGAATGTCAGAGCACTTTCCATGTTCCTCTTCCAGGAGGCTGGGCAGAGCCCAAGCAGTAGTCTAGCACAGCACCAGATACCCTGCCTCAGAAACTGGAAAGGGATTGTTCTAGGGCAGATGGATATGCCCAAAGTGACAGCTCCGGTACTGGGACTGGTGCCACAGTCTTGTGCTCCCCTGCCTGCTCGTCATGGCCATCTGCTGCCTTGGCCACAACTGAGAGCCTATCCTCCCTGCCACGGTGCTGTGGCATGGCTATGACCAAGCTCCTGGCAGTGCCGTGGTTATGGAGTGGCACCGAGCTGACTGGCTGGCTCCCACGTGCTTTGAGGTGCTCCCCACCATGAGGCTGTGCAAACCCTGGGACAATGAGCCAGAACTCACCCTGTGTCACTGTGCCTTGCTCCAGCCCTGGGCAGAGCCCATCACACCATGCTCCAGCCCTGGGGAGCTGAGGAGCAAAGGGTGAGACCCCCAATACTCAGGGCAGGCCTGGGGCATGGCTTCTCTCAGCAGCACCTGAACTTTTGAGATGTCTGAATAACAATTATGTAGGGGAAAACCTTAAACATCTGATGAAGCTGTATTGGCTTTGTATTCTCCCACCAGAGTGCAGAAATACAGATTTGCATTATCTTCAGCATGGTGGATGCTGAAAGAGGCCACACAGTCCTATGAAGATTGAGGCCAACAGCCCAATGGCCACCAGTCCCATGTCTCCTGCCCCACGCTGGGCACAAAAGGATTTCTCCATTGCCTGGTGCACTGTCCTCACTCCCCAGCTAAGCCAGGTTATTTCTGGGATGAAAGCACAGCTTTTTGTGCCCTCAGGCTGCACAGCAGCCTCTCCTCCTCTGGTTATGCTCCTCACACTTGCACTCACTCCTTATCTCTGCAGTTACAACATTGAAGAGACTTGTCCCTTTTGTGACACTGAAATTGGAGACCTCTGCCACCACAGGGCTCTTCAGCTTGTCCTCCCCCCAGCCACTCCAAGCTTGGGCACCTTCAGCTCTGCCTTCAGCTCTGCCCCTGCTTTCTTCAGCCCTTTTTGCAAGACCTACAAGTATCCAGATGGTACTGGATCCCTGCTCAGCTCTCTGAGAGATCCCACTCTCTGATCAGCTTGCCCCCAGATACATTTAGGTTTCCCTTAATTTTCCATGACTCCTTGAGCCAGTGAAGTCACAGTGTTTATTGTTCCTTGCCCAGAATGATTCTCTAACTTTAATGCTTTGCTGCCTGATTTTTTTTTTTCAGTTTTCTTCTTCCTTTCTTCCTTTGCTGGGCTACCAAGCTGTGGAGAGCTCTTGGAACAGAAGATGAGTCAGGACAGATATGCAGAGGGAAGAAGATGATATTCCAGCCTTGAAGTCAGGTTCACTGCCTGCGTCATTGTTATTAAAAATAGATGAATGGCAGTGCTCTTCACATTGGAGGAGAGACACAGGAGATGTAATATCCTGGGCTGCTGAGCAAATGCTCCCTCTGTCTGCCTGCAAGTCCCCAAGTGGCATCTTCTGCTCTTTGATAAATTCTCTTTTCTTGGCTCTGACTTGTGGGATTTAATTTGCCTTTCATAAAAAAAAACTGGTTTAATGTTTCAACTTTGGAATGACTCACTCGATGATTAGCTCTTTTGCTCCAGTCAGTTGGCTTCCAGCTTCCTTGAGAATTGAAAATCCCTACAAGTGCCAAGTTGTTTCCCTTTGAGAGCAGGCCCTCTCCTCATTCTGCACTGAAGAGCTTCAGAGGATGAAAGCAGCTGTTTAGGGAGGATACCTGGACCTGTCGACCCCAAGACCATCCTAATCATGCCCCATCCTCATGAAAAAGCAAGGGGACAGGGGACAGGGGGCAGTCTGGGATCTACTGGGCTCTGCAAGGCCAGGCTGATGCACCAGCTGTGCTCCCAGTGCTCCTGGCAAAGGGCAGAGGGCAGAGGCTGAAGCACAAGAAATGGGATGATTTACTTGAGCCTAGAGCCCAGGTGAACCACCCACACGCCCAGAGCCATCGCTCTGCTCAGGACTCCCACTGCTGCAGTCACTCACCCCGAGCTGGTGGAACAGGTGATCACTCTTCAGGTTATGTGGGGCTGCAGGTTATGTGGCAGTGAGGCCAAAGCTCTGCTCACTTGGAGGACACTCAGCCTGTGTCATACCCTGGGTTGGGGGGCACAGCCCAAGGGCTGAGTTTATTTGTCTTTCCCAGGGCTAGCACCTCCCTCTCTCCTGTCTGTGCCCTTTCTTCCTCTCAGCTCCTTTGCTGAAGCTATTTTCTATGATCTGCTTCTTCCTATTAAATTACTATAACCAACATTATAATCTCTGGTCTGCTCCATGATTTGGCTGGCAGCCAGGAAAAAAAGGATGGGAGCTGAATAGAGCCACTGCAAGAGGGAGGTGTGGCAGAAGTTGATGTTGGTTTTGAGCACAAAATTTTGTTTCAAAAGTTACTGTAAGTTCTCAACTCTCAATGCTACCCAGACCTGCCTGATCTAGACACCTCTAGGGCTTGCAAGAGTGTTTTCAGTTTTACTCACGAACAAGCCAAGAGCCTACACAGACACGGGGGGCTGCTGCCTGCTGTCAAAAGGGATTGTTTTGCTTATTCCATGAGAAAGTGGCTGTGTACTAGTGAGATGTTAAAGTTCCCCTTGTTTTTCCTTCCTTCTCCAGAGTGGGAAATTGGCAGTATCATCTTAAAGACATTGTCACACAGATGTCCCTTTTCTTGCTCCCAATTGCCCCTTCCTTGCTATGGGGAGCCAAAGGTACCTCATTAGTGCGTTAATAATAATCCTAACGAGCGCGGAGATCAGCTAAGTAATAGCAGTGACCTGCAGGGGGGCTCATCTGCCCAGATTTATGGTGCTGTTCACCAACCCCTCCGGGGACTGCCAGCCCCCTTCCTCCTTGTCCCCCGGCTGTTAAAAATACCCCAGCAGTGTCTATGCGCTTAATTAAAGCAGAGGGACCGGTAACCTTGACGACTGCGAGCCACCCTCTCTAAGCCAGCTGAGATGGATATGGTTTTGGCGTCTCCAGGGGGAGGCCAGAGCAGAGAAGTGAGTCAAGCAGACAGGCGTCGGATGGGCACAGCCAGCAGTGCCCATGTCCCTGGAGCTTGTGCCCTCCTCAGGGGTGGCTGCTGGGGAGATGTCCTGGTCCCTTGCTGCTGAGACGACACTCCTGGCCCAGGTGATGCACACTGCAGCACTGAGAGTCCAAGCCTGTCAAAGCAAAGGAGGCTTTGTTCTCTTGGGCAGCCCTGTAACCTCTGTGGGTAGTAGAAGACTCCTATAACCGACAAAGTAGTTGTAAATATGCTTAAAAGGATTCCCCTTAGAACTGGGACATTTGTACAAGCACGATTACCTCTGCCAGAAAATGGTAGAGCTAGTTTTCTTGGCAGCAAGTAGCAAGCAACTAGAAACATGTTTCCCATGTGGGGCTAAGACTGAATTTTACTTTTTCTTATATAGTCAGTAAAAAGCATGATCAGTTCCGTATCAGATCAACTCTCTTCTACCTCAGAACCGAGAGCAGGAGCTACCAAGCAGCCCCGTACTGAAAAAGGGAGGCAAAACCTTTAGGGTTAATACTCATTTCTACTTTCCTCCTCTGTCCCCTGGTGCTGCAGGCATGGGGTCTCATCTGATGAAGAAGGGGACCCACAGCCCCACCTCTGCCAAAGCAGCCTGAGAGAGGATCAGCACCGACCATGCCATGATATGGGGCCCTCTTCCTCAGAAATGCTGGCCAGAAGAGAGCAGTCAGACTTCCTGAAGGATGGCTCAGCCTGTACAGTGCCTGGAGGAGGCTGGCCAGCCCCCAGGAGGCTGGAAGGGATGTGAAGACAGGGAATGTCCCGGGGGCTGCAGGATGCCCTGAGAAACCAGCCGTGGCACATTGAGCATCCAGCTGAACCCTGGCCAGGGCAGTTATCCAAGGGTGCTTGGAGCATCTCTGCATCTGGCTGTGCCCACATACCCAGGTACCCTGAAACTGTCCGGCGGCCCCGAGATGATGCCCCACGTTGGGCTCATCTGCTGTCCCCACACCTGCATGCGGCAGAAGTGGGGGTGTCAGGCTCAACTGGGGATGCCAAGAGCAGTTTAGGAGGTGGTGAGACTCTGGTCTGGGGTCACTTGAACCTGTCCATGGGGTGATGAGGTGGTGCAAACCTGGGCTAAGGGTTCCCAGAACAAAGAAAGACGGGACCAGGGGTTTTCTGTCCGAACCAGAAGTGAGCGCTCTAACGATGCCGAGGCCGGTGTCCTGCCCGAACCCAGAGTGCCAGGGACCAACCGGTGATGCTGGGGGAGGTGAGAACCGAACCGAGGGTGCCGGAGACCGAATCGGGACCGGACCGAGAGTGCGCTGTGGGACACGGAGATGTGGGGTCCCGGGCCGGCAGTGCGGGGCCGGCAGCTGCCCCCGCCCCACTCCTCCGGGGCCGGGGCTGGACCACGTGCCGCCCGCCCCGCCCCGGCCCAGGCCCGCCCCGGCCCGCCCCGGTGCCGCCGGCGGAGCCAGCGCGGATCGGCCCAGCATGGAGGGGACGCGGCGCGCCTTGCTCCACCTCGCCGCCGCCTGCTNGGCTGCGGGAGAAGGGTTTGGAGAGCCCCCCACAAGGCTTCCTCTCCGCAGAGCAGCGCCCCGAGCCTGCACCCCGAACTCGGGCGAAATGCCCTGGGCCCCGGGCGCCGTCGCCCTGGCGGACGCGCAGGTGAGGTGGCCCAAGGATGCTCGGGGGGGTCCCGGCTGTGCCCCGCGCTCCGGGCAGCAGCGCGGCCGCCGGTCCCGGCCTTGCCCATACAAGGCAGCTGCCGGCAGCGCGGCTCCCGCCGGCGGAGCCGCTCGGGCTCACGTCCCGCCCGGCGCCCGGCGGGATCCCGAGGGGACGTGCGGGGAGGGGAGCAACGATCCTGGTGGCGCTCGCCCTCTGGCATCCAGCCCTGCGAGCCTCAGCCTCCCGCCCGGCAGCTCGCGGGTGCCTACGAGCCGTCCTGAGTTTCCCCCCGAGGGAGCCCCGGACAAAGCCCGAACTCTGCCGCCTCCCCCAGCGCGACGGGACGAGGGCCCCGTGCATGCAGGGAGGGGGGCAGGACGGATGGAGCTATTCGGGACGGAGCAGGAGCCAGACTCCGGCCCCAGGCAGACGCTCCTGGGCCGTATTTCGGCTCTGCTCTAGGATCATCAACACGTCCCCACGTGGGAAGACGCGGTCTGCAGCGTGGCGCTGACAGCCGCGTCCACCGACACCACCGAGCTTTGCCGCGTGGCTGGAGTGTCGGGGGGCTGTCGCCTTCCCCGTGACCCTGGCAGTGACAAAGGCTCTGTGGCATTTAGGGACTTGCCCGTAGCACAGGAAGCAAAACGTGTTTCTTCTTCTTTGTGGTTGAGAAAAACCCTTTTCCAGACCGTGGTCAGATCCCAGCACCGTGACGGCAGCAATAGAGACCAGCGAATGACACACAGAAACTCAGTTTCTGATAACTAATTAGGGTTGGGAAAACCGTAGAATAAATGCTTGTGGAGCTGAGCCCTAGCTGCGAGAGTAGCACTCAGGATGAGGTTTTGGGTGCAGGATGTGGTAAAGCTGGGTTTGAGGCTGAGCCCTGGGAGCAGTCCCAAACCAGTGCCCTTTATGTGGGCAGAGCTGCACTCCCCACACGAGAGTGGCTGTGCTGAGCTGGGGTGCGGGAAGGTGACCAGCCACTGGCAAAGGAAGGACTCAGGATTTCCACCGCTGAAAGGAGGAGGAGCTCTGAGCTGCCGGGGGCTGTATTCTGGCCCCGAGTCTCACACTCTGGGCACACTGGGAAACTCCAGGGAGCCCCTTGCCCCAGCTGGCTCATAGGAACCTTCTTGCTGCAAAGTCCAAGACTCAAACTGCCAGAATGTACCAGAAATTAAGATTGCACTGAGTTTTTCCTGGGATCTTTGTTGCTTAGTGTCCCAATCCAAGATTCTTCGCAGTCTCAGGAAAAGGTACCTATGCAGCTGACCTGGCCCTTGCCCTCATAGCTTTTGAATTTGCTACCTAATCCCAACTGTGGTTGAAAGAGCAAAGGTTTTGTAAAAATATAAAATAGATGGAAGAGATGCCGCCAATAATAAAATGACCCATAGCAAGCACAACCCATAATGAGACACCAGAAAATCTCAGCAGGACAGTGGTGGGGGAAAGGAATGATTCACTCAGAAATCTGCCTCGAAGTCAGCAGTCCCTACACAAATTTGTCCAAAACCGGGCCTGTCCTAGCTCCATGAGCTGCTCTCTGCACTGCTCCCAGCACAGATTCCCTTTGCTCTGGCTGTCTGGCACCGCCTGCTCCCACTCCCCGTCTGGGTTTGCAGCAGGGCCGCAGAGGAGCTCAGGCTGCTGGGTCTCCTGTGCTCTGCCCACCCCAGCCTCTCAATGCAGCCTTTCTTCACCGCCTGCGGAAATCCACTTCCTCCAGCACCATCAGCCTTACCAATAAAACCCCGAGTAATTTTGGTCTGGGCATTTTTCTGCCTCTCCCTCCCGTGCTGAGCTGCCTTGCAAGCAGTGAGAACAGCCCAGGGCTGGAAGCAGCACAAGCACATAAAGCCCCGTCTGTCGGCACCGCCGGGGCTGCGCACACAGGCGGGCCGTGTGTCTGCTTCAGGGTCCCACTGCCGATTTTCCTTGGTTTTTTTTCCTTTTGTTTGCCCAGGGCAAGGACAAATGGATAGACTTGGCCCGCCCTGACAGGACAGCTCCAGCTCTGCTGCTCCCAGAACTGAGCCACAGCTTGGTCCTCTCCTCTGGGTGTTTCCTCCAGCTGTGTGACCCTGCACTCCCAGCCCAACCTTTCATGTCATGCCATCAGTCTTTGAAGCCATTTCTACACATGCTTTTCCCTCAACCCCAGGGGCAGGGGAAGCCCTTCCAAGAAGGCTTGACCTGCTGGGCAGGGGCAAAGCTCCTTCAGCGCCCTTGGCCCCATCCCTCCAGACAAAGGGGACCAGGGATGATCTAAAGTACAGAAGCCCCTGTCCCTCCTTCTTTTCCACCAAGAACCCTCTGGGTGGGCAGACACAGTTATTGCTGCAGGGTTTTCCATAGGTCTGTGATCATCCCCACCGAGCTCTCTGGGGCAGCTTTCACAGGGCTCAATGCCACTGAGGTCTGGAGTCACATCCTGAGCCCTGTAGAGCTGCCCAGGGCAGGGCAGGATGCATCCTCCAAGCCTCTCAGCCCATGGAACCAGCAGTTACACAGCTGAAAGGACCTAAGGGCTGCTCAGGGCTGGGCAGGCTTCCTGATGTCCAAATGTCCCCCAGTTCATGCCACGCTGCACTGGGGTGTAGGCTCCCTGCTGATATGGGGCTGCTATTAAGGCAACTGGCTTATTAATTTCTCCTAATGATGTGAATGCTTCCTCCACTGCAGCTGTGACTCCTGAGGTAAGCAGGGCCAGGCTGTCTGATGCCAGAGCTCCCTGCTGTTGCTGTATTACTGGGGTTACACAACCCCAGAGAAGGGCAGACTTCCCAGGCTGAGCGTGCCATGAGTGTGCCTAGCATCTTCTGGGCAAAGGGGTCTTCACCACTGCTCAGTCCCCTACTGAGGAACAAAACCAGACAGCATGGGAGTCTCCCAGGCACCTTCTTGCCAAGCAAGGTGCTCCATAGCTGTATGCAGCCCACGGAAAATAACTAGCTGCTCTGACAATGGTAGCTGAGCAAGGCAGCTCTCCCTTTTCCCTGCCACAGAAATTTGGGATAAGCCTCCTCGCCTCTGAACGGGGAATCAGTGATAGAGCTCTTCCTGCAAACCTGTAGGGAAGAAGTTTTTTGCATTTCTCTCACCCTGGCTGGGTGAGAAGGGTCTCACATGGCAGGGCCAGGCAAAGCATGACACCCTAGGGTGCTGTTCCTGCAGGTAGTGATCCAGCTGGTGTTGCCCCACTACTGTGTGCTCTGGGCATGTCTGTGCTATTTTATGGGTTTTCCTAGTACTGAAGTACCTGTGCTTGGCATTTATAGTGCTCTTTCCAGGGCCACTCATCCCTGTTCCTGCAACCCTTGCTCTGCCCTGCTCTGCCATGCCTCCGTTGGCTGGTTGTCCTGGTTCCCGACGCAGTGCCATCTGTCGAGGTGGTAGCACTGCCTCCCCTTTTTGTTTCCCTGTGGTTCAAGCTCGTGGCCCAGTATCCACAGATGCCCTGAGGAGGCATCTTCCTGCCTGCCTGGGCAGGTTGGGTGCTGGGCTGTCCTTGCCCAGTGCCACACTCGCTCAGCACCCCATATCTAATCTGCCCCCGTCTCGTGCTCTGCTCGTGGCCACCTGCCTTCTCAGTCAGGAGACCTGGTTTCTATTCCTGTCCCTTACCTCAGCCTTTGCTTTGCAGTGTGCTTGGCCTGGCAGCTCTCCAGGGCTGAACTGGGTGCTCAGCACCCTCAGGTTTGATGCCTGCAGAGCAGCTCGCAGAGGCCACGAGGGTGCAATGAGTTAAACTGCTGCCATGAAGAGCTTCACTGTGGTGCCCAAGCAGGCTACAAGGTTGGATCTGTGCCTACACCTCCTGCCTGGACTCCTCGAGCAGAGAGAGTCTGTTCAGCCTCTCTCAGCCAGGATGGGGATGGGGACAGTCTGGGCATCAGCTCTGGCAGGGAGAGCATTGGAGCCAGCAAATGCAGCCCTCTGGCATCCTGCCTCCATCGAGGTCCTGCAAGGACCTCTGGACCTGCCTCCAACTGGAGCTGAGTTTACAAAGCTCTTGCCCCTTGTACCGGATCCTGCCTCTGAGCTTGCTTTATCACAGTGAGGGTGTTTGCTCTACAGCATCCCTGAGTGCATCTGGCACCTTCCTAAAGGGCTCCAGAAATCTCTTCTGTGCTTGTTTGGATTTTTTTTTTTAATTCCAGGAAAGGCTATCAGGCTCAGCTAGTATCTAATCAGGAGCAATTCCAGTTCTGCTTTTAAATGATATGAAGAGCCTTGGTTTTAAATCCCACTATATTGGGGTTTTTTGCATTTATACTCAAGCTTTTTTTCCTTGAAGAGATTGTCTAATTACCATTGGTTGGTAACCATAAAATGCAGTAACTGGCAACAAAAGATAATTTCTACACTTAATGAAGTAGTTTGCTAAGCAATAAGATATAACTGCTTTGATACATACAGGTTACAGTTTATGCTGTTACTTTTTAAACATTGTATTTTTCCATTTTACTAGGTTGTTTGCGAATGGAGCTGTTACACTTAAATGGAAATTGAATTCATTTAATGCACCAAAATAGCATTGTAGAAGGGTTTGGGTGCCTTTTCAATGAATCAGAGCAGTGGTTTGACATGCATTCTGTAGGAAGCTGATTTAAGTGAGGTGCTATCCTCAGACAGTGACAGCCTGTGCAGGAGAATACATCCACACCAGGGAGTCCTGCTCCCATGGGCACTTACTCTGAAATCCTGGGTGAATCCTTCTCGTCTTTGTGCTTAGCTCTCACCTGGGACTCTGTGCACCTTTTGCAGTGGTGGCTGCAGCCTGCACCCTGCCACCCTGCTCTCCCTCTGTGCCCAGGAGCCAGCCTGCCACGGGCTTCTTCACCTTCATCTCATCCTAAGAGAGATTTTAAAAAGTGTTCAAAATCTGTGGATTTGAGCTGGGTTGGTGGTGTCCTTTGGGGAGCTCAGGCTGCTGTTTGTGTCAGACAGGAAGGAGGGTGCAGAGGATGCTGCTGACAGCAGTAGAAGGGCTGTTGCAGAAGCTTGTTGAGGGGCTTGTCCAGCTGAGGCCCTGCTCTATGTCACTGTTTTATTCTGAGAAGCAAATAGATGGTGGGGTGGCTGCTGTGACAGAGGATGGAGACCACGGTCCCCACTCGGCATGACTATCTTGGCACAGCAATGAGTCTGTGCTGCTTGTGCAAACCTTCCTCAGCCCCTCACTTGGCCCCAGCCCTGAATCTTGAGCAGGGAGGCGAGGCAGGAATGGCCCCATTTCCTGCAGGGCTGGCTTCCTTCACTCTTCTCTGTTATGGTGTAATTTTACCATGTCTCTTCTGGAGCTGATGGGAGCTTGGGTTGATACGTGGAGGTCCCTCAGTGTTGTCAGACAGTGCTGGAGAGGGTCAAAGCTGTGGGCTGATGTTCAGAGCCCTCCCTTCCCTCAAGGAGGTGGGAGTGTTTCCCACCCTTGTCCAAGGCAGGGGCTGCTTCTTGGTTGGCTGCATCCCTCCTCCCCTGGGACCACTCTCTTCCTTTGCCCCTCTTGTTTCCCAGACAGAGGTCACTGCAGTCAGCACAGTCTGATGGGAGCTGCTGCTCCAAATCCACCAGCCCTGCCCTAATGTGGTCTGGGATCTCTGGTTCTCACCACGCACAGGCTGAGCCTGGAGGGTTAGCACAGACACAGGGCAGGAGTGGGGCTGTAGCCAGGGGACCAGCTCTGCTTCAGTAGGCACCTCTGTAACCAAAGCAAGCTCACCCTTGGTCCCCAATGAGAAACAGAGATATTCTTATGGTCAGAGGTTCTGTTTACAGATCCTGGAACAGTCGTAGCTGCTTTGTTATGGATCCAAGGGTGAGTGCACCTTTACCAGCTGTCCTGGAGTGCTGCAACTATCAGGTCTTGGAGAACCACGGAAAAGGTGAAGCATTCACACTAACTCTTTCCATTTGCATCTGAAAGAAGAAGGGCATGGTTCCCTCTTGTCTCCTGAAGCTGGTGAGGGCGATGCCTTAGGCAGTACTGCCGTGGCTTTCTTGGCAAGCGGTGCAGGAAGCAGCGGAGCTTCTCCAGGAAGCAGCCAGAAGAACGAGCTCTGACCTGCGTCTCTGTAGGTAACCGATAAAGAGCTAAAACCATCAGCACCCAGTGACTGGGGCAGCAACTGTGCCGGAGCTGGGGATTTTCCGGCCTGTTGGGTACCAAGCTCCGGAGCAGATCAGGAGCTGGACCCCGAGGATCCCAGCCCCTGCGGGGCTTGCTGGGTCTCCCCCAGCACAGGCAGATGCAGCAGTGCTCGGCTCTCCCCTCTGTACCGCAGGCTTTGCCCCGGGTTTCCTTTGCGTGGCAATAGGTTGCCCTTTTGCATGGATGATAAAACTGGCAAAGCAAGCTGTGGCATTGCAGCAAGGCCCTTTGCAGAAGTGTTTTTATTTTAAACTAAAACTGAAGTAAAACTCTTGTACCTTTTAGCACCTACAGCTCACAAGGAACAAGTTGCACCTCTGGGGGATTTCCCCAGGTGCTTTTCTTGGTGACTGTGTGCTTGGTTTTGGATTTGCCCTTACCCCTTAGGAGCTGACAGGTGGGTGATGGGAATCTTTTGTCTGCCTGTCCCTGGGTGAGCAGGATTTACTCAGTCCTTTGTTTCCTTGGCCATTTTAAGGCTCTTGCTTTCTCTATCTTCCCACCATCATGTCTTAATGTCTTGAATCTTTCTGTTAGTGTGGATTAGGCTCTCCTTTGTTTCCTGAGCTGGGTGTTATGTGATGTGCAGGGCTGGATGACTTGCTAATTGAGGTGCCATCAGCACTTGCCATACTCAAAGCAAGTCCCTTGTTCCTCACCTGCAGATTTAAAATTTCTTCTGTAATTCTCTACACACCAGGTCTTACACACCAGAGTGCTGTGTCACACCAGAGCCAGAGCAGCCCATCCACACAGGAACTATTTTCTTTTGCAGTGATGGACACCAGATAATTTTGTGGGAAGAAGCCAAGTGGCTTCTTGGAGAGAAGAGCTTAGGGAAATGCCAGTCCCCCTAGCTCCCCCTCTTGCAGACAGCAGGAAGCTGTGCATGCAGCGGGGTGTGGGGAGCTGCTTGTCCCCACAAGCCTCCTGTCCCACAGCACCTCGTGGCAGGGATGCCAGTCCCTGGGATGCCGGGGGGTGTCCTGGTGTGCAGGGCCCAGACTCATCTGCCTTCCCTCTGACTTTCCTTTTGTGCGTAAAATCACCCACCCCGTCGCGAAGTTCAAAAGTTCAGGTTATCTGGGTTCTGCGGATCCACCAGAAAGAAGTTCAGACTGTCTGGGCTTTGCAATAGACTTTGCACGGACCCATTTGTCTATTATCTTTAAATTCAGGAGTTCAAACTGTTGTCAAACTGTCTAGGTTCTGCAACGAACTTTGCAGCTCGAGGTTGGTAGAGACATTAAGACCCATTTCTCCTATAGACGCTCACCCATCAAGCTGCTTGTAAAGACATTAGCACCCATCTTGCCTATCACTTTTCTAGTCAGAAACTGGCTTGATGGTTTCAGAGTTGCTCAAGCCTTTGTGCAAGACAGCACTCCACAAATCTTTCCTCTGCGTGACTCAAGGCATGACTTGCCACCCCATGAGAGGATGTCCCGGGCACAGGCCAGCTATTCAGAGCAGCACATAGCCAGGCTTGCCACTGGCCGGGCACCTGGCCACGACCTTTCCTGTTTATCCCACGGTGACAGCACGGCTCTATGTCTCTGGCTGTGTAGGAGCAGTAGTTGAGTGTTTACTGAGCAAGCATCTGCCAGTGCCCAGCCAGCATCCGGAGCTGGTGGGATCCCACCCCGTGCTGAACAGCAATGCTGCATTTAGGGCTGGAAAATGTCACATGAAGACCTGTGCCTTTTGGTGCCCGGCCACAGGAAACCCAGCACTCAGCTCTTTTCCTTCCAGGTGTTATTGGTGTATCCTACACCTGAGCTCCATGGCAGAGCTTTATTTGGGGGCATCTTCTGGCCATGCACATCTGAATGCATAACTTAGGCCTTTGGTCTTCGTGTTTAAGTTGCCCCAGCTGGGGTTCCCTGTGAGAGCTTGTTCTCTGAACGTGGTGAGCAGGGTTGTGCATCCCTGGGGGAGCCCTGCTGGGACTGGGGCCCCGAGCCGGGGAAGCACAGCTCCATCAGGCTGCTCCAGGGTTTTGAATTCTTCAGCTGGTCAGAGTACTGCAAAGGTCTTGAGAGAGCAATGTATTGTGTCTTTTTTTAGGGCCTGTTAAGTGCTATAGCTGGAGAAGAGCTCTGATAACTCTATCTGTTCTGAAGAGCTTTTAAAAACTGCTGAAATTTCCCCAAAACAGTATAAGAATGGGCTGATTTGCTGGTGGATGGATGTTTTTTGCTGATAGCATCTGCTTTGGATGCTTCTTCACTGTGGAGAGAAGAGACGTGTTGATGGAGTTGCTTCAGTACCTTTATTTTTTTTTTCTGTAATTAGCTCATCAGTCCTCTGTGGCTTGGGTAGAAACTTCAACGGAAATTGTCAAAATATTGACTATGAGATGTTTTTAAATTGTAGAGTCCATCCTGATGTGTCTACATTTCTCTGTTTTCTTCCTGTTTATACCCTGAAAAACCCCCGCAGGATCTGCGTTTATGAACAGGCAGTGTACGAGCCTTGTGGTTTTCCTCCTCCCCTATGCTGTCACACTGTCAAGCAGCTGTGGATCTGGGGGGATCCTTGCTTGCTGCAGGTTCCCTTCAGGGAAGCTGCCCCTTTTTGCTGTAGTGGGAGCCTGAGTAGCTCCTCATGTCTATGACAACAGTTGCACTTCATGGGGGTGTTGTGTTCATAAATAGCTCACGAAGCTGGCTCCCAAAGCACATCCCCAGCCCTGTTAGCTGTAGTACCCTTGCTGCCCATTTCACCTTTTCCTCCAGCAGAATCTCACACTACTGCTAAGGTGATTTACAATATATGCTTTACCTTTGCCACCCTCAATCTTTTAAAATATAATTTTTCTCTGGTTCATTGGGCCAGGGGAGCAAGAGAGTCTTCTTCCACATTTTCCTCATTTGTGTTTTTCAGCACCACTTTTGACTCTTTCTCAATGAACCAAAGAAGATTTATCTAAATTTCTTACAGAATCAGGTCACAGGTGTTACCTTTAACAAACCCAAATCCTCTAAAAAAGTTTAAGAGTTGTTCGAGGATAGAGGGATTTGTGGTGCTGATCCTACAGAACAACAGCACAGGACTTGAGGGACAGGAGGGTAAAGGAAAAGTCCCCTAGAACAGGCCCCTGCCTCAAAAACCATGAGGGCAGAGGAGCTGTTTGAATCCCTTTCCCAAGTGTTAACCTGTGCTGGAATTGGAATTAAGGGGATAAAGAAGTTGCATTTCTGTGCTTCTCATATGTTTCTCCTCTCACTGTGAGATCTCTGGCAAATTTCTCTGTTCCACAGGAGAGGCTCAGAAGACAGCAGAGGTCTTGGTGTCACCATCACCTTTTCCTAGCACAGCACTAATCTCTCCTCAGCCAAGGGAAGCCTCTGACTTCAGTCCAGTGACTACTGCCATTCCTCAGACAAGCCTAGAGAAAAACCTGACTTCTGCAACACTCAGTGCCACTGGGGCCCATGCTACTGAGGTGGACGACGCCTTCATCCCCACCACCCCCATGGCAGGCTCCAAGGCAGAGAGACTGCAGGCTTCTACCATTGCCAGTCCTGGGGACATCACAGTTACACATCCTGAGCATGACAACATGAGCTTGTCAGTCAACAGCAGCACTGAAATCCCCTCCCCTACCTTGACTGCCAGCACTCTGGAAGAAAACCAGCCCAGCCAGGGAGCCTCAGAGCCTTTCAGCACAACTGAAGAAACGGATGATGCCAGCAGTGCAACCCCCACGCCTCCTCTGAACACGGTGCTGGGTGAGGTTTTGCCTTTACTGCCTGTGCACAAAGTCCTGCCTCAAGGATGCACAGCCTGGAAATGTCTGAGCACTCTCTTGGTAACTGAAGAGAGGGAGAAGAAGGGAATAAGGCACTAAGCAGAGCCAGTTCAGTGCAACATATTTGCAGAGATGTTAGTTCAGCATCCCCTATGCAAACCTCATTGATTTTGGTATTAATTATGCTGGCTGCTTTCTGATGAGGACATTGTTTGTGTGCAGGGACATACTTCATATATCTAATCTGAAACAACGTGCCTTAGCGGCACTGCCCAGCTGGGCCTTTCTAGCATCAGGGCTGGGGGCTCAATGGGAGCCTCCCTGAAGAAGCACAACCTCCCTTAACACAAAACATGGAGGTGGGCAAGCACAAGGGCCAGCTCATCCATCCCTGGGCAACTACTGGAAACCTTACCCTACCTTCAGATCCCTCTGGGCAGCACAGGGACTGGCTACAGGGTCTGCAGTCCCAATTTTGCCTGTCTTGGGGCCTGCCAGGCTGTCACACAACCCTAATGCAAGGCAGATACTGATTGATCACTGATTTGCATGGTATTCATGCACAACTGCATTGTTTTCCCTGGCTTGTGTCACATGCTCCTGCTGTTCTGTGACACTGACACAGCCTCAGGGGGTGCTGCTACCCAGTCCCTGGGCAGCCTCCTTTGTGGTCTCTGTAAGGAGAGACAGGAGGCCTTTCCCAGTGTCTTGCTCTGAGGTGATCCCCAGCTGTGTGTAGAGTTGTTTAAGCTTCTCTGCTTGTCCTTTGTCCCCAAGGACATGCCTTGTGGGCCCAGCTGAGGTTGGCTGACATTGCAGATTGGCACATATGAAAACTGAGAGGACTTTCTAAGCACTTTCTAAGGACTTTCTGTGGGTTATAGTGTGGCTCAGCTGTGGCTATGCTAAAGGTCCTACTTGTTTTTCAAAGGATTGACAATAAGCTGCTTTTCCTATAGTCCCAGCAGTCTTCCTTACAGTCTTGCTTCCATCCTGTGCAGTCCTGCAGAACAGTGTGCTTGCACTGGATCCTTTGAAATAACTGCTTGTTCCTATTTTGCAGCAACAACTAACAGCTCTCAGTCAGGGCTTTTTGATGGGCAGACCCTGGTGCCCACAGCAGCAAGGTCTGAAACCAAGCCAGGAACGAGCCCTGTGGGTGCCACAGAGGAGAGCACTGCGGAGCCCAGAACCTCCTCTGCTCCCATCTCGGTTATACGGAGCACGTCCTTTGCTACTGCCTCGAGTGCTGTGACAGTGACACCCCTTGTGACCAGCTCCATGTCTGCCAGCACAGCTGCCATCCCCACCAGCACACCTACACTGGCACAGTCATTGGAGCCCAGGCATGAGAAAGCTTCTGTGTTGGATGTTGGTGATGATGACAATGCAGGTAAATGCTCTGCTTTTAATGGGCTGCCCAGGGAGGTGGTGGGGTCACCTGGAGGTGTTTAAGGAAAGACTGGATGTGGCACTCAGTGCCATGGTCTGGTTGACAAGGTGGTGCTAGGTCATAGGTTGGACTGATAATCGCAGAGGTCTTTTCCAGCCTGCTAGATTCTGTAATTGTTTTTGTTTTGTACCTGTTCTCACAAAACATGACAAAAGGCTGGAGCTACCTCAAATTGCCTCTTGGTTGTACCAAGCAGGACCAGAAAAGACAAAGCTTTGCTGTTCCAGCCCTTGAAGGCCCTCCTTTGGCCTCATTCCCTTGGTCTCCTTGCAGAGCTACCCAATCTGGCTGGGAAAACGGGGGCTGATCCCTTGGTAATCACTGTGATCTCGGTCTTCATTGTCATGGTGGGCATCCTGGGCCTGGTGGGCTTCTTGCGATACCGCCAGCACAACAACCGCATGGAGTTCCGGCGCCTGCAGGACCTGCCCATGGTGAGTCGTGCCCTCAGCCCAGCCTCGTGTGGGCTGGCTTGCCACTGACTGCTTTGCAGTTCTCCTTCTGCTGCATTAACAGTGCTTGGGGTATTTGCAGCAGCACCAATGCTGATCACACGCTCCTGTTCCTCCTTAGGTCCCTCTCCTTCCATCCAAGGTTTGAATCAAGACAGCAAGTCTCAAGGCTGGGCACTAAAGAAGCTCTCTGCCTTCCCCTCACTCTGCAGGGGAATGCTGAGAGGTTAGAGAGAGGAAGGAGAGCTCCATCCAGGCTTGTCCTGAAATGACACCTTCCTAACCTCTCCTCCTGTTTTCTGATATATTTGCTTTGTAACTATGACAAAGCAGATTTTATGCTCTGTTCCAGGGAGGTTGTCTGTTTGTCTGTCTGTCTGTCTGACTGTGTTTGACCCTTGGGGAATATAAAAATATATGAGGGTTTCAGAGGCTGGACTAGCTCTGGGGAAGCTGCAAATAACTCCCTGAACTTTCTGGGATAGAGGAATACTGCAGCTAGCAAGCAAGCTGATGCTGTTTCAAGCTGAGTGGAGTTTTCAACAGCCAGAGTTCTCCACATCCCTGCAGCAGGCAGGCAGTCCCTGCACACACCTCTTCTCTCCAAACGCTGCAGCAGGAGGGAGGCTGACAGATCCAGGAACTGCACAGTGACAGCATTTAGGTGGATGGCTGGGCAGATGGCCACACTGTGGTGGTGTGGCTGAGAAGGCTGTGCTGCCTGTACAGCAGTCTCCCAGGCTGGGACCATGATGCCATCGTGCAGACATCTCATTAAAGCACCCTCTTCTCTGCTTCTAGGATGACATGATGGAGGACACCCCTCTCTCCCTCTACAGCTACTAGGCAACCAGGCTGTCCACTGCCCAGAGGAAAAGGCCTTGAGGACTTGGTCTGCTGATGGTCTGAGGATCTGCTGAGGAATGAGGGGCTGTGATTTGCACACAACAGAAAGATCCTCTTCAGATGGTTTTTGGTTTTAGACATTTTAAATAGTTCAGTGTTGAAGTTTCTATGCTGCGAATCAGAGCCCAACTCTGACCCTTTGTTCCAGGCTCTCCTCAAAACAATGCCCTGAAGAGGTGTCTCCTCCTTTTAGTGTGGCAACCAATTAGCCAAGACAACCTTGCCATGGTGTTCTGCTTGGATCTCTTCTGTTCATCTTGGTGGCTGCTGCCTTCAAAGGAGGTGGGCAAGTGATCCAGACTAGGGCTCTTAACACTGGTGGTGTCAGCACAGTGCCAGCAAAGGAGACTGCTGTTTTCTGAGGAAGCCAAGGATGTGGAAATCAGTTCTCTTGGGCTCCTTCTTGTTCTGTATTTTTAAGGTCGTTTGTTTTGGGGGTTTTCTTGCACTTTTTTTTGTTCCTGTTTCAGCTTTAGTCCCAGGATTGGCATTACCCATCCTGAAACACCTACCAGGAGGATAAAAGACTACATTGCTTCTTTCCTAGATGCATACATTTTCTCTTTAACCAGGGAAAACAGTTTTGCAGCCACTGGAGAAGTGCCCCTGCTCCTTGATGTTGCTTTGAAATTGCTGGGAGGAAAATGAACATAATGTTAGCTTAACCAAGCTTGATAGGACTCAATCTATGGCCAATTAGACACACTAATTTGGTCTCACCAAAATTAGGAAACCGTGTGTCCTACACTTGATGCTTTTGGCATATGTGTAAACTTCTTTCCCAGGCTCAGTAAATGCTTTAGTCCATTTCTCTGCCTGGGCTAACTCAAGCCTTTCCTCAGGTACCTCCCATTTTGCTTCTAGCATCTGGTTGCTGGAAGTTGTACAAAACTGGTACTTCGCTCTCTCTCTCCTGTGCTATGCAAGGTCAAAGCTCCTCTACTTTCTATGTTGGTCTTTTGAGCCAGTTGGTGTCTTGTCATGAGCACAGATCCTGGATGTAGGTGCCTTCCTCCCCTTCCCTTTCTTGGTGTTATGCTGATTAGATTCTGCACTTTTGCCTCAAAATATCACTGCTGTAGACTGCATCTGAGGCTCTTGAGGCCTCTCAAGGAAACCCATAGACCAGAGCCTCTGAGTGTAAATCAGAGGATCTTTTGGTGCCCTTGCCTCAGAAAGACCAGAGTATGTGTGACGTGACAGTCTTCATGTAATTACATCTGCTCCTGTTTTCTGACTCACATTTGACTGCAGGTAAATGGAAACACATGCCTTCTCTAGAGTGTTTGATTTTTGACTAAGCCAGTTGCTCCCTCAGGATATAGCAAGGGCTAGAGTTTATCTGCCACATTGCTCTTACAAGCCTCAGTTTCTCCTCTCCTTTCAGTAGCAACATCACTGAACCCCACAAAGGACAGATACCAGGCCTCACTTGCAAAAGTACCTTTTTTTTTTCCCCAGTGCTGTTACTGGTTGTCATAGCAGGGAAAGGGGAATTTCCCTATCAGCTGAGCTCAAGATACCTGGAAAGCCCAAAGGTGGAGTAGAACCAGTCTGGGTCAAATAGATGAACTGGGTAAGGCAGCAGTTCCTCCTCCCTGAGTTGCTGCTTCCAGAGTGGCTGACAAATGGCTGCAGTGCAGTTGGGGTTCAGCTGTTGGCTTTGGCCTTCCATCTGTGTATTGATGCCCAGTAAAATAGGGAAGAGGGTTGGTTCTCTCCTATGATTGCATGAGAACTAAAGAGCAATTGTCACTACTCCAAAGCTTTTGTATCAAGCATTGTCTGCACAGAACGATCTCCTTAGCTACAGACTTGTTTCCCCTGCCGGAGGGCAGGGTGCTACTGGTTTTCGGCGCAAAGCTGGCAAGTTAGTGGTGGAAAACAGAACTCCATCCTGGCTGGAACTGGTGCAGGCTGGCATATCTGGGAAGTGTGTCTGCACACAATCAAAAGGGCAGGGGCTGGTTGTTCTGGTTTCCCACGCATCGCTATCCAGGGGAAAGGGCTGAGGAAGAAAACTCGCCCAACACCAAAGTGCAACTTTGTTTGTAAAATATGTTGATAGTGGATTTTTTTTCTGCAATAAAGTTACAAATGCCAAGAGTGTCTCAGTCCTCATATTTTCATTGCAAACATCTAACTGAAAAGCTTCTATAAATCACAATGAGTCCTGTGATAGATAAACAGCAGCAGTTTGGCGCACAAAGACTTACAAAGCTGATAACTAGAAAATGCCAGACAGCTATGAACCATAGTTCTGACAGTTCAGAAGGACACCACCCCCTGCCTCTGTTCCTTCTTGTCAGGGTCATTCCTGGTCTGGGTCGACTGAGATTATTTGTGTACAGTTAAATCAGATGAAATCTATCTAAGAGAACCACACTAGACCAAATAATCTAATCTACAGCTTTAGACTCCCTTCATTTGCCTGTTTGAAGATATTCTCATGTTTAAACTGTAACCCCAAACGTTATTTACAGAAATATCCTGAAATCCAAACCTAAGTAGCATCATCTGTCATGCTTCTTTCTATAGTACAGCAGACAAAGCAAATTGAAAGGCACATACTTCTTTTTGTTTAGCTTTATAGCTGTTTTGAACTCTTCTCTTTAGAGCCCAGACCCACAGGGAGGTAAGTGCTTAAAAGCCGAGCTTCTGCTACAGACCTGGTAAGTCTCTCCTGAGCTAAGAGTCTCTCCCAGCTGTTGAAATACTTTGGCAAAATCAGTCAGCTCATGCCATAAACTCTGTTAAAGATTTTCTATTGCAAAAGCAAAATGTGGTGAGTGAAACTACTTGGTAATTTGGCTTATGCTGTCTTCTAAAGAGTTCTCACAACAAATCTAGAAAAGCAAATCCTTGGAAGATCTAGAGCAAGGTGAGAGCAAACAAAGACTTTGTAGCCTAGCAAAGTGCTTGCTGAGTAATCTGAAGACATGAGGATGAACTCTAAACCCTGCAGAGATTTCAGTCCTGTCCCAACACACAGCCATACAAAACAGAACAAACATGCCACAACTAAGCCAGTCTTCTCAGGTCTAAAGTCAGCATTATTCTGGTGGTTTATATTGGAGTGTTCTCTGTTCTGCCTTTTTACCACCAAACCCACTCAGAGCTGATTCATTCTCTGCAGAACAAACTGCCCAGCTGCCTTGTTGGAGAGGTAGCTCAGAGCAGGGCTGTGTTAGCTGGAGAGGCAGCAGCAGGACAGGCTTGTGTAGGCAGCCACCCCTGGGACACACGGAGCTTTGTGCCTTTGCCCAGCCAAGTTCTGATCTTCCAGCCAGGTGATGCAACCTCTGAGGTGGCCAGGTTTGGACATGGACCATGGGCCAGTTGTGTGGGCTTCACCTTCCCTGTGCAGCAAAGAGAACTGACAGAAGCAGAAACCAACTATTGCCAACTTCTGCATTTCTCCTTGAACAGAGCTGTTGCCTCTGATGGGGTTTTGTTTTAATGCCTCTTAGGCCAAGGCACAATTATATTGCTAATTAGCAAGGGACCAAGAATCAGCTGAATCGCTCGGGTTTAAAGTTAAATAGAAAGCAAAGAAACACAGGTCAAAGAAAACCACAGTTTGTGACCCATCTGCCTACTCTGCCCTTCCTTCCTCCTCTCTCCAGATTCATATTTTGAAGGGAAGGGGATTTGAGAAGCTGAAAAGTGGCAGTCCTAGAGCTGCTGTGCCATGGGCAAGGCTACCTGTGCTTTGTGCCATTTCTCTGCCCACTCAGTTGTCCTTCATGTCTCAGTGTCTGCACTTTAGCCTTAGACACTGTATTTAATCACCATGTCACACTGGCAGTCTGTAAATAAGGCTACAAGAGGGTGTTCAGAGACAGAGAAACTGCCACGAGAAGCACTGGACTGGACAAGGCAGTGTGGGGGTCTTGTAAGACCAATCATCCCATAAGGATTCCCCACGGATAATAGTCTCCTGTACTGCTACCACTTAAAGCAGAATGAAAAGCATTCCACTGATCCAGGGAGCAGGAGTACAGAAGCAACCCAGGGAGGCAGAGCAGTAAATTTCCAGTAGTGAAGGCTATAAAATGATGCAGAATGTGGAATATTTTACTAGCCAGTGTTCTTCTTATACCCAGGGGAGAACAGAAATGCCTACTGTCATTTCCCAGGCACCTGTGAAGGAAACAGGAGGTTGCACACCTCCACATTATTTATACTTAATTTTCTATAACTACATCAAATCAGTATAAATGTGGATTTGTCATGGGGGAAGTAGGACAGTTTTTCTAAGTGTACCTCCTGAGCCTCTGCCTGTGAAGTTCCTGTGCTTGCTATCTCTGCTTCACTGCATAGCAGAAGTGAGACAGGAATCTTATCTCCAATAGTCCTTTCCATCCCCCACAGCGAAAACAGAAATCATGCACTTACTGTCCATAAACCAGCCAAATTTTCAGTCCTACTGATACATACTGAAGTGATAAGCAAAGCTGGAAGACCATGAGTGCAAATGCAAGTCTCTCAACAGTTTCCTAAAATCGTTAGTGGTTTGATTCGTTTTAACCTCCCAAAACTTTGTAACATAACAACAGGCTTCAAACTTCCCCACCCAAATATTTGGATGGAGACTCTTCCTCACTTTGATACTACAGGGGTCATGTTTCCTCACAGATCTGAAAAAAAATTAACCTTCACCCAGAGCACAACTTCAAAACAATGTCAGAAGACAAAGCACTTTGAATCTCCCAGAAGACCTTCTAATTGTGATCGAGAGTTTGTGATCTAGATCCCCCACCATAGTTAATTCTGCAGCGTTGGGAAGATTTTATAAGAAATCATTAACTACTACATGAAAGAAGCATAGATAGGTTGATAATCTTGTGCATTTTAAATACAAAGGGATTGATTTATTCATCTGCTTGACAGCCTGCACAGTCTTCCTTGTGCTTGTTCCCACTTCCTTCCAGTAAGTGTACTTGAAAGACATACACAACACAGGTCTGCTTCACATGCCCCAGCAGTTTAACAACGGTTAGCCTCAGTTCCTCTGTAATATCTTTTCTGTTCAATGACCCATCAGCTAAATAACCCCCTGAACCACAAAACCAGCTTGATCTTGATCAGACTGACAGTGGTCACAGCTGCAAGAAAACAAGTGCATGTTTGTTCCTACTGTTCAGCTCCCTCTCTGTTTACAGGTAGACCAGATTCCCCACCCGCAGTTCAAATAAAGAGCTAAGCAAGTTACCAGAGGTATCCTCCCAGTCATAAAACAGGTCTCCCTGTGATGAACTGCCCAGAACTAATATATCCCTGCAGCAGAAGCCTTTTGCTAGCTCTCTTTGAACTACAATGGAACATCTGTTGACAATCTCCTGCAGGGTAACTTCTCCCCTGTTTTAATCCCCTCTCTCTTTCAGAAGTACACATCATTGCCACAGGACAACTCTCATGAGCATTAGAGCATTTCTTTTCACTGGTCTTTCTTGGGACCAGTAGGAAGAGCCATGATCAATCAGCCCTGTACAGTATTTTCCTAAAAATTTGCTGTTATGCCCAGACCCATGAAGCTTTCAATGCTGAATTACAGGTTCTGCTTGGAACAAGACAAGATTCATAGGCTCTTGAACAGGAGTTTCAGCCAGATTTAGACACTCATTTGATTCTGACTGTGAAGAGTTTTACTAGGGACAACTGCAAAATTAGCACAGTGTTCCTTTGTGCTAGTCCTGGCTGTGCCTTCTGATCACACAGGCAAATAAACATAGCTAACATGATCATTACTTCAATTTCCCTTCTGATAATCTTAGGGACAGAATGAGAAATTTTTGCTGATTTTTTCAAAAGGATCACAATATTTTTAGGTAGAAAGCAACTGTGGACAAAACTATTTGTGGCTGTCTAGCAGAAAGGGAACCTGTTTTCACAAAGGGTTGGAGAAGCACTGGGAAAGAGCTCCCTTTATTTTAGACTCTAAGCTGGTATCATTCATTTACCTCTTCCCTTCTCCTTCAACAGACAGCAATTATAAAATTAAGTTATCTCAGAGGGAAATGGAATAAAAAAATTCAAACCACATAAGGAAATTTCACAGGGCCCTTTTCTGCCACTGTGGCACTCTATTCTCATAAAACAAACCAGAAACCTCCCCTTTATGAGCGTCATGGAATTTTCTGTTCAAATAACAAGATTTCTCCACCTGTTTTGTGCCACATGAGAGGAAGCAATTTAGCAGCACTTGTCAAGTCAGCTGCTCCATATTGGGTCTTGACAGGGTAAATCTATGGTCATTCTATATCTGTTCTGTTCTTGCTGTGCATAGTCTCCCTAAAAGGAACAATCCAAGCTCGGCTCTACATCCCAGAGCTTTAGATAGCCAACACTGTAAGCACAATCCAACATAACTCAAAATTTAAAGTGTAACTGGAAGAAAAAACCTAAACATTTGAAGGCATTAGTAGAGAACACACAAGAAATTCTCTCAATATGTTCTGTTCCACCAAGCGAGAGCTCAGAGGAGAGGATCACACATCCCATGCCATGGGAGAGGGCTGAGGCAGAGGACTGCCGCTCGGAATTCTCTGACCTTGGAGGAACACCCCCACTGCAGCCAAGCACCACAGCATCTCTCCCTCTGCAAGCCAGCTGGCAGCTGCCAAAGCTGATTGACAAATCACACATCGGGCCCTGCACCGGTGTCTGGCTCCTGCAGTGAAAGAGCAGAACACGCAGCGTGGTGTTGAAAGGGTAGAAGGGTCTGAGCAAGGGGGCCTGAGATGGCAAACAACAGCTCAGGTATCTGGCAGAGTGTGGGGCTGGGCAGGTCTGTGAATGATTTATCAAAATGGCTCTTTCCCTTCCGGGAGTTGCCCCTCGTGGGTCAGCCCCACACCTCACAGCTCCCGCTTGTGGAAAATCCAGGGAACAAAGAAGTCAAGAAGAGTTTGCCCACCCAGGGAAGCCAATATCTTTTCCATTTTTCAGTTGTTCCTGACAGTAAAGAGTGCCTTTTTTAGTTACCATTAGAGGTCATGCAGCTCTAGCCTAGGCAGGTCATTGCTGAGATCATCACCCCAGCTATTTCTAGCCACTTCTCCAGCACTGCTTTCTGCCAGCTCAAAACACAGCCTGGAGACACGTGTACAATCTACACCAAAAGACCAAAGAATTATCCTTGCCCAGCCTTCTTACTCCATATGCCAGATCTGAGAACAACAGCAGTCTATCCCCTCCAGCACTGCTGTTTCAGTGTGGTCTGCAACCATCTCAAACCCTATTTAAAACATCCACATTTGTCTCCCACTGAAACAGAAATACCAACAAGCATCCTCACAAGCCATGTAAGCTCAAACAAAAACACGTGCCCATGGTTCCAAGTGTCCTACACTAGGAAGCTGCCAACACAACTACTGGGTGCCCCTGCCATAATAAACTCTGCAGGGTTTCTGATGCTACCACACACAAATATTTGCTACAACAGCACAGCAACAGGTACCTAGCTGCTTATTATTAAATGAGGGGGTTTGCTTGAACGTTTGATCAGTAAAGCTCTATTTAAGAATCCCCACCTGGCACGTGCCTTAGAATAAATGTTAGAGAAAAGCTTAACCCTTTGATGGGACATGCAGGCTCTTCAAGCATTGCCCTAACAGCAGCCTGACATGTTGCAACTGCATCTACAAAGCAGTTAATTGTAGCAGGTTTGCTAGTAAAGTCTGAATCAGCAGGATTAGTAAATTGGAAAAACAGCACACAGGGCAGTTTAGTATGCCTTACAGCCCCATTCACAAGAATCTTAAGCATCTTACTGAAGTAGGGCATGAATTTTTTTCTTTTAAAGGAACATTAGCCCTTTGTTCCTGATTTCTTTTAATGCTTAGTGTTAATGCAAACACAAGGGGGTTTTATATCCTAAAAGCAAGGCATAAATCCAAAGGGATGAAGAGGCTGAGAGGCAAACCTTCTTGAAGTGAGCAATTTTCACCTTCTTACTGGCTGTGTGTCAGCATCAAAACAAAATGGAGCCACATTAAAAAATGGTATCTTGGCACTGTCAGAGGAAGTGATAAGTATCATAATTTGCCCTCACATGCAGCTTTTCATTACCCTGACACTACAGGGGGAGGGAGGATGAAAGAACAGACAGGCACACACATGTTACCTCTGTCCTGGCATAGCAATACTGCTCTCAGAACCAAGTTTTAAATCTGGCCCAAGTGCTAGGCCACTACTCCAAACTGTACTGTCTTCCTGCCTTTAGGCACCTAATACTCAGCCCTACCAGTAAAACTGGGCCCAGCAAGAGCCTCTCATCTGTTGGACCTCTGGAATGTCCTGAGCAGCAGAGCTTTGTCATCCACATCACAGCAGAAAACCCTTCCAGATTCCTAAGATCCTGAGGGTGCAGGATCCAGCCACACTTACCTTCAGGCACCTCGATCTCCATGGCACTGGAAAGCTCCTCGGAGCTGAAGTGCCTGGGGTGGGAAGCTCAGCCAAAGATGGAGAAAACTACTCTGCCTCTCTCAGCAACTTCTTGCTTCTCTCTAAAAGAAATGAAAAAAGCAGCAGATTAGGCCAAAAGTTCAAGGATAGACTTGTTGAGTCTAAGTATCCTCTGTCTACCTTTTGTGACACTTGTTACACAGGGAGAAACTGCTGTTATTCCAATTTAATAGCATTTCCTTATTCTTACATGGGTACAAGCAGTGGCACAAGGCAGCAGAAAACAGGTTCCAGGAAAACATATTGGCAAAAATGTTCAGGCATTGGACTCCACTTGTCCGTGGCACCAACAGCTCCAGCCAGCTCCACATCATTCAGGTTTAAACCACGAAGAATCAGCCACCTCATTTCTGCTCCAAGCCACGGTCACAATGCCAAAACCTTCCCATACAGGGGTCAGTTTGTGTTGGAAAGGGACAATAGGACACCTGACCTGACCACGAGATCCCTAAACCAGAGGCTGGAAAACCATATTCCAGACTGTTAGTAGAGTTGGAGTAAGTGTGAAACCGTTCCTATGATTTCTTCTTTCCCTGCAGGTGTCATGGATGTTACTTCCTTCCAGAATAGACTTTTCACTTGTTCTTTCAGATCAGAGACTGTAGATATGATTGAAGGATAACCCTGACAGTCCCTTACACTCAGCAATGCCTGCTGGAACGGTTACTGGGGGTGAGGATGGGGTGGGCACCACTTTGATGGGGTTTCCAACAGTCATGCCTCATGCATGAAGGCAGCTCTGCTGAGCAATTCAGTTGTGTTTTCAGGGATGAATCGTCTGGCAGCAGAACCTCTGCCTCCCCACCTAGCCCTGATCACACTGTTCTCTCAGTTGTGCCAGCACAATTTTTTCCTGCAGCAGCACTGTGAACCATACCACTTCAGGGAAAAAAAAAAACAACAAAACAAAACCAACAAAAAAGCCCAAACAATGACGCACTTGTTAGAACCAGCTCGGCTCCCTGATAGGATTTACAGCACACCAACAACTGCAGCAGCAGAAATTTGGGAGGCAATGTGCTGTGAGGCCAGGGCAGGAAAATGCAGAGAGATTGGAACATTTTAAGCTGATGATAACCCAGACAACACCTCATGAAATCAGAGCTTAACAGGTGGGAGAGTGACATAATAAGGGAAGGCATTAGGTTTTTATAGAAAGAAATAGTGAATCAATATTTAATTGATATAATACAGAAGAACTGCAAAGAAGTTCCAGAATCGAAAACATCTCACCAAGTTGATAAATATTTTTTATCAAAGAAAACCTAATAATGAATCTACATTAACCTCCAGGCTCAGTATTCACCAATACTTCCCCACTAATAAAAACAGACATTTATATGCTTGTGGTCAAGAGGTAGAAAGATCAGAAAAACAGACAAGAATTAAGATGTCCTTTAACTCTATTTCAGCTACCAAATTGCCCTGACTGCTCAAACAATTTGTGTGAGTCTCTCTCTCTCACATTAGGTTGCAACCTAATGCAGAGCAATTGCTCTTTACCAAGGTCAGAAAAAGGTTTCAAGAGCTATGGATGGAAAGCAGAAGGAAAATCTCTTCTGTTACAATCAGTAAAACATTGTGTCTTTGTCATTTACTGTTGTGGAGAACAATGAGAACTAATGATCCTTTTTGTATAAATGCTTCATGATGACACCAAATCACCCTGTATCCCACGTGATATCAGCATTAGCCCGAGGGGGATGAATGAGAGTGCTGTGTTTTTCCTAATAATAGAAGAAACCACAAAGCCATACCTGGGATACAGACACCTCACAGACACATTGCTGCCTTCCCCTAGGGAAGTGAGCCATATTCTCTGGATGCTGTTTTACTGTGGCACAAAACTGTCGGGGGTGGGGGGGAGGAGAATGCTGGAAACAGTGACACGAATTCTCAGCCAGACCTGTGACAGTTCAGACATCCAGCAGCTGCCCGAGGGCAGCTGGGGTTGGGCAGAGGGTACAATCAAACACACCCAAAAAGATCTAAGGATCTTCAACAAGGAAGCTGAGATGTCACTCATTTCTCGCCAGGGAGCAGGTCAGAGCCCTTGGTAGGGCTGGGGAAGAGCAAAGGCCAAGCTAGCGGAGTTTTGAGGCACAAACAAAGCCAGTTCCCACCAGCTGAGCTCGGGGAGAAAGGAATGTGAGGGCTGGGGAAAGTGGAAAGGAATTAGAGCTCGGGCATTTCAAATGAGCACCTCTTCTTAAATGCACCAATTCTTTCAGTCATTCCAGTAAAATCGAGGTAAAGTCCAAATAGCAACTAGGAGACCGTCCTGACAGAGGGCCTGGGTAGGAGACAGCAACACTCCTGATTAACCAAGGCAGATGAGGTGGCTCAGGGAACAGCTCCAAGGACGGCTGTGGAGGGAACAGCAGGTACCCATTCTCCACGCCCACGTGGAATGAGCAGATGATGCCAGCCCTCAGGATACAAACGGCTCAGTAACAGAGGCTGCCATTTAGAATCATAGAATCTCTTGTGTGGGAAGGGCTCCACAAGGATCATCTAGTCCAACTCCTGGCTCTGCATAGGACAACCCCAAAAATCACCTGTGCATCTGAGAGCATTGTCCAAATGAACTCTGGCAGGCCCAGTGCTGTCACCCCTTCCCTGAGGGTCACCCTCTCCACGGGCTGCCTCAGAAGGACTGAAGTCCTAAGTGCCTGCACTTAGCCAGAGATCGACTCCAGGAGAGGGCAGACATTTAAGTCATACTTGCCCCAAGCTTTCAGTTCAGGATTGAAACAGAAGACCCCAGCTCACAAAGCTGGCAAATCTGTTACCGTCTGCATCAGTAAAGCTGGAGCCACACATGGAAATGAACTGTGCTCCACAGGCTGGTACAAAGGACAGCTGGCAAAAGACAGCAGCAGGATGAGAGATCAGTCCCCAGCATCTCGGAGTTTGCCAATCCAGCGCCTGTGGAAGCAATTTCCTCAGCACGAGCTGTCCTGCAGAGCCCTGAGCAGCCGCCAGCCAGCAGCACCCTCCTGTGACACATTCCTGCAGCTCCCAGGCTGCTGATTCCCTTCCAGCACAGGAGCTGCACTTGCTCCGGCAGCATACTTGGCATACGTGCGCCTGAACATCCCCAAATTCCCTGAAGAGGTATCTCCTCCACCTGACGTGACGCAGCCTCTGGCGAGTGCTCCACACTTCCATCCTGAGTTTGGACAAACGGTAAGATTGTGCTCTGTAAGACTGAGCTTTGTGGCTGCTCATCAGATCTAGCACCCGAGAGAGGGGGAACCACCAAATCTGAGGCTCGGTCTCCAGTATGGCAAGTGCATTGGTAGGGAATACGGAATCGGCAAAGAACGTGTACTTTCAGAAGGGGGAGGAGAAAGGATTGCCAGCACAGAGGCCTCACTGTTTCAGCGAGCAGCACCACCCACAGGGACAGGTGGGGCTTTCCCACAGAGTGTGAGGACAGGAAAATACACCTAATCCCCGGCGCCGTGACAGGGACGGGCAGAGGGCCGGGAACAGCGAGGGGATCCCCGCGGCAGAGGGCCGGCTGAGCATGCTGGGACACGGAGTCCCCTCCGGGGGAGCCGGCGCGGAGGGGAAGGGGCCGCGCACTACGACTCCCGGGGTGCTTTGCGCGCCGCGCCGTCTCCTAGGAGACGCCG
>VXBQ01006086.1:25889-45747 GCA_013400175.1 Phainopepla nitens | reverse complement strand
CGCGGGGTCCGGCCGGCCCGCCCGGGAGCGCGGGGCAAGGTGACCGCAGCGGCAGCAGCTGCTCCGGCCCGCGCTGCCGGGCGTTACGTAATGACACAGCTGCCCCAGCAGCGGCAAAGTCCTCTGGGCAAGCTTAAATTTTAATCTAAGTGTGGGAGCACCTGTCTGTGGAAGTGCTGACCACCTCACCCGCTCCTCAGTGGCCTCTGACCTCCGTTCTGCCCGTGGAAGGGGCCCCTGCAGCCTCTGCCGCTGTCCCCTGTTCAGCTGTGAACGCTCCTGCCTTGCCCGCCCCAGGGCAATCTGCAGTAAATCAATCTGCAACATCGAATACAAATCAATCTGCAACATCGAATACAAATCAATCTGCAATAAATGTAATCCGTCTGCAATAAACGTGCCCTTCCCTTGGCGAGTGTTTTATCTCTCACCCGAAATATTTTTATTTCCTGCTATGATCTTGTTTGCATAAAAAGTACAAGGCAGTGAGGTGGTGAGAGAAGTAATGAGAGAAGAGCCTCTAGAATTTGGAAAATTTAATGCTGCTTGCCTAAAACACATCAGCAGAATTCAGGGCAGAGCCCAGATGAAAAGACTGTAGCTATCAGAGGCGAAACCTTTTAGCCCTCTAGCTCTCTCCAGATTTCATTCTGACACAGCCAGCCCTGGTGCACTGACTGATGCTCACTGGGAAAACAGCAAAGCTTAGATTCACATCTCTCTTAACTCCTTGTGATATCTCAACTCGGCACCACAAAACTGATTAAACGTAGAGGTTCACATAAGAATGTAAACTTTATAGTGAATCGAGTTTTTGTTCTGTGTTTCCAGATGGGCAGTCTGGTGGCCACTGCCAGCTGCAGTCACTGCCAGAATCATTTAACTGGTTATTTAGGATAAAAAATTTTCATTTGGATAACAAAGTTTCATTTTCAAACTTAATGCTCCATTACTCAGCATCTCTCTGGCTGTTAGACCTGACCTTTGTGGCACCCTGGGAGAATGGGAGTTGTCATAACCTATGAAAAGACTGATGTGCAGGGCATTAGGAGTGGGGTGCAGAGGGTTTGGGCCATTTCCTCCTGCACTTGGCAGTTGCAGGCCTGAGCCCTGTCCTCCTGGTCATGCTTCCTGCTGCCCTGGCTTCATCTCTCATTTCTGGACTGTGTCCAGCCCTGGAATCAAATATCCAGATGTGGTTGTGTCATAATCCACATCATAGGGCAGGGTTAGCACTGCCGAGAGAGAGCTTCACATCCTTCATTCCACACAAGTGGTTCCTGCAGAAGAAGTAAAACATGCAACTTGTCACACAAAACAGAAACAACAGTTTCTTTCTGGCCTGAGATAAGAGAGAAAAAAAAACCCACAACCTGTAAAAACGTTATCTAAACCAAACCATCTGATTTGCATTGGCAGGACTGATTGCTCATACTTCCCTCTAGGCTTCTGAGCAGAGCTGGATGGGGGCAGACTGGAGCTGAATGCCATGTGTGATTCTTATCTCATGGCTCACAGCACAGCTTCCCCAAACTGTGAATCCTGGTGTGCAAAACAGCTTGGTTTGAAAGGAAGGCCCTGGGCAGATTGCCCATCTGGGTTGCAAATGAAGGGGGCTACAGTTATTTCCACTTTTTTACATTCCTGCATGTCCACGTGAGTGGTGTCTGTGTTCTAATGGAAATTCGTGTTTCTTTGCTGCAGGTTGGGTGGTACAATGCTGTTCTCCAGCCAGCCTTCCACCTCCCCTACCCAGATGACACACTGGCCTTCGTGGTCCTCAGCACGCCTGCGATGTTTGACAAAGCCCTTAAACCTTTTGTGAACAAAGAACGATTAAAAATAATCAGGGATCCTGTGGATCAGTGTGTTTCCCACCATTTGTCACGTGTGAAGGAGGTAAGAAGCCGAAATACCGATTCCATTTAGAGTTGTGGCACATAACCAGGTGGGCTGAGCAGCAGACAAAGCCCTGCAGGCTCCTGCCCTGCTCTTTGGAAGGCTGATGCATTATTCATGAAGGTGGGAGCATCAGCAGGCTTTGGCTGCTTTACCTTCATGTTCTGCCTCTGGATTACATCGTGCAGCTGTGAGGGAGCTCTGCAGGCACAGGCTGAAGGCCCACAGCCTCAAACCTGCTGACAGAATTCAGCAGCAGGGTGTGGGAGTCTGCAGGATTCACACGTGCCTGATTTGCTGCCATCCAGCAGTTCTGGAGTGGCAAAGCTTTTTCCATGAGCCTGGGCTGATGTTTTCAAATTTTCCCAGAAATTCCCTGACCAGAGGGTGGATGTCATGTTTGATTACGAGATGCTGCCGAGCCGAAAGCCCAAGTTCCTGGCACAGACAGCTGCCCACGTTGCTGGAGCTGCGTATTACTACCAAAGGAAGGATGTGAAGCTTGATCCTTGGGGGAAAAAGGTGAGGCAGAAACACAGTCTGGGAAAAACCACTGAAATGCAACCACTGCAATGCAACCACTGAATTGTACAACGATTGTTTGCTCACTAGTCACTAGTTCATCTTGCAGGAAACTACAAAGTCCAGAGCACATACAGGTTCTTGAAGTGTTTCAGGTGGGAATTGGAAGGTTCCAGGATTCTTCAAGGTAGTAGGGCAATGTGCATGGAGAGAATGTCTTGATTTGTTAAACGTACTTAGAATAATGAATGGCAGTGTAAAGAGCTTGGAGCATTACAAACTGGGGGGAAAATGCTGTGTGGTTAATTTCTGTAACAGATTTTCAGAAAGGAGCCTCTCCCTACATTCCAGGGACATGTGTGTGGGCACAGGAAAATGGGAGTGAAATGCAGCACTTCGAGCCACAAATTCAGGAAGGTTTTCCCTTCTGCTCTGTACAGCACTCCAAGAGAAGGTTGGGAGAGTGAGCAGCATCTGATGCTTTGAACTCTAACCTTGATTACACAAGAAGTGAAGCAGCCTAGATTTTTTTTTTTTTTCCCAGAAGATCTTTGGCGTTTGTATCCATCCCAAGTACGGCGGCTGGTTTGCTATCCGGGCTCTGCTGCTCTTCCCAGACATTCAGGTGCCGTTCCTGGAGCAGCCCGCCCCTGTTGACTGTGTGAGCTCGGAGGAGAAGAGGATTGAGCTGCTGGAGCAGTTCAATTTCCACTGGCAGGACAGCCGCTACAGGGACATCATCGAAGTGAAGGAAAGGTACTCGGAGGAGCAAAAAGCTTACTTTGCCACTCCTCCAGCCGAGAGATTCCGGCTGCTGGGGCTCTCACAGGAAGCCCAGAGAATCACATTTCACTGAGAAACCGGCTCCGTGGAGGGCAGAGGGCAGCAAAGGGTAACTCATGAGCACCGCTTTTCCCGGTGCTGACGGGGAGGAGCAGGAGGTGCAGGAGCAGGAGGAAGAGGATGGTTATGCTGATACAGAGGTGGCAAACGCGAGCAGCCTCAGTGCAAAGATCAGCTTCCCAGAGAGGGAGGCACTGCTCCAGCCGTCTGTGCTGTGCTGCTGATGATCTGGGGTGTCCTTTGGGGAGTCCAGAAAGTGCCAATTAGCCTTTGGTTGGGAGTAGTTTAGACATCCTGGCAACTTTAAAATCCATGCTGCTTATTAGAGAAATCACTTTTGTTCTCAAGAATTTTCTTTCTGAATGTTCTGGTTTTATTCTTTATAAGTGGGAAAAAAAAAATTAGTCATTGCACTACTTAGTTTGATTTTGTCTAAACTTGGGGCAGGTGCTTTTATAGATGTAGCCAGCATTTTATTATCCTGTGTTATGACTCTCCCTAGGGAACAGATGTCCAGTCTTTACAGTTTTGCCATTTAAGCATTTATCCATTTATAGAGCAGCTGACTGGAATATTTGGAAAGATGCTGAGTAATCTGAGTAGTGTCCATATGAGTGGAGGTTTTACTCATGTTAAGATAACTGACTGAAAAAGACAATTATCTTGGCCTTTTCTAAGGTAGACGACATTTGTGTTAAAAGTATTTTCTGTGCCAGCACACAGCACACCCCCCACAGTTCCTGCCACAGTTTCCTCGTGTGCTTTCTGTGTGGGGAAGATTGTAAACCTGCACACGTGTAAAAGCCATGGCACAAAGCCTTGTCACGTGCACAGGCAAACAAGCACAGAAAAAAGGAAAATATTAATGACATTCATGTTACTTATATTGCTGGATAAAACGTGTTCAGACAGAAACATAGCATTTTTTACATGACTTTGTCCTGTTACATTTGTTCAGAGGCTACAATGCACCTGGGAAACCAGGAATTAATTTATCTTCGAGCAATTTGAGGCTCAGATCTCATTAAAATAATATAATACATTAAAATAATATTTTGTGGGAGTAGTTTCACTAGACTTCAGTGCAATGCTGCAAATGGACAGGCACATTTTTCCTTTTGATGTTATCAGCATGATGATGAAGAAATACTCACTTTGCAGAACTGAGCCTTTTCTTTTTATATTGGGATTTTTCAAACCTTTTGGAGACTCCACCAGGAAGGTTGCCCTCACCATTGTTCACTGCTTGATACAATTGCTCATAGTCTGTACACTAACTCATCACAACCCAAATTCAGGATAACAAGTTTGCTTCCCTGTCAACAGAGCAGTGAGCATGTGATCACTGGGTTTGTTCACTGCATTTGCTGTTACAAAAAAGTCTTTGTTGCTTTCCGTGCTTTGTTCATCTCTGACTAAGGCAGACACCTGACTTAGAATGTGATAGAGGTATTGTGATGTTTAATTTAAGTTAAATAATTACATTTGTTTAAAATCTGTTATTTTGTTACAGACTTCTGGTTCAAATTTGTTTGATGTTTCGGTTCTTTTCAGCTGAACTGTAATTTAATGGGCTTGAGCTAATGGCTCATACTAGTAATAAAAACAAAATACTGATTCTCTTAGAAGGATAAATATCGATTTGAATCAAATCTATCTTTTTACATTACAATTTAAAATAAAATATTTTGATTTTTTGGTTTTGATTTCTCACAAATATTTAATAATTTGTCTTAATTTATTAAACAGATTACCATGGCCACTGCATTTCAATTTCTGTAATTTATTACTCTTCAAATGGTATTTTGGTTACTAAATATACAAAGTTGTAAGTAAACCTCAGTATTGAGTATTTTTTATTTAAACAAGGCAGTTCTTAACTTGAACTCAAGATGTTCAAGTGAGAATCAATGGTGGTGTTTTTAATATCCTGAGAAGAGTGAGCTACACAAGACACACACAGTCCACTATCTGAAAACTAAGGGGAAAATTGGTTATCTTAGCAGAAGTTGGTAAACTGTTATCACAAGCCCACTGGGATATAAAAAGTAAAACCTACAGCACCTTATGAGTAAGTCCAATAAGGATTTATTTTTCCCAGGTCATTTCAGCAAGAGCATTAACAGCAAGCACCATGACAGTGCACTTTTCATTTCTTCCTCTGTTCTAAACAGTAACAAAAGTTCCAGATGTCCACTGAAACATACCTGAGGGACTTTCCCTCAGTAGCACTGAAGTAAGACCTGTAAGTACTGGAATTTTTACTGGTTAAAACCTTTCAGTGAACACTGACTCACAGATCTGTGCTCCTGGGAATACAGTTGTGTCAGGCACAACAGAGTACAAACATTTAGCAATATCCATTCCTACTACAGTGATTTGGGAGTGACTTGGATTGGGCATTACTTTCTCTTAGCCAGCTCAGTGCGATCCACAGCTGCAGTGAGTAGTTTTCTCCCCTTGCTGGTTGGAGTGTAATGGCCTTTGTCTTTTAAAACTGAAGTTTGAGAACCTGTTTGACTTATCTCTTGGGGCAAGACCAGACATGGTGAGGAATGGATCATCCTTGCATCCTGAGGCATTGTGAAGGCATTCTTAGTTTCAGCCCTTGCAAATGTCAAACAAGTAATTGCAAATACTTGGATAGATTTACTAGTTTGAGTATCACATTTTACATTTTTAGACAAGTTTTTCTCTAAATCCTAATTTTTAAACATTTATTAAAGACTCTTTTCCTCACTATAACCAGTAGCGTGAGTATTCAAGAGCTGAACAAGAAAAATAAAAGAAATCAAAAGCTACTTGAATTAAAATGCACTTTTAGCAACAAGGTATTCAGTATATTTCAAGCTAATAAAATAGCTTATGGAGAATTAACAAATTTATAATAGTTTCACACATTTACCATTCTTACTATCCTTATGTTTTCCCTAATTTTTACTTCATTAACCTTAAAATAACTGAGATTTTCGTAACAAAGATTTGACAGACAATACCAATTAAGTACAAAGCACAGTCTAACCTGGTGACCAGCAGCCATCTGAGTTGTTGCTCAGAAAGCAGCACCTCAGAAAACACTGCTGGGGGTTTTGGTATCAGTTTGAATCCGTTACATCTCAGTGGTGCAATACTAAGCACTAAAGTTTCTTTGTGGTGTGAAGAAGAGTGTGGCAAACTTAATTCCTGGTACTGACTTATCTCCTTCTCCTATGAAAAGAGTGGCTTGTAACAATGCTCTTTTCCTCTAAACTCTGGAAAACTAAACATGTTCTGCTGTATAAATCAGTGCTGATATATCAGACAAAAATTGCCAGCTTTAGGAGAGCAGGGAACTCTTCTGGTTTGTTGCTTTGATGGGGGTTTCAAAGTCTAGTTTGGGTTGGGTTTTTTGCTGTGTTTTTGTTTTGGGATTTTTTTAGGGCTAGATTGCCCTCCTCTGGATATGAAGCATAATTTTACTCATTCAGTATAATATTCATGGTCTTTTATTCTTTTGCGACCAAAATTCTTGTTAGTGTAGCTACTGTTTGACATGGGTTGTATTTCTGAAGATGCACATTGACTTGAATTGAAATTGAATCAAAAGCCCCCTGAGTTAAGACTAGTGCACTTTGAAAAACAAGATAGTGGCAGCTAGTGATCAGTGCCAGTGTGGTTATGAGCACTCTTTGTTGAGCCTCATGCAAAGAAAAGTGTATTTCATAAATTAGCTTTGAATACTGACTGAGGCAGCAGCAGTTCAAAACTCTTCCTCTGAGGGAAGTGGTTTGGCTGCTCACTGCAGCAGAGGAACAGCTGCACATCTGCAACCTAAACTTTCACAGATTCATCTACCAAAATAGACAAAGGTATTCATGAGAGGGGTTTTGCTGTTACCTTGGCTTCCTGTGCTATCATATATCCCGTGACAGATCATCCATCACGTTTCCTTCGGAAACCAGAACAGAGCACTTCCCTTCCAGGTTTTCAGGGAGGAAACAGAGAGCACCAAGGAACACAAGTGAGCTTTTCTTTTCCCTCTGTGACTGAAAAAGATGTTCACGTTCCTTAGGAAATATGGTGGGAAACTTGAAAGAATTAAATGTTTTGTCATCAAATGAGCAGTAAGATAATGTAGTGGAATGTTTAAAATCTCTCCAGTAACATACCAAAATCTGCAAAATGTGATTAAATATGCATGCAAATATTTGAAATGGCTACTATCATTTATTAATATTACATCTATAATTCTCATGTTATCTTTGTTGATGTTTGTAATAACTCAGTGAAAAAGCAATTTTACTTTTAATAACTGCATACGTCTTCTTTTCCCCCAAACACCTTGAAAAGTTTCTGAAAATCAAACACATTCACACTGGGTTTTTTTTTCCTCACGAAGAACAAACCATGGGACAGGAAAACTCCTTTAAGTGGATTACAGAAGGAGTGGAGGGATTTTTCTGTGTTTCCTTAATTTATGTAGAATCATTGCTTTTTCTGCGGATGCATAAACCCTCTTATTCCTTTTAAAGGAATTAGCCTTAGGTTTTATTTTCATGTCACAACCTTTTTTCCAGTATTGTTCAGACTAGTCCTCCTGAATCATTCACTGTTGCTTCAGTCTTCCAAAGTGTAAAAAACTGCCTTATTATTGTGAAAAGTGAATTTGATGAAATACATCAATTTTAGGCTACAATGTTTTATGAAGTGTAGATTGAAGCCTTTTTTCCTTTCTAGACAAAGGATACTGGTTTCATTCATCAGTGCAGATACTTCAAAATTCTGTTGCTGTGGAATATGGAATATAAACCTACTGGACTTGGTGTCAGAAGACAGTGCAGCCTTATTGACTTCACATATATTTAGTCACATATCCATGCTCAAACAGTTCCTTGCACAGAAACACTCTAAATTCAGACACGTGTCCCCATAACGTGTACAGTGATTTAAGTTTCAGGTGAAAGAGCCAAATTTCACACTGAAGTCCAAACCTTTCATCACTAGGTGTGGTGAGAATTGCTTGCCACAGGCTCAGCTCTTGTTCAGGAGCACTGCAAACAGCTCCCAGCCTGTTCTGCTGCAGCCACCCAGGCGTGTGCAGCACAGGGTGTTGGCAATGCAGAGTTGTTTGACTTAAAGGCAAACTCCTGGTTTTGGTTTCCAAGGATTAAAAATAGAGCTACTATATTCATGAGCAAAAAACATTGATTTGATTTCCTAGTTCAGTTTCCTAGTTCTTTTTGTATGTACCATTAAATTGTATTTTAAAACAAGAAGACAGTAACAGCTCTAACACTTCCTGAATTAATTGTCCAAGTGTGCTGCACTCCCCTACTCTGCACTTCCCTCATTTCACCCTTTGCAAATTAGAACCAAAACATTTCTGGTTTAAGTCCTCTATCTGTCTAGCAATATACATTTGCAGACTGTCACGTAATATAATACTGAACACCAGAACCCACTGAAAATTTCAGATTATTAATACAATACATTTTTCAGACTATTAATACAATAAATCTGAGTATTTTAACATAATCTTTACATAACTGTTATTCTGATGTGTAACATTACTAAAAGCTGCTTTCATGGGGCTTTTGCAAACATACTTTCTTAACCAAAGGGCATCCTTTTGCAATACCTGTGAGATATAAAATGCATGCTTTTGTTCTTTGAACTGTATTGATTTGGACAACCCAGTAACATATTCAACAAAGGCCTGATAAAAAAGGCTGGAGTACTTGTTAAGAAAATAGTAATTTTAAACTTTAGTAAGTTTTTCTACTGTTTTTCAGAACTACTGAGAAACTTGCTTTGTTACAAAGTGAAAATTCTTTAAACATTAAGAGGCAATTTTTCTTCTAAGCATCTAAACAGAAATATGCAGTTGTTAATATTGAAATAACAAACTCATAGAAGTCATAAAAAATCTAGTAAAGGTTAGGTTCTGTCCCATCCCATATATCCCAAGATATAATATGTAGAATTTATGTCTGATGCACAGCTTTGTATTATATATACACCAAAAAAACCCCTGCTGCTCCTAGACAAATTCTATTATCTGAAAACTTAATTACAAATATCTGCCACAAACATGAGGGAATATTTTTTTTTTAATTCTAGATAATATGAGAGAGCAGAATGTGTGTATATTGGGTTTGTGTGGCTAAGTTTGGTAGTGTGGGGCAGGTGATAGGAGTGGCTTCTGTGAGAAGCTCCTCGAAGCTTCCACTCTTTCCAAGGGAGCCAGTGGCAGCTCTGGGATAACAGAGCTGAGAAAGGGGGACAGCTGTGCAACAACCTGCAGCTGGAGAGAGGAGTGGGAGATGGTGAGAGGAACAGCTGTGCAGACACCAGGGTCAGTGATGGAGGGGGAGGTTGTGCTCCAGAGCACAGATTCCTCTGCAGCCTCAATGCTTCTCATCATCCTACTCTGATTTGATTGGTAGTAAATGAAGCCAATTTCCCAAGCCTGTTTGGCCTGAGACAGTAACTGGTGAGTGATCTCTCCCTGTCCTTACCTTGACCCATGAACCTTCCACTCTATTTTCTCTCCCCTGTCCAGCTGAGGAATGATTACATAAATCACCAGGAATCACAGCAATCTGCTACAAATTAAGAGATCTAGGACAGAGACACAGTGAGATTTACTTAAAGTTTCCCTTCACCTGACTATTCTAAAGAAATTAATGAATAAAGGTTATATTTATAATAAGCACCCAAACTAGGAAAATAGATGTGCAGTTACTCACATGTTAAAAAAAATAGCAAATATCACATCTATCCTTTCTGATTTACATCTTCAGGGAAAATCCCACTAGGCAGCTACCCATCCTATCAAACTCAAGCACTGCTTGAATGAGGTTTTTACCTCACTGGGAAATATGGCACCTGTTGATTGTGAAAGCAAAAGCAGTTCATAATTGTAACAAAAATACAATCTGCATCTTGGTATATGGAAAAAAAACCCCACCTCAATAAATGATTAGAATAATAAAAAACTAAATCAATTATAGTTATTTGAATATCATAGAAGTTACACCAGTCTAAGATGTCAGGATGCAAGGAGTGGGGTGTAAGCCCCAGACCACTTACTGGAGATTCCAAGCTACATCTGAATCAATACAGAGTTTAAACAAAAAAATAAACCTAGATTCTTCTTGGTTTGAAGAGGTTCTGTTACCCATTTTTTGTGTTATGCTCTTGGAAATGTAAGTAATGTAAACACTAAAATGACAGCATAGCAAACCTTCCTGGGAATGACTCCTGTGGCTGAAGAGTAAAAAATAACAATTTAATTGCATTGATTCCCACTGTCAGTCATTTGATGCACACAAAATACAGTTCCTAATCCACAGGGATTTTGTTTCTTGGCTGTTCCCAGTTTCCACAGTGTCATCACTCACCTGTGACTGTGATGCTCAAGCAGGTACAGTTTGTAGCCTCTCAGTGTGGGGGAGCTCAAGGTGGGAAGGACACACAGGAAATTATAGCACATGAAGGAAACTCCTCACACCAGAGGAATGGGATGAAGAAATGAACACAAGGGGTGTTTCTACAGGACACTCCTATGCCCAGATGTGCTGCAGGACAGCTCTGACCTCTCCTCTTGACAGCAGCCACAGCAGGACACAGCAGCTGCTGGGGTTGGAACCAGCCTCCAGACCCTCACCTTCCTCCCAGGGCCTGGGACAGGCACAAAAAGATCCCCTTTTTGAAGAGAGGTTCAGGAGCAGAACATCAGAGACCCCCTTTATCTTCTATGTCCAGGGGCAGGTGACCAAGTAGCTACAAAATCACTCTGTACAAGCACCTGGAAGGGGGGTGTAGGGAGGTGGGTTTGGTGTCCTCCCAAATAACGAGCAATGAGACAAGAGCCAATGGCCTCAATTTGCACCAGGGTAGGTTGAGATTAGATACCAGCAAGAATTTCTTCACTCAGAGGGTGGTTGGGCATTGAAACAGGCTGCCCAGGGAAGGAGTGCAGTTATTATCCAGGAAGTATTAAAAAAAACTATGTAGATGTGGCACTTGGGGACAGAGTCCCCTCCAAGTAACTGCTGTAATTAATTTTACATTTCAAGGCTAATATAACAACTAAGGTAAGTTTTACATTAGCTTAGTCCTAACTTTACTCCTTTTCACTTGCTAGAAAAAAAAGTTTGGTAAATTCTTGCTCAGCCATGCCCATTTATATTCATTTTACTTTGAACCATGTAAATGCTCCTGTTACTTATCAATGCCTTCCTGAGAAGCTGGCCTCATTTCTTACCTTGAGACTTTGGATTTTTTTACAAATTAAGCAGAAGTGATCCAGCTAAACATTACTTCCACATATCTTCATGGGGATTAGCTACTTTAGTAGATACTGAAGTATTTGGTACAAAGACTTCTGCCACATATTTTTGCAGCTGTACAAAAGAAGTTTAGTACTCAAGGCATACAACTTTCCCTTTTGAGTGACATAAGTAGCCCTAGGCCTCATCTTTGGTGTTGTTGACTTTAAGCAGGACAGGACTTGTTTATGACTTGAGCTGAGGATGGTTACAAGGTCCAGTAAGAATTTAATCTTTACAGGTACATGAAGATCACAGGGCTCTAACTCCCTTACACTGTTAGGCAAGAGCTCATTACCCAAGTCCTCAGCTTTGAGGTTCAGACTATCACGAGCCACCCTGAACTATGAAGCTACACAGCAGTCACAGCTTTGGTGTAACTTAAGGCCAGTCATGTGCTCCGAGTTTTACATAATCACTTGAAATACAAAGATTAAAGATAAGGCTGAGCACACCTGAGTACCAGATTTATAATGCCACCCTTTTGATCTAAATCATGTGACTACAAGCAAATGGATAATAGTGGCTTATTATCGCCCCCGTGACATGTAGTGGGAAAGGCTCTGGATGAATATTGTATATCCAAGGAAGTTTGCTCTCCAGAAAGCCCAGTACTCCACTCCCATAGAGACAGCATTCAAACTCGATGTTGGATTCCCAAGAATGACATGAACAGTCAGTTTTGACTAAAGTAGATGCCAGAATGACTAAGCTGACATTGTGCATGAGGAGATGCCCCACCTTTGTCAGTCACATGTTCCAAGCAATACTACAGTGCCCAGAGCTTCAGCCCAACAGCCTGATCCTGCATCTAGCAGCCAAGTCATGAAGAGTGTGACGAGCACTTTATTACTTCAACATGAAACCAAAGTTTTTTTCTCTCCATTCCAATGGAGCTGTAGTTAAAGGCCTTTAGGACTCAAGATGTTTCCAGAAAGCTTTCAGAAGTGCAGCCTGCACTGCTCCCAGGTCTCCTGATGACTACATACAAGAACAATAGACAGTGTGCTCTTTTCACAAGTTTAATGGAGTTACAAAAGGATACCACTGCTCTATGTAACACATGGCTAACCACAGACACGGCATTGTCACTAAGGTCAACAGGGCTTGATGTACAGATACTGATCGTTAGGATTTGCTAAGAAGTACTGTCAACAGGACAAACTTTCCTTCAAGTAAAAAAAGTTACTGCTTATAACTATAACATGATCCCTTGACTCAGATGCAATGACTTAAAGTTCAGTAACTGATACTTGCTCTTTATGTAAGGCATACTAGTTTCCACTCGGGCTGAATGTTTATTTCTGCTTGGCGAAATACTCTTTACTTTTCTGAACATCAGGCTTGATTGTGTCACTCCCAGGCTTCCAGCCAGCTGGGCACACTGAAATGATAAGAATGTTTAAGTCTTACCAGCTGCTCCTGCAGAACATGTTTTACACAACATTTAAGCAAAGTAGCAACTCAGAACATGTACAGATCTTTTCAATGCACAGACAGTACATTCAGTGTCACATTATGCTCTGTTTTGCTTGTTTCTATTTGTTTACTGGGCAGTGACACTCAAGGAACCGTGTCTGCCCAGGCAACAGTGGGTCCTTTACACAAACACTTCTCCCAGCCCCATTTAAAAGCTTGACAGCAAAGGTAACACCAACTCCAGCAGCTCAGGTCAGAAAACTGTAGTGTGGTGTGGCCTATCTCCTTGGATGCAGCCAAGTCTGTATTCCCCTTATCTTTAATCCACCCTGGTCCAGCTCCCCAGTTGAATGGAGCAGGGGAAAAAGCATTCAACTGTCACTGGTTCCCCTACATGGCTATCTATCAAAAAGCCACCATGATGGAGAGGCTGCATGGTCTCAAACTTCCAGGAGCTCTTTGAGCAGCATTTTTTGAACAGTGTTCCTTCTTTACTACCATGGAATGCTGGATGCTAGCTCCAGTCAGGACCAGAAATTTTAGCTACAGTATGCTCAGCTTCTGGTCTGTCCTGATTTAGATGTGACTGCAGTCCTGAAGTTCCAAAGGAAAACCTTTTGCCAGGTTTTGACTATTCAAAGGCAGAGTAATAAACCGCAAAAGGCTTCACTTGCATGACATGTGACTGCTCCATCATCAAATGTTTGGGGTGTCTCCTCACATGACATATGTTTATATGCCACAGTCACGAGAGCAGCTTATTTTAATAAAACCAGCCACTGATTTACCACTTCTGAAACACATTAAGTATGACCAGCAACAATACGTGTCATTAATTAATGACAACTGAAGACTACTAACACCTGTGTAGCAATTCTGAGTTTCCATAACTTGGTTCTAACTTTTTATCTGCAGTGCCTTTTTTTTCCCCTTTCACTCCTGCAAAAAAGCTGCCAGTAACAAACACCTTATTCCTCCTCAAGTATGGGGACAGAGACTCCCATCCATTTTGACATCATCACTATATTTTGACAGAAAGATCAGCAGACTTTCTGGGAATTTAAATAGTTTGTCTAATAGACTGCATAAAACACTACATTAGTACTGATGGTCTCAACCTACCAAATCTGAGAGGAGACTCTAAATCAAGCTTACTCTTGCAGGCTACTACATGTTCCTAATTTCTGTTTCAAATATTTTCTGTGTCTAATTGAAAGAGACAACTTCTACGTGCTGGACAATACATCCATCACTAAATTGATTTAACTGAAATCTCAACATGAGCAAGTACTCAGTGGACAAATAATTGGAATAGGATAAAGCATTATGGTGTCCTTCAACAAGCTGATTCACAGAGCCAGCTGCATTTCAACAGTCACAATTACCTGCTGTGCACAGACTGATACATGTACTTAGCACCTTTCAGTAACCCTTGATTTAACCTGCCCAGTCAATACTGTTTTGTAGAGAAAACATTAAACTGAAAAGCACTCTTACCTTCTCCATGTTTATCTGTAAACTGGAAGGCCTGGACAAGTCTGAGGGTTTCATCAACAGAACGGCCAACAGGAAGATCATTGATGGTAATCTGCCTCAAGATCCCCTTCTCATCAATTATGAACAGACCCCTAAAAACAAACAAAAACCAGCCCTGAAGTTAAGCACAGCTTTTGAAAGGCTGATTAGACTGATGTGAGTCTCAAAAACTCAGGTTCACTATTTGATTATGGCACCGTTTGTGCCATTTACTGTAACCTCTTCCTAGAAACAACTCCTTGGTGCATGCACAGCAATGAAACAGTAGCAGGTTTAAGTCCAATAGGAACTAGGAGAGATAGGAGGCAAGTCAAAGCACTGACACAGGAGAGAAATGCTTCCTACTTGAGGAAGATAGTAGCAGGGGAAAAAAAGGAAGAGAAACCCAAGGATAAACAAATTCAAGGAGAGACATTCTCACATTAAAAAAAAACAACCTCACTACACACTGTTCTCAAAAAGATAACAAGCAACAGCTCATCAGTCCTCCAACAGGTTAAGAGTTAGTAGAAGTTCAGTTCCCTTGGCAACTCTTATGAACAGCAGACTAAAGACTTGGCGTTTAATTAATCTGCAGTAGCATCACTAGACTAAATACCTGCAGTCACTTTCATGACTATGTAGGTCTTGCATTACCAATGTTTGCAGCTCACCTGCATGAGACTCCTGCACTGAGCAGCAGTCAAAGGGAAGCAGAATTTAACTTAAAACCACAGAAAGCCCAAGCACTACAGAGAACCAGGGAGCACCTTTGTGGTCACACAAAGGCTGAGAAAGCCTGGGAGGCCTGCAGCTCTTCCCAGGCTTGGCCTGGGGGGTTTGCAGAGGCCTGAGAAAGGCAACCTCTCTCAGACTGTGTTGTGTGGAAAAAACTTGCCAAGGAACATAAAACAATGTCAACAAAGATTTGCACCTGCAGTTTGTGCCCAGCTCTACCCGAGCTCCGTGGTGTTTCTCTTTCAGAGAATTGTTTTCCTCCTCTCACCAATCAGTTATTTGTTTATTCTCATGGACCAGTTATGTTCATCTTTGCAATCCTCTCTATATAACACGACAGCTCTTTCTTAATAAAGCTTTTTCTAGCTCACCAAGCCTCCTGAGTTCATGAGTTACTGTGTTGCTGTGGACTCTCCCCTTGTAGGAGTGTCTGACAGCCTGCAGGAGTTCACATCTGGAACAGCCAAGAGCTTTAGCTGGCTGCAGGTGTTCAAGTGTACACAAGCTCTGTGTTCATCTGACAGGTCCATGCATTGCAACATAACTTTACCAGCTCGTTGACCTCTGGCACATTACCTGTATGCAATACCTTCATCTTCCTTCAGCACTCCATAATCTTTGGCAATGGCACGTTTTGTGTCAGAAACCAGGGGGATTTTCATAGTGCCCAAACCCCCCTGTTTCTTAGGAGTGTTGATCCTAAAAGAAGAAAAGTTTACACATTAAAAATATAGGCAGTTCAGAATGAGGGCTGAAGGTACAACAGAGGCTGATCTTTTCTGCAATATCATACTCAATCTGCCATGGGCAACAAAAGAACTGATGCCCAGTATGCTCAGCTCTGTTCAGAAGCACCTGGCATTACCAATACTTACCAAGAGCCTTTGAATACACTCAGGACTCTGTTCCTGCAAGAACTGAGGCCAGGCAGACCAGTCTGTGAGGTTAAAAGGATGATTCTTACCAGGCAAGGTGACAGAAGTGAGAGTCAACAGAAGCTCCAATTACTTCACAGTTGATTTTCTTGAATTCATCAGCTCTGTCACTGTAGGCAATGATTTCAGTTGGACAGACGAAAGTGAAGTCCAGAGGGTAGAAGAAGAACACAACATATTTTCCTAGAAAAGCAGTATAAGCAGTTAATACGTTAGTTTCTTAAGAAAAAGCAAACAAATTCCACCGAACCACAGAGAAAAAAAACCTCAACAACCTTAAAACTCTACCCAACTGAAGTCCCCAAACCCAGACTGGCAAATTCAATGGAAATAAATTTAACAGGAATGCTTGTCTCCTGGGTCTACTCCCATAGACCTGCCCCAAGTACAGCTCTGGGTATGCTACACCAGAAGGCCCCTAACAGAGAAGTGCCAAAGATCTGAAAGGCTACCAGCCAAAAAGACATTTAAACTGAGTAGGTGAGTAGTCTACACCTACTCATCACCCTTCATGCAGCCTACAGCATCATTAGAAATGTACTTCTAAATCCATCAATATAAATACTTGATTACTTCAGGCTTTCCCTTTGTTTTAAGTGGTTTTTTTGTTTTTTTTTTTTTGCAACGCAAACATATTGCCAGCTCTTTAGAGAAAGGGACTTTGTTGGTTAGATGAAAGAATTTACTTTCCCTTGACAAAGATGAGACAGAAGACGTTGCTGTTCCAGCCTGAAAACGTTACACTGGTCTCAATGTAACATCGAGCCTGATGCAAGATAACAGTTTAGAGGAGCTTTATGCTCACTGGTAACAGTTATCACAGCTGGGACATTCTGTCATGCTGCTGACAGCCTTCTAGGCATACTCCAGCCACCACTGCACAAGTTCTGATCTTCAGTCCAGTGCCAAGTGGTCACTATCTTTCCAAAACCTAACCAAGATGTATCTTCAGACACCCTCCAGTCCTTTCTATGGCTAGACTATCTGTGTAATTACAGAGGCATATGAAATTACCTTTGTAGTCAGAGAGTTTGATGTCTTTGAACTGTCCATCTGGCATTACAGCCGTGGCAGTGAAGTCAGGAGCTGGTTTTCCAATGAAAGCCTTTCCTGAAGACATCTTGATTTAACCTAGACAGGAGTTAACACCAATACAGTTTAGATGGCAGCACATTTGCACCTGGAAGCAAGGATTTATTCGAAGCATCTTATCAATCTAGATTAAACACCAAAGGTTATCAGCACTTGGTCTTGCAACAAGGCTTAAGTGTTAAATGAGTTTTGTCACCTGTAGTTAAGCCACTATCGACACTGCCAGCACTTCAAAATGTATGGCTCATGGCCTCCTAAAGATACAGTAATGGTTACCTAACCAGTAACAGCTCAGAGTCTGGGAAAGGGCTAGCCTAGAGCTTTAGCAGTACTCAGAAAACCATCCCACTCCACATGGTGGAGGAGTAGAAAGTCTGTTTTTTAGATATTGCAATGAGAAGAACCTTGTTCAATTTTCCAAGGGAATTTAAGACCTCAAACTTGAACTTCCTGTTGATTTTGGAAGAAAATAACTTCTGTTAATCCCCAGGGAACACTGCTCTGCATAACTACACTTTAACCTTTTGAACAATTCAACTCTTTTTTATTTGCAACCAGAAAGACTCGTGGTATACATGGAAATCACATTCTATGTTAATTACGATTTCACCAAGTCTAAATCAGTACAGCCAGGTTGTTTCCCCTGTAAGTCTATTTAAAAAGAATAAAAGGGTACACAAGGGCAAGAGAACACTACATCTGGCTGTCTGCCCCAAAAGCTTGTCATCTGTAACATACCCTGTGCAGTATTTTTGCTCAATCTGGGAATGCAGTATAACACTTCAGACTTCCACAGCATAATCTTTCAAACAGGCAACTCTATAAACCTAATTTCTGCAGATCACAAAATATTCTTAAGTTATTTCACTTCATTCTACACGCTGCAGCACTGGCTCCCTCAGAGATAAAAAACACCCCAAAGGTTAGCTAAGGAAAGCCAAGAGTCAAAGATTGTTCCAAGTTGTGCCTGCAAGGCACCAAGTCCCTTCTAAAAAAAGAAGGGAGCACCTCATTTCTTGGCTCCTTCCCCCTTGCTAGCCACTTTTTTCCTGAAGAACTAGCCCACAAGTCAAACATTAGGCTTCGAACCCACACCTAGCCTTTTTAGCAATGGTTTTGCTTTTTTTAAGTTTCTCTTGCACCCCCTGACAGTAATGATCCAACTCCTCAGTTTTCATTTTGAGAAGTACCCACACATTCAGCATTTCTAACTGTGCAACAAAGCTCCTTAACCCCACGTTCATCCAAGGGCTCTTAGCCTTTAACTGCAGCAGACTGGGAGAGAATATGGTGGCCAGGACTAGAGATCCTTTGTAGGAGGCAGTGAAGCAGCCTAGCAGGAGGATATCAAGAATCCTGTACCCACAAATGCAGCTGTGCTTCTCAAAGTGCAATTCTGCAAGAGGGACAGGGGAACAGCCACTGCTCAGTATTTATTTGAGATGCCTCCAACTAGCGAGTTTTATCTTATAAGCAAGAGCTGCTCGGCCTGGAGTGCATGACCCACATTTTTATCACTGAATTACTTTATTTTCTGTTATCCAAGCTCAAGGTCATCCTTTTGTTCAGTACTATGCCAGTCCTTCTATATTTGTTCCATCAGCAATCCTCTGGAGTATTTCACTAGGTATTCAAGGTCAAACTGCTCTTTGATTACTTCTCCTTTCTTAACTACAAGTTATTGCCCCTTTCTCTGCTAACATTAAAATCTTTTAATATTTACAGGAGACCTTGGTTGCCTCACACTGCAAGAGAGCCAAGTGCTTTCCTCAGAGCACCCACTGTGACTAGCCAACCCTTCAGCTTTTCCGTGCGGGGTTAGCGTGTGTTCTGCTCGGATTTTTTGCCACAGCATTTCCTAACCCGCAGAGGGGCGGACCACAGATTCACTGTTACTTCCTGTCATTCTGGAGGAAAGTAGAATGAGCATCATGAATCAAATACACTCGAATCCGAGAGTATCTTTGTTGCTCATAGCCGCAGACGGCCTCAATTAACTTCAAACTTCAATTATAATAAGCCAGGCCTGCTCTCTTGAACGAGCGATTCCATACCTTTAGGGTGCCTTGAACAAAAGCGAAAGGCCGTTTCAAAACACACCATCGGCCTCCCACTCTGCCACCTTCAGACCGTCACAAAAACGCGGTCAGGCCACCGCAGCCGCGGTCGGGGTGCGATAGGAACCGCGGCACGCGTGATGCCCGAGGGGCTCCGGGCCGACCTCCGAGCCTTTCCCCCGGCCAGGCCGCCGCTACACCGCCCTGGGACAGGGGAACCCGCCCCCTGCATGTCCCCGAGCCGCATCCAGCGCTCGGGTTTGCGGTTTTTTTACGGCTCAGGAGCGAGGTGCCGCCTCGCCCGCCGGGGGAAGGGGCCGCTCGGCTCCCGGCAGGCGCTCGGCGCGCTCCCCCCGCGGTTCCTGCCCGCGGCTCCGCCCCGCGCGGCGCTGATAAAGGCCGGAGCGTTGCAAGGGCTTATCTGCCCGCTTTCCTCGCCAAAAAGAGCCCGAACCAAAACCAGGGGAAACTGAACACGGGGCTGCGGGCGGCAGCCGCAGCAGCGCGATCCTTCGGGAGCGGGGCG
>VXBQ01006086.1:0-25760 GCA_013400175.1 Phainopepla nitens | reverse complement strand
GAGGGGAGGGGAGGGCAGGGGAGGGGAGCGGAGCGGAGGGCGGCGGCGCCTGCCAGGGCAGCATGACTCGGCAGATCCGGGGCCCTCGGGGCCCAGGGAACGCGCGGGTCGTTCTCTGGAGAGAGTCCCGGGGGATGCCGTGGAAATATCCGCTGCCGCGGTTATAAACGACTGACGGGCTTGGTGCGAGAAGCGATTGCATTTCTAGTGTCTTCATGGACCGAGCTATGATTATTTGAAGTCCTCAGAGGGTCCGCAGGACTTTGAGGGAGAGTCAGGGATGACTGGCGTGTCATTCATGTGAATGAAGTGTTAGCCATTGACAGAAGTAAAGCGAAACCTCTCCCGAAGAGCGAGAATACGTGCTCGCAGTGTTACAGAGGTGCGGTGTCAAATCTCCATCCTCTCGCTCTGCACTACCCACTGCCCCTTCTCCCTGATACTCGTTCCCAAGGCTTTCATTGATTCTTCTCCTCCAATGGAAACACGGATCCAAGTCATGCAAGTCGGCAAAAGATGAAAACTAAATTTAAAGTCTAATCGTTGAGCTTCAGTGGCAGGATGGAAACCCTTAGAAGATACAGTTACTTCAGGGAAGTTTGCATCATTCAGTAGTGAAGCCGCTCTGAGGGACGTTTAACCTCACTGATTCCTCACAAGCACTGTCTTTGAATCCACGTGTGAGTGAACAAGCAGTGTTCTTTTTAAGGGCCAATTTCTGAATTTAAACGTGAAAGCTTTATTAAATAATGAATACTAAAAGCCATTAAGCCATATCAAGGACAACAATGCTTGCTTCTGTCAAAAGTGATAAATATGTTCACCAACTGATTTTTACTCATGTTTTGCAGTTTAGAGTTGTGTTTCTTATACCTGTTAAAACTTGATTATAAATTGTAATGAGGAGAAAACCACAAAGGATTAACAAACTTTAAACATTTATAATCAAGATCACTGTGTAGTGTTGCTGAGTGACCATACCACATGGTGGTTCACCCAGAGATTACTCATTTTGAGACCAGATGAAATTAATCCCTAAATAATGAAAGCAAATAACATGCATATATGTACGCAGGAAAAAAAATCTGCGCTGGCTTTCATGCAACAAATGTATCTACTTCTATTTCTATTGCTAGAGCAAGCTTAATCTTTTAAGGAAGAAGTTTGCTACTTTCTTAACATCAGTGTTGTAATGAGAATCCAAGTCTGTATATTCAGGCAACTATGTACCTCCCCATCACCTCAGGCCAATGAACCTGTGAACAGATTAACCCCTGAAAGGTCAGGCAGTCCTAATCAAAACCTCCAGAACAACATAGACTCGCTGCAACTTCGGCATGTTTACCAATGGACAAAGCAATAATGACTTTCTCATGGTTTCTGACTCCTCTAATGCTTGTTATGCTCATTTCTCATACTTTCAGATGCACAATATACCCAGTATGGTCTGCAGGTTGTTCCAGATTTGTGCTGCAAGCATTGCTTTCCATTCATATGTCCGTGGCCTCATTACTTTTGATTAATTTCTGAGCTTGCCTTTCCAGACATCAGTTTTTGGAAGTTTTGGAATAATAAATTGTCAGGGCCACTCCTTGTTCAGTGAGCACCTGAGTTTCTGTAGCCTTTCTCAACCTTTAGATGTAAGATGCTACTTAGATTAAAACAATTATGTTTTCCAGGAAAGAAAGGGCCTATCTACCCCCGCAGGTGCTGGAAGGATGGAGTTCTCTCCCCACCTGGCTTCTCCACACAGCAGTGTAACTGTGGTGTTGTGTTCTGCTAAAATAGCTGCCAGGCAGGATCAGCTTGTACCTGATTAGCATGGAATATCAGAGCCCAGGGCAGGCCTCTCTGCACCCATCCACACAGACAGGGACACAATAAGAACTGCATCTATCAACAGAGAGGAGCTGGCAGGCCCTGCAGTGGCCGAGCACTGAAACGACCCAAAGTGGGAGCCAAGCTAGCTTTCACATCCATCATTTTGATCACACTATCTCCCATGTATCCTGGCTGGGAATGGGCCCCTGATTGAAAAACAAATGCCCTGCTGTGTGTAAAAAGAAAGGCAAAGAAACTGGACCTGTTTCAGAACGTTACCACACATTTGGGTTTCCACGCATTTGAGAATGGTTTTGTGTAAGAGCATCAAAGATTTCCAGAGTAAAACAGACTTAGTTGGAATAGTAATGGGTTTGGCAACACTGGGCATGCCCCTGGAGCACACAGCAGAAGCAGTCCCTGCATGCCCTCAAAAGCCAGCACATTGAGGCACCCCCACACATTCCCTGTGGAGTTCATTGCTGCATGTGCCAAAAGCCCACTGAGTCCTGAATATACCAAACCTCCTACGTACACGCGGTACTACCAGAGGCACAGTCAGAGTCAAATCCTGGCCATGTGGGGACAACTTAATTTAATGTGTGCAGAAAGTCAGCTGACAAGTCATCAACTGACAAGTTCCATGGGGCATTTATGCACAAGCACCTGGTGCACAATCATTTTAATGAAAACAACAGCATGTCATTAAACATACAATGCACACATTAGCTCTCCTTGTTTGAATCAAGTGAAGACCATATTTCTAGGTCAAAATGTCTTACATTACCTCTTCTCTGCATATCTTTTTTTTTTCAATTAGCAAACTATTACTGTATGTTTGGATAACCATTGCCTTTTGACAAAATGTTTTAGACAAAAAATGACAAAATGTTTTAGTCTTCCTTACCTTTTCTCTTTCACTATTATATTACTGGTGGCAGAGGTTTGTTAGAAGTTTTCATATGTGAGATTTATATAATTCAAGCATCTTCTTTTGCTTGAGGATTGTGAATTTTCAAATGGATTTGCGATTGGCAGGGTCTTCTTAAAAATAAATCAAACTCAGCAGGATTCCTCCCCTTTATGCTTTCATTTCCTGGTTCCTGTTACTTAAAATTGTTGTCTTGTCCTAGCACTTTTCATCCACTTTCCTTTATTTTGTCAAAACAGGTCTCATGCTCGCCCAAGAGATTAATTGACCTTTGTGCCTTTAAGCCTCCTCAGCAGTTCAACTCAGAACAGCAAAGACAGAATCTGCAGCAGATTTATCTTTCTGGAAATAAGTAACAGGCTCTTCAAGCCCCACCAGAGGTATCCATTGTCTTATTTCTGGTCTAATCTTACTCTGAGTTCAGAATGCTTATGAATTGCTTGTAAAGGTGGCCTGGAGTAAAAGTCAAAACTGATAATCTGTTCTTAGTTGTGTTTAAGATTGGGTGCCCAATTGATTCTTGATTACAGGCCAAAGTCTGTTCCAGTGGAAGGCTTTGACTTACCAGGAGCAGGGCTGACCCTGCCCGGCAGTGGAAGCACTCAGCTGAATGAATGCTTTAATCTCACTTCGGTCCCGAGCAAACAAGGGAAAGAATTCCTGGCCATTTGCAAGGAGAGGAGCCCCAGCCTTCTCGGAAAGTGCCACTTCTGCTTTATGCACCTTAGATCGCAAAAGCTGAAACAAAACGAGTGCGATCAGCCTTTCACCTTCCCTGGATTCCTGTTATTTAGGGCTGCAAATAAAACTGGGTATATTCGGTCTTCCTACGAGTAGAAACGGCTTCAAGAGGCCACGACAAAACGCAGTCGGGGAGATGCAAAAACGCCTCTTGTCGAATTTATGGGCCGGGGTCGCCTTCGACCGCTTCCCCCGTGTGGTGCAGCCCATCGCATTTATCACCTCGCCGCTCGGCTGGGCTGCCCGAGCTTCCCGACGGGAACCGGCCCGGGAGGGCACAAAGGATCAGCGGGGCAGACGCGATGAGGAACAGGGAACAGTGTGTCGGTGCCGGGGGCCCCTGAGTTACGGGGAGCGGGCCGGTAGCGCGGAGCCCCGCTGGGGCTGGGCCGTGAGGGCGCTCAGCGCCGCTGAACCGCCACCGATGGACTTTCACATCTGAACGCCTCAGGGGCACCCGCGCCGGCCCAGCCCGCGGCCCGGGGCGCGTCCCCGGCGGAAGCGGAAGGGCCGGGCAGTAGCGGCAGGAACGGCGGCGGAGCAGCGGCCTCAATAACGGGAGCAGCGGCCTCAATAACGGGAGCAGCAGCGGTCGGTAGCGGCGGTGAGTGAGTGAGTGAGTGCCGGCGGGAGGGCCTTATCGCCCTCCACCGCCCGCCTCGCCGGGCGGGCCGCCCTGCGCCGCCCCGATAAGGGGCAGGTGGGCGCGCTCGGCCCCTCCGGGAGAGCCAAAATGCTGAGGGGTTACCCCTGATCTCCGTGGCAGAAGCTGTTCAGTTACAGCGACTCAAGTATTGCCGATGTGTGCTATTTGCATACCTGTGCATATTAATGGCATGCATAGCTATGGTTGTTTTCCTGCTGGAAGACTCCTTGCTTTAGGTTAACAATTCTTTGTAGCTGTGGGTTGCATTACTCTGGTTATTGATGCATCCTCCCTGCCTTACGCTGTCCTTGAATTACTCTGAGCTTTAATTCCTTTATGTGAATGTGCCAGTAGGCTGGTGATGTTAAGCCATAACCATTTCTTATTTGTCCAGAATTAGTTTGCTTTTATGTTTGTTTTTATGTCTGCCCTTCTAAGAAGAGGCTTCCAGCTTTTCAATGAACTGAATAATTATGGCAAGCATCATAAATGTGTTTCTCTTAAATCCCCTATTTTAGGAAAGAATCTGAGTGGAAAGTATTAATTAACATTTTTTTTTTCCAGTGTCTGCCTTTCTGATGTGTTCCATTCTTACAGAGGCTATAGTTCAAATCTCTCTGCAGCATTAATATGCAATATTACATGAAGCAAAATGGTTCTTAAAAATGTGCTGATGCTAGTTATTGATTAAACGTGTACCTTGTCTTCTGGACTGAACTCTTACCTTTAAGATGATTGCATAACATGGTTGTGTAACGAATACGGTTGGTATCTTATTTGTATTATAGCCCAAAGTGAATCAAAAAGCCTTCAGTTTTTAGTTGTGTTACATGATGCAAGAAGATGTCTTTATTTAGGCAACTAAATTCAGGTAAACAGCAGCCACTTGCATGTAGCTGGCTACAAAATGGCTGTGCAAGCTCAGAGTAGAAGAGAATACTGTTGGCAGTGTCATCCTGCCTTCTGTGACCTCCTACCCCAATAAAACAGATGTACACCTGCAGTTTGGTTCAGCACCAGTAGCTGGACTTAGCTCAGTGCAAATCCAGGGTTATTAGTTCAGTGTAATGATTGTCTTGCACCAGGAGGTGCTGGCCCCTGGTAAGAGAGGCACTCAGACTCTGAGGTATCGTCTCAAATGATGTTTTTTAGAGCTAACTCTTTAAAGAAAGAGGAGAGTGTTGATATTTGTGCATCCCTTCAGGTGCTGGGAGCCCCAACTTGCGTGGCATTGAGCAGATCTCACACAGCACAGTGAGCAGACCCTGTCCATAGCAGGGGTTACCCTGTTTTCTTCATTTGAACTGCTAGGGATTCTTTTACAAGAAAACACCTCTGTTCATCACTTCTACTGTCAAACAGAAAGGATGCTTGCAGGAGAACTTCCTGCCTTTTTAGATAAAGGCAAGGACACGTAAGTGGCATAGTTGCAGGTACAAAGTGCAGGCTACCTGCAGACTCCTGTTGCAGGTCACTGCTGAGCTTATCCTGCAGCTTGTGCATCCCACAGCACAAGGCTGGGCGTGAAGTGCAGCACAAGATGAGCCTGGACCTACTCAGATTAACTGTTACAGGGATCCCCAGCTCCTTGGTGTACAATGGCCTTCAGGTCAGGATCACTCCAACTGCTCCTGTATGTCTGTCTGAAAAACAAGCGTGCTGTTTGGTGTCTGCTCTTAAATCTACAAAAGTTTGGCTTGAGAAGCTAAGCAAGAAATTGAAAGCATACACTCTGTGTGAACACATCCATCAGCTGGGGCCTCATTATGTGAGGAAAATTACAACACTGAGAAGGCAGACCTGTTTTGGGATAGTATGTTATGTGGATGCTGAGCTCTGAAAACATCCATTCCTCCTACATAGTCAGATATTCAACTAACATCGCATTCTTCCGCTCTTGGTTGTTTTTGTTGGTTTTTTGAACAAATAACATTAATGATTTTGGATGCAGCAGAGCTTGGGAAGTAACTGAAATCAGCTAGCCAGCTTTGGAGCTTATCCTGAATGACATTTCTTTTTAACTGTTGGAGCAGAAACATAGATTGTGAGGCTGTTGGGACACGATGTAAGCCCTTCCTTTGTTGATGAAAAACTTTACCACTGTGAGCAGAAAAGGTAAATTGTTGCTACTTAAAGAATTGCTGCAAAAATGTTTGTTCTTTCTATTCTCTAGGCAAAAATGCCTGCAACGTGTGACTTCATTACACTCCACACTGGGCAGAAGATGCCTCTTGTGGGACTGGGAACTTGGAGAAGTGACCGTGGCCAAGTAAGCAGGGAACAGTAGGATATTGTGCTCTCAACTAGTATGTGTGTTTGTGCACTTTTTTGGAGGGTCCCAGATCTGAGGCCTGGGTCGTTTGCTCGAGCTGTTCTAGTCTTGGGTCCACAGAAGTTGAATGTATGTATGTATTTGCCTGACTAAGGCCTTAAGGCACAAAGACAGCAGATCCTTCCAGAAAGGAAGATCCCTTCAGACTTGTTAACCTGGCCTCAGGCAGTGGTGCTCTGGGACATCAAGCCAGAAAAAGACCAGTGAATGGTGTTTCTGTAATATGGTGTCGGACTCTTCACTGGCAAATCCTCAGGCTGCTGGTCTGACCAGACATCCCTCTGGCTTAGGCTGATGACTCAGCAGAAAGCATTTTTTTGGGAGGGAGAAACTCAAGTTGTTCTTGTAATAAGTCCTGTTCCAGCAGCCAGCCAGTGGTTAGCAGGAAAACAAAGAACTTGCTTGGGTCAGCTTGCTTTTAGAATAAGACAACTCATGTATCATTAGACATTCACTCTGCTTCTGAATGCAGTGAATTGGCAAACACCACACTTGGAAACAATTCTTGGTTGTTTTTGTTGGAGTCTGTTACTACAAACAGTCTGTGGGAATGTTTGTGTGCTCCATGGTGTGCCTGATATTGTAAGGCTTCTCCCCTTTGTCTTGTCGTGTCTCTTTCATTTACTTACAAGATACGTTTTTTGGGGAACAAATTGTATGTGCTTCCTGTGAAAGGCAATGTCCACTGCTTGATGGAATTCATAGCTGGGATTCAAAGAATTGTGGAATCACAGAATGGTTTGGGTTGGAAGAGACCTAAAGGCCATCTAGTTCCGATTCCCTGCTGTGGGCAGGGACACCTTCCACTAGACCAGATTGCTCAGAGGTCAGTCCACCCTGGCCTTGAACATTTCCAGGGATGGGGCATCCACGGCTTCTCTGGATTCTGCACACCACTGTATGTCTGTGCAGTAAATGGATGTCTCACTGCTACTCTTGTGTGAGCTTTATGATGTTTTTTGGCCTATGTCGGATGACACTGTGCTCATGACTGAGAGGGAAAGTTAAAACTCTTCTCAAGGCCTGCTAGTCTCTCTTGCCCAGCTAGAGGAAAAGGTGGGAAACAAGCTGTGAAAATTAAATCTATTCAGAGCCACTTTCCTGTGGGTTTTTCTGTCCAAACAACTGTCAGGACAGTGGATCTGTTGGGCATAGAAGTGGTACTAATGTGGAAGCTGAGTTTGTGTGGGAGCTCAGTCAACCTCTTAAATGAGGAAAAGGGTGAATGAGGAGCTTTGCCACTTAAAACATCAAATGACAGCTGAATTAAGTTTGTTAACATGCACAAACTTAATGGATGAATTTCTGTGCACTCAAAACAGTTAAATGTGCCTTGTCTAAAGCAAATGTCTGAAACTAAACAAACAAAATATGAATGTGGTTTTTATTCTGTGAACTAATTGTTCTGAGAAACGTGTGGCCTTAGAAAGGAACTGGGACAGATCCTGTTTGTGCATAATTTAAACCTGATTCAGTTGGATTTTGCCATAATCAGCAGTGCTGCTGGCAGCTAAAAGCCACACAGGATCCAGACATCTTCTCTAGATTTCCCTGGAAGTCACTGGGAGTCACTTCTTTGGAATATCTGCTATCTTCAGAGACTTCCTTGTAGAATGCATTGAGGGGAAAATCTAGGAAGTGCAGTGAAAAGGGCCAGTGTTACAGAAGTTGCTGCTATTCCTATGGAATGAATTAATTCCTGCTTATCACTTTGGAAAATTCAGGGCCATAAGAGCAATTTGGCAGTGTCCAGATGATTTACCCTTAAAAGGATGTGATGTAGTTCAGGGATAATAACTGCTATTATGAATTAAAGATTAGGGGCCAAAAACCCAGAGAAGCAGAAGAATTAGCATTGATTAAACTTGGTTTAGCTGTTTCCCAAGTAAAGGCTACTTATCAAAAGCTCTTTTTGTTCAAGGGCTGCATTAGAAGCAAGTGTGGAAATGGATGGCTTTTAAATTATTTTGGGTAAACATTTTGCAGACTGTAATTCCTTCCCTTGCCAAGCTTGAGTAATTTCTTTATTATTGCTCTTACTGTTTCTGATTGTAAACAAGCCTTGATCCTGTAGACAGATCTTAGCAGTCCAGTACAAAGGTGTCATTGCAGCCCCTGTTTCCTAGATATTAATAGGGGAAAAATAATTGAATCTAATTCCCAGTTGAAAGACTATAGGATTTTATAGAATTGACACTGTAGAAAATAATAGGATGTTTTGTGTTTTACATGATCAAATGGTAGAAGACAAATTTGTTTTGCATGTTTCTATAGGAATATAATGGAGGGCTCCTGAATGGAAGGGAGCACAGTACAGAAGTTTATGAACTGGCAGCATGAATGAGTTCAAAGAGAAATCCATTCAGACAGGAAGATCAAGAATATCAGTACTGTGGCTTTTTGATATTGCAGCTGGATTATCTGTTATCCTTTAATGCTTTGTTCTCTTCTCTCAAGTGAGGTGTGCTTTCAGCCTGGAGGATTGATCCCCACCTGATGAGCAGCCTAACCTGCAGTGGCACAGGCTGGTTCTGTGGGACAGGGAGATACAGGGCTTGTATTTCTGTGTGAAACCTTGGAAAAGATGAGTAGAAGTGCACCTCAGGAAACCAGTCAGACAGGGTGTCTTGTGACAGGATTGCAGCTTTGGGGGAGAGTGTTTAGTTCTTGAAGTTTGCTAGACAACATAGAGAATCCTGGTTATGGGCACGAAACAATTCTCTGCAGTTAAGGAAGGGACTTAAATTCCACTTTTGAAGGATAAGAGGCAAACCCCTTTATTTTAGGGAACATCACCTTTTAAATTGGCATTATTTATCTGGTGGTGTGAATTCCTTTTCAGTAAATTTTAGTGCAATATTTAGAAAATGTGGTATAGCAACACTTGGGTTCTGGTCATAGCATCTGAACATCACGTGCACTGATTATTTGGTTTTTTCCTACTTCCTGTCAGCAAAAGGACTGCTAAAATGTGTCAACTTTGCAGGAAGCAGGGGAGGCTGGTCAGAGCCTTTTCTTTCCAAGTAGTATTGAACAGTTAAGAGTGGAAATCTCTTCATAATGGCTTGGGGCTGTGCACGAGAGGCTCCTGGGTCACTTGAACTCTGTGTTGTCTGGAAGGATAAAGATGGCTTGTTAGTTTTTTAACCTTGTGAGAAGCAAATTGAAGAACTGGAAATCTAGTAATGGATATTATAATTAATGGGAACTTACAGATCATGTTTCTGTATCTGCCACTGATACTGTGTTCATCCATCTTCAAAGGAGGGTAGGTGGCAAGGCCAAGTCCCTTACTGGGATGTTTAAATGGGAGTGTAGTTCCTTGGACTTTGCTATAAAGTGAAGGAGAGTGAGGCTCCAGTGTCTGTTTTGGGGCAAACCATTTGAAGAAAGGCATAAAACAGCTGATGAGGCAGCAGCAAGGTGATGCAAGGTTTGGGAAAGGTGAGTTGTGATGAAAGGGGGAAGCACCTGCAGTTATGTGGTCAGGAGAGGTTGGAGAGGAGCTGTGCCAGCACTTTGCAAATGTGCAAAAAGCCCTCACAAAGGGCAAGCTGTCAGTTCCAGGTCTGGGAGGAATGTGAAGTGGCATCAGGGCCATCTTTGTGAGTCATCTAAAAGACTTCAAGCATAAAGATTTCAAAGCATTGGAATAGACTGCCTGTCACAAGAAGGGCTATGACAAATGTGTGTAGGAGTGGTCTGGATTTACTCTGCCCAGCTGTGGACCTTGAGGATAGACTGGAAGATGTCTCAAGATCCTTTCAGACCTACTTTTAGTAAGACCTAACTTTTTACTTCTGTAGGGATGGATTGGTGAGTCACACTTGAGCTGAGTAACTCAGCTTTCCTAATGCAAAGTAAACTCTCTAATTGTTCCTTTCATAGCTGTATTGACAGGCTAAACTAAAGAATATATGGCAAGTTTGAAAGGTCATTTGGCTATTTTTACTTCACAACCACAAAAAACCCACAGGGCATATGAATCTTCATCTGCTTCTGTTGTGTTTTTGTTCTCTGTCCCCTATGAAAAGCATATACCTCTCTGAAGTTAATATCGAAAATATAAAATTTCCTGTTGAAAAAAAGTACTTTTTTTTTAAACTTATGTCTGTATGTTATTATTTTTCCCCTCCAAAAATGCCTTGTTTTTTGCATGTTTATCTTGATTGTTTGCCTTTTTTGTGGAACAGGAGCTCTCAGTTTGCATTGGAATGTCTTAGTAGGCTGGGAGTAGCTTACCCAAATACAGATTTTTTTTTTTCCCTCAGATCCAAAGCTTATTTAAATTATCACTTCCAATTCTTCAGTGCTAGAAATTTCTCAAAACATGCTGATAAAAAAATACAGCCTCTTGTTGGTTGTTTTGCAGAGACATGTTTGGAGTGCTTTATCTCTGTTTTTCTGTGAGTGGTGCCTACTTTCATTTACGGTTAACTTTGTGCCTGTTTGATTAAAAAAAGTATGAATCTGATACAGGAGACAGAGGGTTCCAGACATAGAACATTGCTGTTTTTCTGTCCCTCTCCATAAATCTCACCTTTTGGGAGGATAGATACTGAGTCTTAAAAGCCGTTACTATGTCTCAAGTGATTTCAGAATTACCCTGCCCTTGATTTTGTAGTGACCTGAGAAATGTCTTTGTCAGGTGAAACAAGGACTGTAAGTACCATCCTGCTAGAGAAAGGAAGAGATCACTGCTGTAATAGAAGTGCTTTGTCATCCTGGCTAAGGGAAACTGAGCTACACTGCAGTTTTCCTCTCAAAATGCCAAAGAATGTAGTCAGAATATCCTGTGTCTGCTTTTACTGCGCTTGTTGACAAGAAAAACAAATTAAATCCACCAGTAGGAGAGAGATCTCACATTTGATTCCCCATTGCCTTTTTGTAGCATCTGAAAGCAGGACTGTACACACCTTTGCTTGGTATTACTAATTTTGTCAGCTTTAAATTTGAAAATGCTGGTATTTTGATTAAGTTGAAAGAAATCAATTTCCCTCTAGCCTTTGTGGACATATTTTTTAATCTCATGACAAGAGAGGTGTGATCTCACTTAACATTTCTGGCCCTATTGCATCAAGCCTTGTACACAGAGTAATTTACAATCTCCCACAGTCTCAATGAACAGAAATCCCTGTGCAGATGGGGTGTATTATTCTTTCTGTAGTACTTCAGAAGGACAGATGTAAGAGAGAATGTGTGCTAACTGTCCACTGGAAGTTAAATGGAACAGATTTTACTAAATGGTCATCAGCCTAACAGGAGATGATGATTACACCGGCAACTGTAGTAATTCTTCATTCTTGAACAATCATTTATAGAAAATCTTGATTCAAAAGCTCCTTATGAATCCTCTCAAATATGCCATTCTGTATTTCCTTCTGGTTTCTAGATTTGCTCCATACTTGAGGCCCACATGTGATGACGACGTTTGGTGCTTGTGCTTCATTAGAGCTTTCAAAAGCAGATAGAGATTTGAAGTAAAGTGCTTTGGTTTCCAAAAACCATTCTGCCTTTTGTGTGACAAAATGGAGCAAGGGATGTGTTGCTGTTGGCAACACCTTCATTGTCAGCAGTGTTGAAAGCAAAATGTAAAGTTGTGAGCATCATCAGGAATATCCTAGCAGTATGACTGTCACAGTTGTGCAATCATGAGACAAGAAAGAAAAATGTTCCATAAAAGAGCATTATCTTGGTAATTAAGTGTGAGCGGCTGAACCAAACCCAAACTGTGGTGATTCTGGAGTTAGAAGCCAGGTTCTTTCTTTACTGGGCAAGAGGAAATATATTCCAGGTTTGACTGATGTTGATTTGTCACTCAGGTCAGAAAAGCTGTCTTCCTAAGCCATGACTTATTTGAGAACTGCTTCTTATAGCTCATTTTATATTTAAGGAAAGTGTAACTACCATAGTGAAGAAAAGGGATTTGTTCTATCTGGTGCATTCTTGCATGCTGCCCCTGTGTGCACCATCCATTTTCTTGTTCCTCTTGGAGTGTCTGCCAGCAGTTTCCTGTTTTCCCCCTAAGGACTGTGCCACAGAGATCCAGATCCTCCTGTTTGAATCTCATGACCTGGTGCAAGTCTGTTTTTCTGGGGGGTGTTGCTCACTTAGCGATTTTTAACTTTTCCCCAGTGCCACTTCCTTTTTCAGTGACTGCATGGGCCTTGTGTTGCTGCTTGCAGGTGAAGGAGGCGGTGAAACACGCCCTCAGCGTGGGCTATCGCCACATCGACTGCGCCGCCGCCTACGGCAACGAGGCCGAGATCGGGGAGGCCTTCCAGGAATGTGTAGGGCCCACCAAGGTAAAACACAGGGACTGCCCTGCTGGCTGTGTGCTCTGCCAAAACACACAGCTGTCCCCTGGGAAGTTAACATCTGTGGCTTTTCCTGCTGGTCTACCCCAGCTGTTTGCTGTTTATCAGGAGAAGGCATGAAAGGGCTTTCTCTCCTCTTAGAACCCTCCTGGCTGTCAGGGAGAGGAAAGATTATCAGGGATATTTGGATGGAAGCTACAGAAAATCCCTTTGTTGTTGTTGTTGGTTTTTTTTTTTTCATTTTCCTGCCCCTTTTCCCCTCACAAAGTATCCCAATTTGGATATTTTGGGGTTCCCAGAATTGGTACTTATAATATGAAAAGTTACCCTGACTTTCCAGTCTGGCATGCAGTGGGGAATAGCCACAGCAAATTTAATTTTTTGGTTATTGATAAAATATCAACTGTAGGTTTTTTGGTTATAGATAAAATATGAGTGAGAAAATGTGGTGAACTTAAATTTTTTTTTAAACAGTGATTACATGTGAAAGGCTCATAAATGTGACTCCAGAGTCTGCATCTGAGAGTTTGAGGCCTAAGCATAATGTAATGTGACAGACATTCATTCCTATGTATGAAGTGAGGTGGAATCTTAAATTTATTCCCTAAAGGGGCCAAAAGGATAACTTGTGCAGCCTCATAGCCCATGGAAAGGAAGTTTTCACGTTCTTGCTTTCCTGCTGCTCTTGCCTTGGCTTTAGGGCAGTGTCTTTGTTATGTGATGTGCTTGAGAGTCACTGTTTTCAGCTTGCCCCAGGGATTCATCCCTACTAGATGTGGTAACAAAGGGAAGCATTTTGTTCAGTTCATATTAGCTAGCTAACTGAGACCTAGAATATGTATCAAAATTCATTTAAAAATAATTTTAAATATCTTCCTTTTAAACACAACATCCTTATGTGAAACATAGAAATAATTCAATGGTTGGAAAAGAGAAACTAAGGAATTAAGAATTCCAAATTCTTCAAAATAGACTTGAGTGAAGTTTTGTCAGTCATGGGACAGTGAGAAGAGTCCTTTCTGATGGAATTCTGTGCTTCAATTTGCCCAATGTGATCTCCCTTTTGTATTTTATACTTTCTAGTTAACTAGTTCTCCATTGTTTTATTTCTGGTTCTTACCCTTCCCACACAGGGCACAGGGCTCTCAGTTCTTAGTGTATTCCTTTCACAGCCTAGAAACTCAAATGCAGAGGTTTGGGGAATCTTCTGATTATTTTCTCATGCTCTTTCCACAAGAAGCAATCTTGGTTTATAGCATGTGATGACTAAAGTAAGTTAGTGGGTTGGGACTGGAATATGTGAATTGTTAAATGGAAATTTCAAAATTTACATATGAATAAGCTGAGTAATCTTTCTTTTGGCCACATCACACTTAGTAATGACTTTAACCCTTGATTTGGAAGTTTTGGAAGAGTGTGTATGTGGAATTTTTTTGTTTTTCAAAACTTCTAATTGCTAAAGTATTTTATATACTTTAAGATTTGCTACTGTGTGTATTTCTCTGGTTCTTCTCCATCCAATATATTTTTGAAAGGTGTGATTTGTAGGTTCCATGTGTTACCATTTTTAAAAAAAAAAACATAACAAACCAGAAAACTTCAGTTGTTCTCTTTGTTTTAAAACTAACTAGGGAATTGTTACAATTCACTTTCTGAACTTGCTCCAGTATATTATGCTCTCCTTCCTTTCTTGAAGGTTATTAAAAGGGAGGACCTGTTTGTAACATCAAAGCTCTGGAATACCAAGCACCACCCAGAAGATGTAGAGCCAGCACTGAGGAAAACACTTGGAGATTTGAAACTGGATTACCTGGACCTGTACCTCATGCACTGGCCTCATGCCTTTGAGTAAGTTCTAGATGCAAAGGGCACAGAATGCAGAAACACCAGTTTTACACAAGTGGCTCATGTTATATCCTGAGGATGTTCTTTCTGAGTTGTGAATTTCTTCCTGTTTATGCTGCCTTCAAGGTGTTTTTTTGGTGTTTAAAGTTTAAAACAGTCTAGTGTCTTCATCTAGGCATTGGGGAAGTGTAGCAGCTGTTCTTGGTTCTGCCATTGGCCTGCATGGTAAGCATGAGGAAATACCAGGAATACTTTGTGCCTTAGTTGTACTGATCTGTAACATGGGAATGAAGTGCTTCATAAAGGCAACACTTTTCACTTGTAGTTATTAACTGTACTGGAGTGGACAAGCGTGTGCAGTATCATGGTGGTATCTGTTTGAGGTGGAAGTGAATTGACTTCTTATCACACAAATTGCAGTAATGCTATGATTTGAGGAAGTAAGAGACAAGAAGGTTTTCCACTTAAATCCTAAATGCACTTATCCTACAGTCCCACGAGAAGCACAGTTCCATACTGTTATTTCCTTGTAGATGTGGAAGTAGTTGTTTCCCCACCCAACTGCAGTCAGCAAAAAGGCAGGAGGAATAAATCTCCTTGCCAAATGTTTGCATGGAGTCTTCACTCAAGCCCTTTTCAGTTTAAGGGGCCTCTGTTCTGCAAGTCTGAGAATGTTTTTTCTCCTTCTAGTCACATGAAATGAATTTTACAAATGTCATACACTAATGATAAGATGAAAGATGCTCAAAGTATAAATATATTCCTCAGCATAACAGAATGAGGAAGTGTTTTTAACTAGAACTGGTCTGGAGGAAGAGTTGTTTAAAATTCCCCCTGTTTTGCAACAGGTTTGCTTTTCATTTGCTTGAAAAAAACAACACCATCAAACATTGCTTTGATACTGGCACATAACACAAATAATAAAGTATGTTTAGATACTTCTGTTTAAATTTAGATTATATTGTGACACTGTTGACAAAACTGACAGTCTCATAAAGCAGTTTCATTTCTTTTCTCATTGGAAACAGTATACTTTGCAGTTTTCCATTGTTTCTACTCAACTCTTTGAATGCATACTTATTTATTATGCCTGTTGCATGGGAGGCTAAGCTAAGGAATGTTATTTACAGAGAGATTAAAACAGACTTCCAGATGAAAATCACAGTGCCTTTAGGTCTTGGAAATTACTCTCACTTAATACACTTGACATGTGAGGCTGCTCTTCTGACTTGGGAGCTCAGAAGGCTTTCAGAGTTATTTTTGGGTCCAGATTTATCAGTGACATGAAGAACTATCTCCCCTTGTCCCCACGTGCTGCCATTTCTCACACCATTCAGTGCTTAGCTAGAGCAGGATCCTGTGATGATTATGGAGCAGTGCTCTTCCAGGGGGATTGCTGGTACAATTCCCAGCATGGACTGCTCAGAGACCAGTCATAGCCTTTTGGCTGTGGGGGTGTCACCTGGCACAGCTGGCTACTTTGCATCTGTTTGGGTGTGGTTTGTTTGGTTTTTGTTGGTTTGTTTTTTGTTTTTTTTTTAACGTGTTGGTATGACAAATTGGAAGGAAACACCCAACCTATAAACAACATGTATATGTTAAGAGTTGTGGGAGAATCTGTGCTTGTATTGAGGAGTGACACAGCTAGAGAGCCCAGAGGGAATGGGAAGGCCGGTGTCCTTTGAATACAGGTTCTCCTAGATAGCTCTTAAACCCAGATCCCTTTGGTAGCAACTCCAAGCCAGCAGCTCTGAGCTGCTGCTCTCTCAGTCAGCTGTTTTATGGGGATCCAAGCATGCAAAGAGCTGCTGTTGTGTGTACAGTGGTTTATCAGTTCTGTGTACTCACTGCTGTATAGGTGACTACTTCAAAGTGCTGTGTAACAACTTTACGTAGGAAAGACTGTCTTGTGTAATACCTGGTTAAGTCATGTAGTAGAATTGAACAGAGATTCGTTCAGTTAGTACTCTGTCCTTCAGACTGTGTAAAAACTTGTAAGACTACTTTGAGGAAGGTTTCTTTAAGTGAAGAACTGACACAGGTAATCTGGTGTATGTACTTACACCTCACGTTTGATGCTGCAGACGAGGGGACAATCCCTTCCCCAAGAATCCCGATAACACCGTGCGTTACGACTACACTGATTACAAGGATACCTGGAAGGCAATGGAGAAACTGGTGGAGAAAGGTCTTGTGAAAGCCATTGGGCTGTCAAACTTCAACAGCCGTCAGATCGATGATGTACTAAGCGTGGCTACTGTGAAGCCAGCTGTGCTGCAGGTAAGGTGGATAAAGGAGACAAATACCTTTCCTCTTTGTCCATAAGAGTGAAGAACTTGCAAACCAATGTCGTGTTTAGCACAAGAGGTGCAGATTCTTATTTGCAGGGAAGAATATAGCCAGCTCTGCAGAGGGTGTTTTTCCAGGCAGATTGGAAAGGAGGCCTACATCCATGTTCTGTGGGCATTTATACCTGTCTAGATTAACAGGTCTGTGGAAGAGTTCATCTTCCACATGAGCAGCAATTTAGTCTGTAAAAAGGAAAGATTGTGAGGAAGTAACTTGAATCCCTACTGCATAGAAGTTCCTTGCTTGTTGGATGATCTGTTTGGTACCAAGGGAAAGTCCAGCACCAAGCTTAGTTGATCTGTTCTTTGTTTCCTTTAAGCTTAGCCTACCAGTCACTTATTTCTTCTGGTAGTGTCTTGAGTTACTAAGGTTACCTTAAACCTTATCCTCATAAGGTTTTCTGGAATCTGGAATGAACTCCTGTGATATGTTTGGTTCTTTTGTGCTTGACTTCCTGTTTGTTTCATTGTATGTTGATATCTGTTCTGTAGCCACTCATTGTGGGTCCTTTTAATAGGTGGAATCCCATCCTTACCTAGCTCAGAACGAGCTGATTGCTCACTGCCAGAAACGAGGACTGGCTGTCACTGCCTACAGCCCCCTTGGCTCTCCAGATCGCACGTGGAAACAGCCAGATGAGCCCGTGCTGCTGGAGGAACCTGGGGTCAAAAAAATTGCAGAAAAATACAGCAAGTCGCCTGCACAGGTCATCCTCAGGTACAGAATATTTGTGAGAGAGGTGGTGTTTGGGACCCAGCCTTCAATCAAGCAAAATATACAAGCTAGAAGGAATCCACTTAAAGTGTGCCAGGGAGGGGTTAAAATCACAGGGAGTGCCAAAAGCAAACCCCACTTGGTGCTTGTTTTACAAAGCTGATAGAGTTGGTCCTGCCTTAGGGCTGGTAGACTAGATCAGAGGGGTCCATTCAGGGCCTGGATCCGTGTCTGAGACAGTTCACATGGATTGTTGCTGTGTCTGGGACAGTACCTTTTCTGCTGGGAAATAGCAGTAGGACAGTTAAGGCAGTGGTGTACCACATCTGAGTGCTGCATGCTGAATTTGCATGTGGCCAGTCCCTTGAAGCCTCTAGTGCTTGCTGCTGCACTCAGGTGGGCTCCCAGAAAGAGGGGCTGAGGAAAAGACTTGCCTCCTTTGTACTGAAGAACTATTTGCTGGTTTGTTTTTATACAGCCAGGTACTGGATATTAGGAAACAAGGTGACTGAGTGATACCCAGAATGTGATCAGCACTTTGTGAACTAAAATTGGATTTCTAGCCTCATTTTTCTTGACTGGCTTTGTATCCATCACTGTCACTACCACAGTCTTGGGCAGTAGCAGGTTACCCAGACAGCTGAATATATTCAAGATTTTGAGCTCAAGCCACTAGACAGGCACTTCAGGGATCTGGGTTTTCACCTAGTTTCTGACTGGTTTTCAGGTTAGAACTTGCTTGAAATGCATAAGTACGTTTTTCTGACTGTTTTTTGGGTTTTTAGCGTAAAACACTTGAAACCTGGGTGCTTGTTCCAAGGCATGAACATCTTGCCTTCTCTAATTAATTCAGTTGTTACTGTCTTGCTTGAGCTTGGACACACCAGGACCTAATACAATACAGTGCTGTGTCACTCCTGTGGAGATTTTTATTTCGCAGAAGTGGCATCTCTGCTGCCACAGATCATTACTCAACCAGAATAAATACTTACTGTTCTTGGACTGCACACACAAAGTCTCTCACCTCCTCTTGCAGATGGCAAGTGCAGCGTAAAGTGGTTGTCATTCCCAAGAGCGTCACTCCTGCTCGCATTGAGCAGAATCTCCAGGTAAGCTGACATGGAGGAGTTTCAGAAATGCCCTTTTCATGTCAGTAATTGCTGTACTGTCCTACAACTTGCAAAGCAGCAAGCTGAGGCACTTGGTTCGTACTTGTTCACCAATGTATGCACATGCTGGGAGGGAGGGTAAAGATGCTTTTTGAAAACAAAGGATGTGTTTTGAGCAGCAGCTCGGTGTCAGTGTGTGCAATGTGCACGTGCACAGCCTTGTTACCAGAAGGTAAAGAATGTACTTCGTAGAGGTCTAAATGAAAAATCTGTAATTAAATTTTTTTGAGACACAAATTTATTGAAATAGGGAGTCTTTTAATTATGCTCAGTGATTCTTATTTATGAGTAATAAATAAGTGAGGGCTGGTGACTACCAGCAAACTGCCATTTGCCATGATGCTGGAGGAGAGACTTTAGAAATTATTTGAAAACCCTGACTTTAAATAATCTTGAGGATGTTTCTGAATCACCTCCTTGTATCTTTTTTCATAAAGACTGGCTGGTTACATACTTGTTTTTAAGAATGGAGTTGTTTCTGTAACTGTTACTTCCATTATTCCAAGTTCTGGCATGTAATGTGCTGCTAGAAATCTCAAGAAATTCCCATAAATTCTGCAGTCACTCGAGGTTTAGATCTACATGGGAACAGAATATTTACTGAATAGGCAGCACTTACTGTGAGAAACAGTCCCACTGCTTTCTATCACAGTGGCAGAGCACTGTGCAGTACCAGTGTAAGCTTAGAGCTGGCAAGGTGTGTGAACAGCTCAGACTTAAAGCCTTTGCTCTGGTGTTTGTTATGAGTTTAATTGCAATTTCATATTTTATAGCAGAAAACAAACTGAGGGCAACCTATGGTTATTGAGTAAAGCCTCTGGCTTTTGTTCTCAGGTATTTGACTTCAGCCTCACAGAAGAGGAGATGAGTCACATTGGAAGCCTGAATAAAAACTGGCGTTACATCGTGCCAATGATTACGGTAAATTTCTTGTGTTTCTAATGGTTTTCATTATGTGCACATGGCCAGCACTTGGGATTTGTACAGTTTTGTTTCTTTAGTGTTCCCATCAGAACTACTTACTCATAAGAACACTGCATCTTCTTATGGTATCTAAGATGAAAGAATTTTTCAAAAGCTGGGTACAGAAAAGGCAGCTTGTTGAAAACTTTTGTCCTCTGTTTTGGATATGGGTGGCTCTCTCTTGAGTTCTCATTACTGACTCCCATGGGTCTTTAAGTCAGAGTCCCATCTTCAGATCTCACCAAACTCTGCTGATTTGTTCTTCTCAAGTCCAAGCAAGCTAAACTCCATGGCATTCCTCCAGAAGTACTCCTTGTGCCAGCTGTCACTGTCTACTTTGTACCATAAACCTCTAAGATCAGTGAAGACTCGGGGTGCTGCTGCTTCTCCACATCCATTGTGGAAGTCACATCAAGGAATTTCTCCCCACCCCTCTGCTGCACGTCCCCCTTTTCAGAATCTGTTGTAATGACCTTTCTCCAGTGTAAGGATTTTGGATTAGGCTGTTGTGTTTTTCTTCCCAAATCCATTAGCTGCAGCATCTCTTAGCATCAGTAATTTACTGTGTCACACAAACCCTTACCTCATGTGCTCGCACATGACCAGTTTGTTTTTAAAAAAGCCACTGCCCTTTAAGTGTTGAAGTCCTCTTGGTCCTTCTTTTATTACATTAAAGGATCTAAACTTGTTCCTTTTCTCTCATTGCAAAAAAAGATAGTCAATGCCTTGTTATCTCCTGTCTTTACAGTGTTTCTCATTTCTTCTTATCCTGCTTCTGACTGAAAGCTGTTGCCATTCCCTGGTCCATCACTGGCCAGGATATGGCAACTGTAACAAGTTGCTGTAGTTGTGCTATAATGAATCTGAAGTGATTTATCCCTTCTCTGCCATACAGTACCCTGTACAGATATAGGAGATCTCAGCAAATTTGGGAGCTGTCAAGCATAGCCTGGCCTCTTCAGTGCTTTGCCTGTAAATTATCCTTCAGTAGTGGCTGTAGGAATTCCTTGGGGAAAGCTTTTCTCCAGGATTTATCATTCATTGTGGGTTTTTTGAATACTTGACAGTATGTCAGTGACCAGCCAAAATTAGAAAAAAGAAGCTGTGAATATGTGGGGAATGACTGTCTCATATCAAGGGTAGTAAGTGTTACAGCTTTCACTGTTTGTCATGCTTACATGAGCCTTGAGGCCACCCTTTTTAACTGTATGTGTGCATAAATATAAACCCTCACATCCCTGCAGCCAAAATTCTCTCTGTGTTTATGGATCAGGAGTCTGTATACCAAACAAGCAGCTTAGCTGCTGATCTGTGTGAACGGAGCAGTGACAAGCACACCTGCTGCTGACAATATGTTTCTTTCAAGTGTTGTGCTACTCACGCTGCAAACAAAGTTGTTTTGTTAATGAAACTGCAAAATACATTAAAATGTAGCCTGGCTTGAATGAGCCTGGGATAATTCAGTGCTTTTGTTACCTGGGAGACCTGATCAGATCACAGGGATTCACAAAGGAGAGATGAAATACAGTTCAAAGTGGCAGCCCATCCAGCTTGAGGAAGGGTGAATGTCCTGCAGCTGGGCTTCAAAGATATTGCCATATTGTCAGATAACAAGACAGAAAGAAGATGAGTAGAGTTCAGTCATGGCTCTGTAGCTCTAAGATCTCTAATGGAACCTTTTGTCTCCTGCCCATCCCTTCTGGGCTTATTGGAAAGAATTTTCATCAACTGTGAATTAAAATTCCTGCCTAACCTTTCATGCCTATCTCCACTATGAATCTGACTTAGTGTCTGGATTTCAAAGTGTGCTATGGCATTGACATGGGAACTCCTATCATAACTGATGAGACAGTTCTTGGCTTTACTTCACTGATCTATAGCCACAAGTTCTTAAAATTGTGCCACTCTCTTCCTTTTTGTGTATGTTTAAAGGTTAGGGGGAGGCTATTACATTGCATGTAGACAATTAAAGTTGCTTTATACTTTTAACTGTTCATTATCTGGATAGAGTTTGGAAGTTACCTTGCACCAATCTGAAATCCAAACTTTTGGAAACATATAATTGGCCAAGGAATATACTTAAGTGAAATTTAAATGACTGTCAGGCCAGGAGAGGAGGACTGTAGTGAGCACATCATGATCTCTTTTTAAGAATTAGCTACTGTTGGCCTGCAGGTGTGTTGACTGCTGGTTTTTACCCCTCCTCCTTCTCTCACATTCCTGGAGCAGATTGGAATCAGTGATGTGAAACGTTGCTTCTGGCAGCTGCTGTCTTGGCCTGCTGTGAACAAGAATGCTTGCCTGTTCTGTATGGACAAATATGCAGGGGGACAGAACTGGGGGGGAGAGTGAAGAATATGAATTCTAGGAACATGAGGAAGCTGTTGGCTTTCAAGAGAACTTGAGGAAACCTGAAGCTACTGTGACACTTCTGTCGTGTTTTAAGGATTGCCTTCAGCTGACAGCTTCATTTCAGATCCATTTTAATTGGAGCATTAGTCAAAAGTTACACCGTAACATCTTCGTTCTGTGCTCTGCAGTGCCCCCAGGTGACTCATTTCATTTAAACCGCTCGTTGCAGGAATTCCAGTCGCTTTGAAATGCAGGTTTTATATCCAAAGCTAATGGGGCACTTGCTAGTGGATACTTGCTTTCGAAGTCTCTGTGACTTCCTCCGTGCCCATAACATCTTGAGTGATCACTACCATCACGTTTATATGTATAAAAATCAAAGATTTCTCTAATACAACTTTTATTGAGGTAGGAGTTGTTTAACTTAAGTTTTGGCTGGAGGATGCTTGCCTGACATGGGGAGGTGTGTGCTCTGGGCCAGTGCTGCACCCAGACTTCCCCAAACGTTACAGATGGGGTTTGCCCTCAGCTACACGGAAGCTGGGGGGGTTGCAATGGACTTGGTGCAACTGGAAATGCAAATTGTCCATCTGAATGCTTGGAGGTGGGATGTAGGAACTGAGACTTCTGCATGGCCATGTCTGTGGGCCAGCCCGAGTCTCTGGTGCTCTGGGAATATTGGTTTCAGTGCTCCCATTTTACAGCTGGACAAGCTGCTCTTCTGTGGAAACATTCCTAAAAGGTGTTTGGTGACACTATTCATGCCTCAGTACATGACCCTGAGCAAGCCTCTCAATGTGTTTCATCTTATCCTTCTCTAAAACTGGCAGCCCAGCAATGCTCTGTCATGGAAACTGGAACAAAGGCTCCAGCTCCAATAAAGTGTTCTGAAGTGTGCATGTTACAGCACTTACTCAGTAACAGCTACAAGGCTTTTAACTATCCTTAGTCTCATTCTTCAGGTCTCTGCAGCTTGAGAGACTCTTGCTCTTAGACTACAGTAGTCTGTCTTTTCTTTCAAAAAAGGCTAAGAGGACTTGGGAGTAGAGGAAGAGCTTTTGTTTAAGCTGAAAAATGCACTCCCAGATGTTTGGGATACAAAGGTTTAGAAATCTAAATTTAGAACTTGAAACTGAGAGTAAGAATGGATTTTATCTTCCTGACTCGAGTCTGTCTTGTTTATTTCACAGGTGGATGGAAAGCTAGTAGCCAGAGATGCTGGACACCCCCACTACCCCTTCAATGACCCCTATTAACTACCGGAAAATAAGGTGTTAAAGCAATGCTGCCAGGCGAGCCCTTCCACAAAGTAATTGTTACCACGATTGGTCAAAAGCACTGCCCAAATTAAAACTTTCCTTCTCAAGTAGGTTTCCCTACAATGTACTACTTCTAATCGGCCTCCTGCCTGGAGATCCTGTAGCTTCCGTGCCAAAGTTTGTGGATTTATTACAATGACTGCAAGCTGGCTCCTGGAGGCATCAGATCTTTTGGAGATTAGATAAAGAGTGATGGAGTCAAGTTCCAAACACATCGTTATCAGACTAGGGCATTACTCTGGGTAATTACTTGGGTAATTCACTACTGTGAAACGGTTTTGAAAACTTCAGTTAGGACCTTGGTGAGGGGAAAAAAAAGATGGGTGAAGGCATAGAAGTTTCTAAGGCTAAAGAATTGCTCAGCCATCAACTTTAATGTCTTTATTAATAATTTTTTACACAGGACATAGAGTGAAATGTGCTACAGTTGCACTATGTCCATAAACCATTCATTAAAACCCAAGTTATCAGCCATGCTTTTATCCACTTCATAGTACTTTTGGGACTTAGAGTTCTCAATTTTCTCTATCTTTTCATTTGCCTGTAGATTTGGGCAGAATAAAAGCATACCCTGAAGCAGGCCTTCAGGAAAGTCCTCTCTCTTGCTTGTCACGGTGCTGGGTTTTAGTTTGCAGCTCTGATCCTATCACAAAAGCCACAAGAACTTTTCAGCAAATCTTGCAGAATAACATCCTGATTTTCCAGTGAAGCTGTCCAGTGTTTTTTTACCAAGGATGTCCATTTTGAGTTCTGGGAGGTCACAAAATTAACTCCTAACTGTACAGTAAGACTAAAGACCTTTCAGAGCTCCCAGTGTTTTAATGTTGCATTTTTGCCTGCTGCCAGAAAATGTCTTTGGTTGATGCTTAGGAGAGCTGCTCCTGTTTCCTGCTGTACCACTGACCTGCTGGTAACTCGGGGTGAGTCATTTGCCTTTTGTGCCTGTTTTCCTACTTGCCATGTCTCTGTGTTCCCCTGGCAGAGACTAATTTGCTGAGTGCTGATGCACCCTGGGACTGGAACTCCAGCTCTAAGCACAGTTTTCTTTTGTTTCAGTCTCCTAGTGAATTGGCTGGTCATCTGAGCACAAAGGGCATGAGGTGTAAGTACCTACCTGTGCTCTGGTGGTGACACTTTCTGTGGCCTTAGAAACATCAGCACTTTATTTTGGTCCTCTCTACCTGTTAAATAGGATTTTTTTTTCCCCACAGCAGTAGCAAGCAATTAGAAAAATAGTCTTGTGTATCAAATAGCTCAAAAGTTAAAGAATTAGACACTTTAATTTGGATAACCTCATTTGCAATAGGCCTATAGCAGATCTATGTATTCATTTTAAGTGTAAATTCCTGCCCTGGGCCTCACAGTTTACAGCTGAACTGCAAAAAAAAAAAAGAAAAAAAAAGAAAAAGAAAAAAAAAAAAAGAGCGACACCCATTTTTCACTCCTTGTTAAACTGCAGGCAAAATTTCAGGCACTTCTGTTTCTTCATAAAATGTTTCCTAGTTCCTGATGAATTTGCCTCAGTGGAAGAAGTCATTGCACCTCACCTAGGATTTTTTATTGGACTTGACATATTATTCTAAGGCAAATTAAATTCCTGTTGATTTCGTTAATTGTTCTAATCAAACACGGTTGCTTTGAATACGGTTCTTGTTGCAATCATTAGGCAAGCAATTGTACTTTGAGGGCACGCTGGAGACTGCAGTCATCCTGCCAAGGATAAGGGCTTTTCTTGCTTGTTTCACTTGCCTGTTTGCTTGTTTAAATAAATTCTGTACTCATTGTATGACTTTGAGACTTTTTTTTCCCCCCCCTCTTATCGCAAGGCCCCAGTTAACCTTCTCTAGTTATTTCTCTGAGCAAGAGTACCTAAGTGGGCTGGAAGAATTCCCAAGAAAAGCACATTAATGCTGTAGCTCTGTGAACCCCACACTTCCCAACTCTGTTCCTGCAGGGAGGGACACAGCTGGCTTGAAGCTGGAGAACTTTTACCTTGAAATAGCAGAGCCTGGAGCTCTCTGGTGCTGGGCTGTGCTGTGACAGGGCAGCGGCCATGTCAGCCCCGCCTGCTCGTGTGTTCATGTGCCAGGGGAGAGGCGAGCTGGGCCGAATCCCGGGGTCTGCTCGCCTGGAAGAGGCCGGGGGCGGCCGCAGAGCCCGGGCCGCGGTGCCGGAGCCTCCCGGCCTGGGGCCGAGGGAGCGGGACTGCGCCTCCCGGCATGCCCCGCGGGCCCCCGCCTCCCTCGCCGGCACTACACTTC
>VXBQ01006083.1:0-72676 GCA_013400175.1 Phainopepla nitens | reverse complement strand
ATCACAGACTCAGGCCTTTACAGATCTTTGCAGGCGCCAATTAGGCCACAGTTTGGACAAGGCTGGATTGTCCAGCTTCTGCAAAAACACTCCGTGTCCCCGCTCAAGGAGGTATTCTTCTACATTTACAGGATCAGATGATCAAGGAACTGGTTCAGGTTAACGCTAATGAAACTTGTTAAAGGATTATTTGGTCTCTGCCCCTCCATCCAGTGCCTACTCTCAACTTAATGATAGAAGCCTGTGTCCTAAGAGCCATTGTTCCAGAACCACATGAAGGACCACGAAAAATAACAGCAGCTGTAACATCCTTTCCACGTCAGTGGCCACCTTGCTGCTTCCTCTGCTAACAGGAACGTCGCATAGCGAGGGCTTGTCCGCATGGGAAGCCTCCACCATCCGGTTCATCACACAGCCAGAGGGCAAAAACTCAACGTCTTCAAAAAAAACCTAAGGGGGTAGCATGGGCCTGCCTCGTGCGCTGATATAAATGGGGCAGACCAGAAAGGGTACTTAGGGAGAAAAGGGAGAGACTTACAAATACCTGGACTTGACATCACAATACCAGACTTACACAAACATTGGGAACCACGGTCTCCCATGAAGTTGACGTCACCTGAAAATGTACTCTGTAACAGTGATCATTGGAGAGGTATGATTCTTGACTCACGGTCTCCGAATTCATTCACCGGACTTGACTGCAAATATGCCATCATTGGTGACACAAAACACAAGCTCCCAGAGACTGAAATCGCTCCAGAAATCCAGTTTGTGAATCCAGAGGGATTTTTTCTTTTGGTGCACTGTGTCCACTCACCCTTTTTCCTGCCCAAGGGCCAGATCATTGCCCAAGCTATCCCAATTCCAACCAAAATAATGGTAGACACAACAACACCATGTGTTTACTGGGCAGAAGTCATTGGTGAGGACAAGCCAATGATAGGGTGTGGACTCTCATACCTTCACCTCGATGGACTGATGGACACGGGAGCAGATGTGACAGTCATCCCCACCACCAGATGGCCGTCACATTGGGAATTGCAACCTGTGGCTGGAAAAGTGCATGGGATCAGAGGTATTCGACTGGCACAAAGATCAAAGAGCATCATCAAAATAGAGGGACCACATGGGCAATTGGCTAATACTTCTGCCCATTTGTTTTTTATTATGATGTGCCCCTGTGGGGAAGGGACGCTATGACTCAATGGGGGGTCAGATTAAAAATCCCAAAAACCCCTTGAGATTTTTCATAGCGGCCACCGACGAGTGCCCTACTCAAAAACTGAATTGGAAAACTGATCCACCAGTTTGGGTAGACCAGTGGCCGCTCAATAAAACTAAATTCAAGGCACTCAGTGAGTTTGTTGAGGAGCAATTGGCAAAGGGTAGCATCATATCAGTGTTGCTCTTTCAAATTTCAAAAAATTGATTATAAAAGGCATCCAGGGTACTATCTCATCAACCCCCAATGTAAACAGAGTGGCTGTCATCACAAAACAACTGTGGTGGGGAGATGTGTACCCACAGTCTGAATATCTCCCCCTTAAACAGATCTGTTCTCTCTAAAAAGAAAAGGGAGAGATGTTGCAGTGCGCTTTTGAATTAATGGTTTGTTCCGCTGCTCCCTCTTCGAGTTAATGGTTTGTTCCTATGTTGTGTCCTCTCCTTTAGTTGTCACCCTCCTGAGAACCCCCTCCATTTACCCTAGAAAGTTCTATGTCACTCCTATCCAACCTGCCCATCAACCCTTGCCTCATCCCCTTCTACTCAAATGTTCCTTGTCAGTCCCCTGTCTCCCCTCCCAGGTCCATGTCAATCCCTCCCACAACCTCCCATTGTTCCCGAAGCTTCCGTGTCTATCATCCTATTGTTGTGGCCCCATTCGTAGACCCAGACTGTTCCCCTCCCACATTTACCCCTATGGGTTTGCCTGGTACAAGAACCCGCCTTATGTTCCTCAGTCAATGTTCTTTGATTGGTTTGAGGATTGTATCCGCCTCCAGAACCTCCCATGTATTTAAGTTGTTGCAAGTTTATTGTCCCTGCTTTTTCTGGCTCCCTTCCTCGCATTTTCCCCTCTCCANTGTCCCTGCTTTTTCTGGCTCCCTTCCTCGCATTTTCCCCTCTCCAGATGCCCTTAATAAACCCATCCCTTTGGAACTGGTAAAAGCCTCCTCTTACAATCCTTTACCTTCATTGGACGCATGATTTGCCATAGATCTGCCTAGGTCTTAGCTGTTCCCAGAGAGCGTGCTGCATCTGCAGGGTGGCCCACTCTTGACGCTGGTGCCGGTCTATGAGCTAGCCGGGTCAGTCAGAGTGTGAGAGGTCGGCCAGGTACTGCGTCACCTTGGTCCCCCAAGAGTGCATGGTGTCATTGTGCTCACCTGTTGTTCTTGAGCATGTGCTGTGTCACAATGGACACTGGGTTTGCCTGCCCAGCAGTATCCAAGTACTACCTGGCTTTGAGGAGGCCCTATTGCCTTTATCGTTTGCCCTCCATTCCCAGAGATTGCATTGCATCACAGCCGTCTCCTGGGTGCCATGATGCCTTACTGTGCAATAATGGAGCTTTGTTTCTACTAGGCTGGCAATATCCCAGTGGCTACAGTGACCCATGAGACCCACATTAGTCATAGTAGAGTCTCGGATCCAAGAGATTCCACTGTATGACAATGTCTTCTGCAGTTTCATGGTAGCCTGATATGTTTTTAAGTGTCTCTTGATTCAGTGAGATCCCATTGCATCACAGTGGTCTCCTTGGTACCTTGAGGCCAAGCGGTGTCACAATGGAGCCTTCCTTCTATGAATTTCCCTTTTGTCAAAATGGTCTGGTGGCTTCCATGTGGTCTGGCTGTCTTTACAAGTGACAGTTGGTTCCCCACAATTGCATGGTGTCACTTTGCTCACCTGTTGTTCATATGCCTGTGCTGTGTCACAAAGGACACTGAATTCTGCCTGCATAGGCAATATCCAAGTACCACCTGGCTTTAAGGAGGCCCTGTTGCGCTTGCAGTTGACACTCAGTTCCCAGAGATTGTGTTGTGTCACAGTTGTCTCTTGGATGCCGTGAGGCCTTTCTGTGCAGTAATGGAGCTCTGTTTCTACTAGGCTGGCAATGTCCCAGTGGCAACTGTGTCACATGAGGTCCATCTTAGTCAAAGTAGAGCCTTGGATTCATGAGATTCCACTGGATGACAATGTCTCCTTAGTTTCATGGGAGCATGATATGTTTTTAATTGACCTTTGTTTCTTTGACTTTGGATTGCATCACAGTGGTCTCCTTGGTACCTTGAGGCCAAGATGTGTCAAAATGGAGGCTTCGTTCTCAGAGTTTCCCTTTTGACAAAATGGTCTAGTGGCTTCCATGAGGTCCAGCTGTCTTTACAAGCGACAGTTGGTTCCCAACGATTGCACAGTGTCACTGTGCTCCATGATTGTTCACGTGCCTGTGCTATGTAACAATGGACACTGAGTTCCACTTGCTGTGGAAATATCCAAGCAGCACCTGGCTTCAGGGAGACCTTGTTGCGTTTACTGTTTTCACTCAGTCCCCAGACACTGCACTGCATCACAGTCATCTCCTGGGTGCCATTAGGCCTTGCTGTGCAATAATGGAGCTTTGTTTCTGCTAGGCTGGCAATGTCCCAGTGGCAACTGTGTCCCATGAGGCCCACTTTTGTGACTGTACAAATCTAGACCCCATGAGCTATACAATCTCTGACCAACCACAATCTCTGACCAATCTCTGACCAATCTCTGAAGTACTTAGTAAATTTTAAGAAAGATCTTGCTATAAAGAGTATGCAACTATGGTGGATATTTTCCAAGTCTTATTTGATTAGCCATTTGTTTCTATTTCTTATCAAGAATTCTGACCACTAGGAAAAACAATGAATTACCAATTCAAGTCTCCTTCCAAAGCTAACAGCATGGCTTAAACAGGTTAACTTCTTTAGGACAACAATCATAAGGTTTTCTGTTCCATCACTACCTAACTTGTTACGGGTGAATACCAGTCTTAAAAATCTTCACATGCAAGAATCCCCATGTATAGGAAAATATTCTAATTATTCCAACATTTCTTTATATTCTAGTAATGCAACAGCCTGACTAAAGACAAAGAATAGTAAAAGATATGGATAATTTTAAAGAACTAAATTAATTTAAAATAAATGAATTAGGTAAACTGTACTACTGCAATTTTTTTTTCTGATAATTTCTGGCAATAACATTCTTATTTTCTTAGGACCTCCAAATATGAGAAAAAAAATTCTTAATATTGACCAGTAGATTTATTTCCAGCTGTCTGATCAGAATGTGTTAGGATTAAGACCAATCCCATCTGATTTCTGTCTTAATACCTGTAGTGCCAGTTCAAGAAACAGGGCTGTCTAGATTAAACAGCTGAAAAACAATCACTATCCTCAGTCTTAGTCCTCAATAAAAAGGCTAATGATAATTCCATTGTAATTTCAGTGATGATTTTCACCATCATATGCTGAATATTTTCTGCATACTTTTTAAGGCTTTTAGAATTTTTTCAAGGTTATCTCTAGAACTATAACTATTTTGCAATTGCAGGTTTTGATGAGGAAAAGAAAGGTGTTGTAATAGAGAGTAAAAACAAGTGGCAAAATCACAAGTACTAATTTTCTTATTAACTTGTTGACTTGTTGTGGTTCCCTCCATCCTGAAAGCCATATTGCTAGCTTCAGGCTTGGGTGAACCCAACATGGACAAAAGCAAAAGATGAAAGGCGCTCTTTCTTCTTGGGAGTGAAGTCCCACAGCTTTAACATAGAACAGTCTCGGCGGAGATCGAAGAGAAAGAGAAAGGACATGGCCTACGCAGGGTTTTTATACCCCGGAGGAGGGGGGGCAGAGGAAAGGAACCACAGCCAATGGGAGGGGCAAGGGGAGGGGCCAGCCCCGGACAAACCAACACCACAGAAACTAGAGGGGGGGAACAGAACAACCTAATACAAACAGAAACCTCAGTGCAAAATGACATATACCCAGTGCAAAATAATAACTCAATGCAAAGTACCCAAAACCCAGTGTAAACAACAGTGTAGTCCACCACATTAACTTATTTGCATCTTACCAAAGGAAGAATTCCTTAATTATTATGTCTTCACAAAATATTTTCAATCTAATTTTGGTTTCTTTCTGTACTTTTATATCAAAAGGATCAGGCAGTGTATCTTAAAAATAAATAGAAGGAAACGCAAACTCTAGTATAACTTTAAACTATCCTAACTCAAATTTTCATCCTTTGTCACACACTTAAGAAATAACCTGTCCTTTGTCAGCCTCAAGCAGCTCCAGCCGACATTTTCTCTCTCCTAGTTGGCATTGCTAACCTGTGCAGTTTAAAGGGGAGTCAGTACAGGAGGAAGAAGCCACGTTGTCCAGAGGTAGGACAATGACTTGGAGATAGGAGCTGAGTTTGCACTCTAGGCTTAACTCTCAGGATTATTTTACAGAATTGGAAAATTATTGAGTTTGGAAGGGACCTGTATAGGGGAACTAGTCCAAACCTCCTGCACAAGCTGGGCCACCTGGAGTCCAAATTACTTTGGAATATCTTCAATTATGTACTAGTGTTCAGTCATCTTCACGGTAAAAAAATGCTCCATGATGTTTGAAACCACCTGGGTTACAGTTTGTGCCCATTGCCCCTGGGCACCATTGAAAAGAACATGGTTCCATCCTTCCCTGAGGTGGAGGTGATAGTATAGGGTTAAAAGTTTCTAAAATTACAGGATACCTGGGCGGGGGTTAGGCCTTCCAGCAGGCCTTGTGATTCTAGGCTTGGTAGGTCAGATGAAATCCACCTGAATAGGCATGATAAGTGGAGTGATTGTTAGCTACACCTGTGTAACTATTCTAACCATGATTCATGAAGTAATTGTATGTGATTATAACCCATGACAAGAATGCTGAGATCGATGGAACAATGTAAGCTTAATAATTAAACTTCTAGTTATGTAATGTTGAGGAATAAAAGGGTCTTCCTTTCTTGATTCTGCAGAGTTAGATTTGGGCTCCTAGCCCCAAACTCTCAGGCCCTAATAAAAAAAGCACCCATAAAATCACACGTGATTATGTGGTTTTGTCCTTAAATGCTAACAGATGTGAGACTGGCCGTGTTGCCTTGAGAGGCTACCTAGAGCAGAGACTAGACAGTGTTAAAAGAGTACAGTAGGTATTTACTGAAAGGCCTTCAAAGGATACACCTTTGACAGTACAAGAGTTTGGCCAAGGCTACATCTAAAATGGATGCCTGGTCACAAGTTTTCACACTTTTATAAGTTTTGGTCCATTTACATATTGGAGTTAATTGTCCAATTACGGCTTCAGATTATGAAGCCCCATCCTCTCAGATTGTTCTCCTCACTTTGCTGTTGTTTACACTTTTTGGGCCCAAAGCTGCAACGGTGTCCTTGGTTCTTGGGCTGTAAAAGGATTGTTTTGTCTAACTAAACTGTGAAGAGAACTTGCTAACGCTTATATGAAGTTCAGAGTTATATACTAATGCAGTACAGAATCTGGGTAATATGAAAGCTAAACTTAAGGCATCAACTAGCCTGTAGTTTCCTGGGTACTCTTCCTTACACTTTTTGAAGATACAAGTGATATTTGCTTTCTGGCAGTCCTTGGGCATTTCTCCCAATTGCCATGAGTGATCAAAGATTATCAAGAATGGTCTCACGATGACATTAGCAACCTCCCTCAGCACTTGTGGGTGCATCCCATCAGGTTCTATGGATTTATGTAAGTCTAGTTTGCATAAGGATTGTCTGATCTGATCCTCTTCCACTAAGAGTACATCTTCCTTGCACCAGACTTCTTACATGATGTCTGAAACCTGGGATTGCTGATGGACAGTGTTGCTAGTAAAGACTGAGACAAACAGGATATTTAGTACCTTTGCCTTTCCATGCCCTGTGTAACCAGGTCCCCTGTGTCTTCGAGCAATGGATCCATACTTTCCCTACTCTTCCTTTTCGTGCTTAAAGCCCTTCTTGTTGTTTTTGACATCCCTAGCCAGATTCAATTACATTTGGGCTTTAGCTTTACAAACTTCATCCCTTGGATGCTTGGACAATGTTTCTGTATTCTCTCCATGATACGCAGAAGAACTCCATAACTCGTAAAAGCTCTGAAGTAGGTAGGCTTTATTTCAGTGCTGAGGCGCATGGGGATAAATCCTCCAAAATCATGCGTGCCGAAACTCCAAACTACTGCTCTATTTATTCCCTAAAAGCCTAGGATTACACAATATGCCTAATACATATTCATTTCCTAGCCCCACCTAATCCTGCCTACCCTCACTTAGTATTAAAATGAGCAAAAAGTCCTTTTGTGCTTGCGCCTCCCCAATTCGGGGGTCATCAGAGGTCTCTAACGAAGGCTTCCAAACTCTTCATTGCACTTGAACTTTTCAACTTCGTCATTCCTCATTGTCTGGTCAGCTAATTTTGATGAACTATCCCTTACTCCTCAATTCCCTGTTTCACTCATGTTACCTGTCCTTCCTTCTACCTCCTCTATGCTTCTATTTTTTGAGTTTGTCATTGTTCAACCAGAGAGGACTCCTGGTATTTTTGTGTGCCTTGATATTTTTTGGGATAGAACTTTTTGAACTTGAAAGATGAAGTTTTTGATTTTGCTTAATGGAAAATTCACAAGAGAGAAAAAGGGAAAAGGCATTCCTTACCTACTGAGTTGACTACAAAAACACATTCACGTGTGTGAAGCACAGTCCTAGAGGTAGGTACTTGGCTCACTTTGCGAATTACACCACCTGCAGTGTTCCTCCAGCCTTTAAAAAGATGAAGTTCAGAGTGCAGGCTTAAAGTTAACTACCTCATCTGCCTAAACATTGATTCAGACAATTTTAGATATTTTAAAATATTTTTTAAACCCATTTATCTGTTAGGTTAGGTGCCCAACAGCACTTCAGTCACTTAAGCTGGAGGACTTTTAAGTAGTTGTATGTTTAGATATTCTGTTGAACTGGAACTCTCAAAAACCTTGTAAGATGGTGACCACCACCTGTTAGAATTTGTTCTTATGTATACAGGGTACAGGATTTTTACACCTGTTTTGCATGATCTCGTGTATTTTCAGCCTCATAATTAAGTAAGGCACAGAGCAATAACAAGTCCTCTTTTGTTTTTGAACTTGTGATCTAGAGATGATTCATGGTAGCTCATTAATCAGGCTGAGTGATTTATTTCACTCATTACTAAGATTCATGTTGTAATGAATCCTTCGCAAGAAAAACACATACTGCTTATTTTATAGCTGTATGTGCTTAAGAGGGCGTTTGTGCTTTGCTGTTGCTTCTTAATCATCTTTAAATTTACTACTTCTTGTAATGGACACTTGTGTATTTAAAATAGTATTCTGTTTACTCCTTAGATTATTCATGCCTGAGTGCCCTTACTGCAGAAAAAGATTTAATGAGCTTCAAGAGTACTGTAAAAACAAAAACAATATAAAACCAGTGCCTGCATACTAATGTAAGCCTCCAGCTAAAACACATTATCCAAACCTGTGATGAAAATCCTCTCATGATGTGCCTCATTTTTTAATAAGATACATTTATTTCTAATTGTAGAGTATCTCCTTACCTGATATCTTTCTAAATGAACCAACACTGTAGCTAAGCATTTCAACAAAGCACACGCTAACCTGAATTTTTTATATGTAAAAACTCCATGTATTAGCAGGCTCTTATTTCACATTCTGGCTTTCAGAAAATTCAGCTGTTTTTCCATGGTAACAATGGACAACTGCCACAATGAAATTTTATTTTGCCATATTCATGTTTGAATTGGATGCATAATCTTTTAATTTACTTCAATTGCTTTTATTCAGGAAACACAGATTTCACTTACTTGGGTCTTTTTGGTAAAATACATTATTGTTCCTACCAGTGCTAACTTTATAATTAATCTTCACAACATTTTATTTAATTGTGTTTTAATTTAATTTAATTTAATTGCTCAATAACTCTTTTTGCTAAAAAAGTGTGAAATCAGAATGTCCAATTTGCCACAAAAGTGAAATCTACTTATTTACACACATTTTATATTTCCTATTTAATTCCTTCTCTCACTCACCTGCAAGGATTTTGAAATTTCTTGATTTTTTTTTTAATTTTCTATTTCTGATCTGTAAGATTCCTGAAGTCTTCTCCTCTCTCAGTAGTGCCACATACAGCATCCTACAGTCGGCTTCTAAAGTACATTAAACATGTTATCACAGCAAATCCTTTGATTCTGCATTACTGAAGGCTCAAAAAATATTTTTTCACTTCCTGCTCTATTAATCAGGCCTCTCATCCTGCTGTCTTTCAAATGTAAAGTTTGTCTTCTGACTGACTGCTAAACAAAAATCTTCACAGTGCATGCTGTACCTTCACCTGTTCTTAAGTTCCCTTCACTTTCTCCTATTTCCTTTTGACTCAAAATTTTGCAAGCAAACAAAAATTAACAGAATGAAATCACATATACTGTATTCTCATGTCCTCACGTGACTCTTTTTATTTGCAAAGGCTCTTTTTAATTGTCTAATCCTGTAGTAAAACATGCTGAGATTGAGGCTATGCTATCCCTTGCCCTAGGTTACCAAATACTTCTTCCTCCTTTGCACAGACAGGCTGGCATTGTGCATCTCAAAAAACAATACCATGAAAAGCCTGGAAATAAAAATGGGAGTTTTGCTATTACATGAGTCTGATACAAGCTATTGTGTGCTACTTTTCACCTTTAAAGGTTTGTGTATTTATTTTATTTATTATTTATTTATTATTTTAGAAACTGCCGAGAGAGGCCTCGAAAGGCCTTTACTCCACATCATCATTATACTGGTCCAACAAAAATAACTTACATTAATGAATATAAAGGTAATCTGTTTAAGTAATGATATATGTCTTGTATAATCCTTCATCTTCCATTTTAAGTAGATCTAGAACAGCTCATGTTGGTCCATGGTTAAAGATATTCCAGAGATGCCAAAGCCAAAGTTTAACCACAGAAAAGCACAACACCAAGGGTTTTATCCTCTACCTCATGTTCTGGAGACCTTGCCAGAGTGTTGTGTAATTTACAGCCTGAATGTAAGTATTTGTATATTGATCCATTCATGGTCTTCTGAAAAAGGTTAGTACCTCTGTGAAGAGGTGCTTTCAGAAGAGAATGCCAGTTTTACAGCAGGAAAGCTGGCAGTGTGGGATGCTACTTCCATGTAATGCCACTGCAGGATTGCTTTATGTGGCCACACAATATTAGTCCAGGGCCAGAGAATCCACAAGATGAAAAGTCTCATGATGTTGCTCTCAAGCTAATAACCATTGACAGAGGTCATCACAATGTCATGTGATACAGCCACCGGGGCCTGGGCTAGCTTGGAGCAGCACACTGGCGCCGTGCCAGGTGTGGGGAACTGCCTCAGTATGGGGACTGCTGAAGGCAGAATGTTTTGAGCGACTTGCTCAACAGTGTAGTATCTTCTCTCTGTGACCAGGCTGTCAGCAATCACATCTTTGTGCTTTCTGATATACAATTTTCCTCTTTCCACACTACTCACAACAGTGCAGCCAGACTTGGACATAACTGTAATGAAAAATGACTGCTCAGTTGTCATTTTAACTGGTTTTAGCTTCTAAATACATTTAATGCATTAGGCAAAAAAATCTGAATAAGAAGATACAATTACAAGCTAGATGGCAAATTGCTTTCCTCAGAAACAGCTGTATTAACAGCACGGAAAAAACAGTCAAAATATAGTGCTTGTCACAAGAACACAGCTGTCTCCTTCACTTCTAATCTACACTCCAATATTCTTTCCTATTTCTCCTCTGGGAATCAGGGAGTTTTAACAGATGAGAAATGGTTATTTATAAGTCATATAGTAAATTATAAATACAACCTACAATCGTGTTTTAATTTTAGGTGAAACCAGCCATAAGATGTGTGCAGGGCTATACATAAGATATTCCAAAGAGAAATGCATTATTGCAATAGTTTCTAGGACAATCTATCTTGCGCAATAGAGAGTATATTTAAATTAAAAAATCACGGGGCACAATGGGAATAGATATATAGAATGAAAAAGTTTGTGCTGAGACCCTTAACAGCTAAAATACACTTTTTTTTTTTTAAGAAAAAAAAAAATTTGAGGTTCCTTTTAATCTGATCCCAAACATTACTTTGGCAGCATCTTAAATGCATTGAGTGCATCTTGGAGCATTTCTTCTGCTTTATCATCATCTGAAGGGAATTCCAGCTGTCTGCCCAACATCTGTCATGTGAAATTCTAGAAATTGTCACGGAACACACCATGCTCAATTTCTTTGTGAGCATGTTACAGAAGTTTTGAACTTCAGACAGTGACTTTGCATGAAATGAAAAAATAAAGTTGGTAAAGTCTTGTTTTGTGGTACCAGCCTACCTTTTCTCTCTAACACAACAGAAGTGCTGCCCAAGGCCATGAACCGCAGCTAAAGGCATCCCTGGCCAGCTGGTGCTCAGTCACTGCTCAAATACACAACATAAGAGGGCACATTGTATACTGAGTTGTTTTCTGATTGCTTAAGTACCTTTCTGGTTGACAAACAAAATAAAATCCAACTGTTAATTTTGAAGTGTGCATTCTTCTCCTGTTTGTTTTTTTGGTTTTTTTTTTTCCTTAACATGAGTCACAACACTAGTAAATAAAAGTCTTATTTCAGTGCAGTTCTTTAAAAGAATTTTTATAACAAAAGGCAGTTTCTTCCTGTAACTTTAATTTATTACCTACATTCCTCTTTCTTACTAATGCTAGCCTGTTTTTATAGCAACCAGTGCTCTTTTCAGTATCAGAGCAATTGATAGCTGCCCTAGTGTTGATAAGGATGTAACAACCAGGTATGTTGATACCTTCTAGTTCTGATAGAAGAGCAAAAGAAAGTGTCGAAGAAGTGAGAAACAGATTTTTTTTCTGAAAAACCAGGCAGCTAAAGCTAAAAAATTCAATAATTAAAAGAACACATAATTGAATATGTTGAGTTTAACTGGTACAGAAGAGAAAGAGAAACTCAGTGAATCCTGTGCAGAAATGAACAAATGATGGACGCAATGCATCTGACCCTCCTTCTTATTGTGCAAAGAACACAGAAGTTGTTTAGTCATTCTTCAGCATATATCACAAAAATCTGTCCAACCACAATGGAAATTACCACAATCAGAAATCTCTTTTTACTGAAACATTTTGAAATAGAAAGAATACTTCAAAAAGCTCTTTTGTAGAAACAATTTTTGTTGCAATCTATGATTTTAGTATCTAAGCTGGTGCAATTTGATTTCTATTTGTGAATAAAATGCTTAACTGCAAAATTGAATGTTATATTAAGATAGTTTTATAGCCAATCATGGCAATAATTTCACTAAAATTAAATCTGCTGCTGCTGGGTTTTTTCCACATGACATTTTTGTAGGCTATCTTTGAACCATTTATTATTCCTAAAAAATTAAAAATGGCCGGGAGAATATCTTTGTAATCAAGCTTGCTTTTGGCCAGTATTTGCAAGATTTCATTTAATCCCAGTAGAAGAAATGCAAAACCCATCTACAAAAAGTAACATCTTTTTCTACTTTGGACATGATATATAAATATAAGGTGAATCCTAGTAATAAATATGGAACTTCTGTGGAGCCCATAGCTGCAAAAATCTTTTTCCATAACACAAAGAGCCATGTCTCTTGGACCTAAGTTAGAGGCTGAGTACTTTTTAAAGCAGTAACTCATTTCCCCAGCAATTCTAAGGGTATATTGTGCTAACCATGAGAGCTCTACTTTCTATCTCTCATTACTAATGGTCAAAACTGTTAGTGCATTCCCACTGGACCACTTTTATGGCCAAAGCACTATCAATATAAATGATACTGCTTCACAGAGGTCTGCCAGTGTATAAGTGAGATATTACTGTGCATTTCTCAGCAAATTAGATCTCCTCTTGTTTTTTCCTTTGAGCATCCTGCATAATTTCAGAGCAATACACTGCATTGTTTCAGTTAAAAATTACTGATTCCCATGATAATTTTAATATAGGCACTTCTAATGAATGTTTGACCTTATCTGAACCACAAATCAAAGAAATCGTGGTCAGTCTTTAAATGCATATTTCATGTGTTGGAGATCTGAGGAGAGCTGAGTTGAACATGAGTGAGTACTACAGAGCTCATCACTCTACCAAGAGATGGGACAGTAGTGGAGTCCAAGGGCAACCGATATCAGCTGTTGGATGCTCACCTGGGAGTTCAAAGTATTCAGCAGTTTCCCAGCTACCACAGTGCCGCTGCCAGTTATAGGAGCTGCACTTGATCTACTTGTAGATGCATTTAGGACACACAGGTGGGTCACCTGTGATTTTGGTCTTGCTCATTGGTGTCAAGGAGAGTCTTGCCTACAAAAGATGTATAGGATCATCCTATGCCAGGAATGATTCATGGAGTTTTTCATTCATTTTCAAATCTGTGAAATAAATATGTTAGATTTGGCTCAACCCAAGAATAAGATCATGCTCAGTAGACAGAGGGGAATAGAAACACTGTAACATCCTTGCTGGCAGAAGCCCTTCAAATCCTTGCTATGCAGGGTAATCAGGATATAGGGAGGGATCTGGAGTAGCTCCTTTTAAAAGTAAATGTTGTGCAGATGTAGATAATTTTTTTAAAAATTGTCATGTACAAGCTTCTATGAAAATTAGTTTACATTTTAGCTATATAAACAATGCATCATTCCTTTCTAATTTCAAACTTTCACATACTTTATACTAGCATTATATATACACCAAATCAGCACAAGTGTAATCAGCATTCTCCTTAATAAAAATGAAGTTATCACTGATACCAGGCATTATTTAAGATTTTCATTTAGATACCAAAAACTCTAACTTTGAAATAAGAAGTGTCAACAAAACTACACATCTTTAATTAAATTTTAATTTATTTGAATTTAAAAAGAATAAAAATTTTGAGAAACGGCTTTTCTCATTTGGAATTCGTGAAGTGTTTCTAACGATGGAGTATTTTCTCTTTTGATATTGCTGCCACTTATACACAGAATTATCAAAACTCAAGCCTTAAAAATGTATTTATTTTCCTCTAAAGTTAACAGTGTAATCACTTTTTTTAAAAATTGCCATTTTAATATAATGCGGTGGATTTTTTTTTAATGCAATGCACCACTGAAGAAGAAACCAAAGCAAAATTTTAAAAATAGCTTTGGCTTCTTTCTAAAATATACTCCATTATCCAGAAAGACTTAGAAGAAAAGTAATATTGAAATTATATGAGAATATTTTCTCCAATAATTTAAAAAAGGAAAAGCAATGCAAATTGACTTCATATACTGTACTTAATTTCTATTCCGTTGATAAATTCTTCTTCTTTTCTTTTTTCTAATTCTTGTATATTATGTTTTATGTTTTGCTGCTGACTTATTTGTCCCAGTTATAAATTCCTATGCTGCACTCTGTCCATGTTCTTTCCTGTAGAAATGAGTGTGTGAAAAGTTTTAGTTAGGGTCATAAAAAAAAAATAGCAAGATGCCCTATTTGAGTTTCTCATTTTCTAGTTATTTATGGTTTTTGCCTTATTTTATGAGAACAGCATAGCAGAAATATTTTTCAGGTTCAAAAAATATATTCTAAAAATTTCTCCAGAATAGCGCTGCAGTGGTTCATTTCTTCTGAGTCACTCACGAACTTCTAAACACTCATCAGCAAAAACTGACCCTCTTGGCTTTTGTTAGCCCCATTTTCAAGTTTCCTAACAATTCAATTGCACTGAAATATAGGTGGTGGTGGTGGTGGTGGTGGGTTTTGGCAGGTGAAGAAGGGAGTTGGAGTTTATTCTGTTTTGGTTTGGTTGCATTTTGTTCACAAAACATTTGATGGCCTTTCTATGAACAGGTGACAACTTCCTTGTATCAAACAGTGCCAAATATTTATCATCAGTGTCTTTTTTTCCCTTCTCTGAATCAGTATCATACAGTAATTCATAGTCTGATTCTTTTCTACAGTACTTGTTCAATTATTTTCTATTCCCCATTTTAAAGTAGAATTTCATTTTAGAGAATTCATACTTTACAAATGTGAATATTCTGCACCACAAGTGGGGAAGGCAGAGAGCGAGTGAAGGGTTTTTTGGTGGATCTCAGTAAAAAAGGCTCAACAAAAATGTCATGCTATAACATAGCTGGTTAAATAAGATAGAATACAAAGATCAATATAGATAGCAAGTAAATCTTGCATCCCATCGTGTACTGGTAAATCTTGCATCCCATCAGCATCAAACAGACCACAGATGGATTGTCCCCCAGCATACTTTGTGGATCCCATCTGCGGATATGTTCCTTCTTCGTTCTATGCTGTAATGTCTTAAACTTTGTGTAACAAATGAAGCCATGCATCTTCTCCTGACAGGCTGGACTGTTATCTGTGCCATAACATCCCCAGCATGCAAAACAGACCCATATGGGCCACTTCAGCAGATTTCCTTACAGCAGCAGCTCATGCTTTAACACAGGACCCCACACAGCAAATAGGGCCTGGCTAAGATCTAACTCCTCAAATACAAGATCTTCTGCAAGACAATGAAAGACAATGAGTTTTGTGCTGTTGAAATCAGACTTTTCCCCTAGTTTTATCAAAAAAATACTCCATGAGAGCACCCAAGCCAGCTATTCAAAACCTGTCATGGCCTTCTATTCATAATGATCTTATTTATAAACCTAGGTAAGTAAGCATCATCTAGGAAAGAGACACATCACCTTTACCTACAGTGCCTTTATATCAACAGACCCATATATAGGATGATCTTCCCTGTCTGTAGAGAAAAATCAGAAATTTCCCTTTTTTATTTATCACTATTGCCCAGTGTTTTTATTGTGATAAATGATTCAGAAATGTGTTCTTTTTTTGTTTTTTTGCTTTGTAGTGACAAAAAAAGAAATCAAAATCAGTATTCCGCTGGACTAAGAAAGAATTTACTTGCTAATATCTCAAGCTTCAATAACTTTCTGTCTTTTCTGGAGTCTAAGAATGGATACAGATGCACATAAAAGCAATCAGTCCTGCTAACAGAATTAGAAATGTTATTCTTGTTTTTCAGGTTCGAAATACAGGTTCTCTGTTTAGCACTGAGATACTGTTAGGTAGTGCAGTAAATAAATTCATAAGAAATGACATCTCGATAATTTTGCAAAATACAAGGAAAATCTTTCTGTCAAACAGAAGAATTGTGGATTTGTACAGCAAATTCTGTAGTTCTGCTGAGAGAATAATAGTACAGAAACAGGTGTGAAGTTTGTTCTTATTGGGTATAAATGTGTGTATTAGCCATTGAACTTCTGCTGCTGAAAAAGATGTCAAAAAACAAACATAAAATGGAAAAGTAACGTGCATTTCTATAATACATTGCAATGTGAAATAAGGAACAGAATAGCTGTGTGTTTTTTGTTTAGCTGCTTGAGTGTATCAGTAAGGGTCCTGCAGCATAGATTTAGTACAAGTAGAATCAGGAAACAAGACCAGCATGTATTGTATGCACATGTATAAAGACATATAGAAAATAATAAAAAAAAACCCTAGGAATGAAACAGCATTGAGTTAAATCATGCAACTTCACCTGCAACATCAACAGCATCAAAAGATATTAGAAATTAATGCAGAGTGCCATATAAAGAACTACTAAAAAAGATGTGAATTGTGTAATTCAAAGAGAAAAAAGAAAAAAAGTTGTTAGAACTCTTAGTAGAGAACGGGTAGTGTAAGTCAGTTACTTAGATACTTGCACATACACTCTCAGAGCATAAAGATACATAACAGGTGTGAAAATTAAAGAAAACTTATATCCTAGTAAGGATACATTTTATTCTCTTCCCTTCATAAAACCAATTTTTTCCAGGACAGAAGAAGTCCTATGATATTTCATGTGCTCTTTCATAGCCAGTTTTTTGTTACTTCATTTCACGCACCCATCCACACACCCACACATCACCATTAGCTCCATGACTAATGAAAAATGTAGCAATAAAAGGGCTGCCTAATGCTTGTGATCTGAAAGCTCTTTCTGTTACACACAATAGTAACAACACAAGGAACCTTTTCATCCAGCTCTGAAGTACAGCATGATGAAATTATAGTTAGCTGGGGAACCAGGTATTTCATTGCTCATCTTGCTTCATATACCTCTCAACTGTAATCCTTCTTAGGTAGGTATGTCCAGCTTTGTTAAAGAACCCCAAAAGCAAGCTTATGTCTGTATTTTAAACAGTCTTATACAGTTATCATACTCACACTGGGGTATTAGTCTCCCCCCAGCAGAATCCGTTGAAAACTAGAAGCACTTTTGTATCTTGAGACAGTATTTTATTATACATGGTCTTCACTCAAAAATAATTGAGCTACTTCAACCCAGACTGACAGTATTCTTCTTTGGTTATAAACCAGAAAGAGAAAATTACAACTCAAAAGCTAATGAGTCATGAAATCATTACATGAAATCAGGCTTTAAAGCAGAAAACATTTTGCATTCTCAGTATCACTGTTGCCCATGCAGGAATACAAGTTAGTAAAAACAAAATTATAAGGCAGAAAAATAGGAAAAGCAAGATAGTCTGTTTTGAACCTAGACCTCTGTAATAGCACCAACAAGTATTGCTTGAAGATCTTCTCAGCTGGAAAAAGAGAAAATGGAACTGTAACAGATTTTCTCCTTCAGAATCGATTCATGTTTCATTGAAGAGGCTTTCCATGAACAGTTTTAGTTTGTTTCAGCATGAAGGTATCATGTACAGAGTGAATGAAGGGAATGTTTAGACAGAAGCAGTAGCACAAATTCAAAGAAGAATTTTGGTACCTAATATGGGGTGGAGGCTGAAATGCAAGTATAATGCATTTATTTTTATCACTGTTCTGTGGGATTTATACAAAAGTGGGAAACTCATACATATGGGGGTACTTTTAATAATAAAATTCAAGGCCAGAATAGTATATTTCACTCAAAAACACAGTAAGTTGAGTTACTTCATTCTGGTGTTTCTATATTCCATTAGTTTATTTTACCAATACTCAAACAACGGAATATACTTGCAGTGCTAAGATAACCCTTAAGCGATCTCTGGCATCATGCCAGAAGATTATCAGGAAAGCAAGTTTCTGCAAAACAAACAAACAAGAAAGTACTGAATTTTGATTCCATGGCTGAAAGAAAGAATTTCAAACATGACAATACAAATAAAAAAAGAATCTGAGTCTTTTCACAGAAGATTATATGATGTAGTAATGATATAAAGAAGGTTGAAAGGGAATTGACTAAATGACAGTCATTTATGTTGAAGTTAAAGAAAATGAAACAATTGGTATTTCCACTTCAAGTACCTCAAGCTAACGTTATCTTCTGAAGCCTTCAAGCACTGCCACACAGATGTAGAGCTGCAAGATTTTATAACTCAATCAAGATCCTTCTTTTCTGTCATTGAAACAAGAAAGGAAAATGGAACTATGTGATGCAGAGATGAGAAGTTCAAGAAGGCCATCAGCAAAGTGCCACTAGCTCCTAAAATTTCCCTTACACATTCCTTTTCAGCTTGCAGAAAGCTGAAAGACTTGGGAGTCTCATAGAAAAATTCCCATTAAGCTCAATTGTGCTGGCTCCTCAGCCTGCATGTGGAAGAGAAATATTTTAAGCAGTGCCAACTCAGGGCACTCCTGTTGTGCAGGGAATATTTTCAGTCTAAGGTACTGTTATGGCATCAGCCTAGATAGGAAGTAAAACCATGGAGAACAAAACAGAATATTCCTTCATAATGTACTAAAGGGAGAAGCTGCACTGCTGCTAAGTGTTAGATAATCCACTTGCAAGAAATGTTTATTCATCTATTTTTCTAGACAAATTTACAATGATACACACATTTTTTCAGCTCCCAAATGGTTGGATGCTTCTATCCCAACCAGAAGTCCTTTTAATGACTTGGACCCATCAATATCAAAGACTTCTGAAGATTGTTTCAGAGTGAAAAGCTCCAAAATAATGCTAATGTTACACAGATTCTTGAAATAATAAAAGTTGCTTTGTTCAGAGATAGCATTTCCTTACTTCTGAGTCTGGCAATTCCTAAGAAAGGAACACCATGGATAAAAAATTCCATAGGAGGCTATAAAAATATATAAATGGAGATTTAAAATTTTGCATGAAATTTCTTGTTCCACTGCAATAACTTTCATGACTTCAAATTATAAGAATCTTAAATCATACAGATTAAAGGGCACAAAGGGGTGTCATATGCCAGAGTTTTCCTCAGATAATGACAGTATATCTTTCTCTTCAAATATCTGGCTGTTTTGAATAACTTTTAAGGACAGCAATTTAATTCCATTTCTACTAGTAGTGCTGTGAGTTGAGAAGGTCCCAAATTACTATCAGAAAATACCCTCCATCTTATTTTTGATTTCTTCTGACAACCAGATTTAATGGCTTTCACTTTATTTCTGTGACTGCAAATATGGAGTTCATTTAAAAATTCTGTCTTGGTGCAAAGTTATCTGCATGTCAGCCTATCAGTCTTCCAAACTATTTCACAAATTCTGTTGCAGAGATGTCCAATAAGCACAAAATTGCTGCATTCCTTTAGTGAAAACAGAGATTTCTCAGATAAAGGATTTCTTCTCTGGTTTTAGATCTTGGACTGAACTTCAAAAAGAATTTTGTTTCACAGGTTTCCCCAGTTTGCATTTTCACAAATCAAACTCACTGTTAGTCATCTCTTTGTAACTTCTAATCCCTTTTGCTTTTTATTTCAGTGCTTTTCTATTTAACTGAATTCTGTTTGGAGTCTCATAACTTAAGGTCTTGGGTGCAACATGTCTACAGCAGTTTCAGATGATGTAGCCAGTACTATATGAGTGATCATATACATTACACGGGGAGTATTTCTATTCATTAAGAAACCCATATAAGCCAGTGTTGTTACATTTATATTCAAGAAGCACTAGCACCAAAACAGCTACTGCAGAATAGCAAGTGATGAAAACACCTTCTTTACCTCAGAACCAGATTTTCACTGAGATGAGATATTCCCTTCATTTTCACAATTTTAAGGAGTTGAGCTCTATTCTAGGCATGGCATATGAAGAGAACACTGCCCATCGCAAAAGGCCAACTTTGCCTACTCTCAGCATCATACTCACCATCTATCCTCCCTGCCATTTTCACCAGTTTCTGTGAACCAAGAAAGGTCAGCAGAGCATCTGGGAAAGCAACTCTTACAAAGTTATTACAAATAGCATAGTACTGCTGTGTCTGACTACTACATAGACTACTGCTATGTCTGAGCATCACCAGGATGCACTTCTAGTAGAGAAACAAAAGCCTTTGCTCCCCCATTAACTGAGGATGTAAAGGACAGAGAGAAAGGTTTAAGGAAATAGCATGAACAGATCATATAATAAATTCTGTCATTCTTAACTGTTCAATGCTGATACGAACACAGTTAGATCTTGAAAGCAGTGAACAATAAATAGGCTTGAGAAACTATAAAGCAAAAGCATAAGGGATTCTCTGAAAAAAAAGAAGACACAAGAAATATATTATGGCTGTTGAATTTGAAGAAAAAATAAAAAGTAAAAAAAATTATGTGTAGAAACAGGGTACCTTAAACCGGGAGCTGGAAAAGAAGGGGGAGAAGAAGAAGACGCCTACACTGATGCAGTTAAAATGGTGAAATCCCATTTATTTGTTGTGCACATTTCTTATATATGATAAAATAGTTTACATTCCACTTCTTACTAAGATTCTGCCTAATTGGTTCATTCTTTCAACCCGTCTCTAACACACTCTATAATTGGCATACTTTACAGAAAACATAGATTAGACTAATTTCAACTGCGTCACAACTCAGGCCTTTACAGGCCTTTGCAGGCCCCAATTGGGCCGCAGCTTGGGCAAGGCTGGATTGTCCAGCTTCTGCAAAAGCACTCCGTGTCCCCGCTCAAGGAGGAATTCTTCTACAATGTGTGTTCCATTTTTTCTTCTCCCTTGGCTACCAACCAGGACTGCCATTTTCCTATTGCAGTCACAACAGGAATGCATAATGTGATGGCTCACATCACTACTCATGACGGACCACAACCCCATCTTCTGAACACACAGGTCAGCAAAGACAATTTGCATAAAGAATTACAGCATCAAAAGCTAACCTCTACTGGACTACCACCTCCATGTGATTTTTATCTAGTTTTTGCTTTGGAACAAGTCAATCAGTACATAACAAAACTTGATTATCCTGAATTCAAAGGCACTGTGTGTCAAAATAGCACTTTTAGTGAACTCTTGCTGGCTATCAAATTCTTCTACAGTGTACAATTTTAATTTCCACAGCTCTAACATTCTCAGTTAAATTGTTTCACTATTCATCTTAAGAGCCACCCACTCATGAATAAAAATGAGTACTACAAAAATAAAATCCTGACAGGAATTAATTTAATTCATAACTCCCAGAACAAAACTAGTGCTTTATTTTCAAGAGTAGCTTTTTATTTTTCATTTACTACTTTACTCTTCCTCTATTAAATAAATATTAATTATGCTGTTTATCTATAGAACTATTTCCATTCTTTGTTACCCAGAACTTGCAGTTGTCCTTGGATTTGCAACAAAGAGGAGTGTTTTTAAGCAGAAATGGTTTTTTTCCATATGATTTAAAAGTTGCAAAGAAAGGAATGAAGCAGGCAGGAATATGGCTGTATTTAATTACGTCTGCCAATCTTTCAGTCATATAGCATTCACCTTTAATTGTATTAATTATATTATTTCATTGTGTTTGATACTGTTAGGTTTCTAAACATTATGTACCATAAATAGTGTTGCCCATGGTACAAGTCTGCTGTGCAGTATTCAGGTCTCCCAGCATTAATCAGGTCAGCAGATTTGAAGTTTTCCTGTACCCCAAATAGAAAAAAAACAGATGTGAAAAACTAACCTTTCTAGTGCTGACTAGATATAGCAAAATAGTTGTGTCCCTTTAGAAATGATCCCCATCAAAGAACTGATTCTGTGTACCAAATGTCTTGCTATGCTAAATCCTTACTGGAATAAAAAAAAAAGTTACAAAAAAAACTGAAGGAAGGATTTATTCCAAAGCTTGCTAGTGATACTTGCAAAGAGTCTTTATGAGTCAGAATGCAAAGTTTGCTCCATGGTGGCTTAATTTTCCAGCCAAGAGGTGCTCTCAAGCTCTGCTAATGAAAGATTGAAATGGAACTCTTGCGATCAGTCTGAGCCTTTTTCTCAGAAGCTGAGAGAATTTGAGTTGCCAGACCAACTTTAAAATCTTTTTTCCAAAATACAGTTAGTTTTGACCATTTGCCACTCCAGCAGAATGAAATCTCAGCACAATGCAAGACAAATTAGACATGCAAATGCCTGTTAATAAGACAGACAGGTAGGTGTGTCTCTTTCACAGTTCAGGAAAATTACCATGGTTTCTGAGGGCCTTATGGACTTCAGAAGCCTACTGCTGAAAATATGATTTTCTAGATATTTAAAGGTTAGATGACAAATCAGTGAGACATTTGGCTGTATCAAGAATATTTTTTTTCAAACAGATATCTTCTAACGCAATGATTATATTATTGTCTAATACAATTTTTTTATTTGCCTTGTTTAGAAAGTTAAAAATATCACACATCTCTCCTCTTATTTGCTCTGTCATGTGATCATGTGTAAATGTCCTTCAAAATACTCATAGTGTATGCATTAAATTACACTTCATCCTCTTCATAATTCATGACTATCAGTTGTAATGTCTTCCCCAGAGTGCCCTTTATGTCCTCAGCAGTGCAAAACTAGTCAGATTGGCACTAGCAGTTCTAATAACACAGTCTATATGCAAAACAGATATGCACCCACACCTATGCTTAACTGGTAGAATCACAGGCTGGTTGATGTTGGAAGGGACATGTGGGAGGCACCTGATCCAGTAGCCTGCTCAATCAGGGCCATCTAGAGCTGGTTGCCCAGGAACATCTCCAGATGGCTTTTGAATATCTCCACGGATGAAGATTACACAAAACCTTCTGGGCAGCCTGTGTCAGTGCTCAGTCATCCTCACAGTAAAGGACTGTTTCCTGATGTTCAGAGGAAACCTCCTGTGTTTCCGTTTGCCTCTCATCTTGTCACCAGAAATCAATGAAAAAACTCTGGTTTCACCTCTTTACATCCTTCTATTGTGAACAGTTTATCTTGAACTGCCTTTTCTTCAGGCTGAACAGCCTCAGCATTTCCCTTGTAGGAGAGATGCTCTAGTCCTTTATCACAGTGACCCTTCATTGGACTCTCTCCAGTATATTCGTATCTCTTTCCTACTGGGAAGTCCAGAACTGCATACAACACTCCAATCTGTGTCCTCACCATTGCCGAGTAGAGGAGAAACGTGCCTATATCACACATATACTATCATTTTCTGAAGGTAGTTTGCTACTTCCACATCTCAGGACCAGCATTTCCAAATTTCTTTTTCAATTACTGTACTAAATATAGTAACAGAAATTAATTTAATAAAACAGACTGTATGGTATATTCAGCTATTCCATGCAACTGTGTGTATGTTTCCTACTGGAAAGAGAGATTCAGAAGGCCCCAGTTATGTAACCTTTAGTATTTTTTCATGCAGAGTCTCAGTTTGCTCTGTGTTTCCATAGTTTTTGTTAAAAAATTCAATGCTGTACTTTTCACTGTTTGAACTTTCATTTATGCTATTAGGTTCTGTAAGGGTCAACCCGAAGATCTCGTTTTGCCTCCCAATCGTCAGGACAGAGACTGGGACAGACCCCAAAAGAACTTTGCCTGGCCTGGCTAAGGGGGGAGATGTTTGTTGCTGTGGTACAGTGCTTCAGGCAGGGCAGCTGTAGGTACAGCACACATATCGCCACAGTACAGCACATACCTGATATTGATCAACAATGGGCCTGCTCACAACAGGCCATAAATCTCCCTTCCCTGTTGGCCAGATGCCACTCGCTTGGGAAAAAGACTTAAAAACTGTGACTCTTTGAAGGGACTCTCGAGATCTCCCCATGGAAGAAGACTAGTCTATTGGCTGGGCCACAAGGACCTTGTCTCCTCCACTGGTAACTATATCCAATCCTCTCTTTCTCTCTCCCTACTTTGTTACTTTGTTTTCATTATCTCTTTCTCTCTCTCCCCTCTATCGCATAACTGTGTTGATTAGCACTCAATATTAAGTGCTTTGCTGTTTTGTTGAAACTGTAGTCCCTTGCTGTTTGCCTTTTCTGCACCCCGAGATCGCATGAACCATCACGATTTCTGCCTTATTATTAAAGTGGATCGTGACAGGTTCTCATCTGACAGACAGCTATGGTCCTTGTAAATCTCTTCCTATCTGGAGAAGTAATTTTATTTTCTTACCCAGTGGTCATGCCAACCATGCATATAATTTCCCTTGTCTCCTCTCTCCTTCTCTAAAGACATTTTTAGTGACATGTACCTCTTGGATTTCCTAAATTCAGAGAAGATTTTCAGAGAAGATGCCAGTAACTTAAATAATCTGCAGATACATCTATTCTCCAGCACTTGTTTCTATTTAACCATGTTTCTTGAACTTCAAGGAATGGTCTTCAAGAGACCTGCAAGATTTTTTTTCTGCTGTCTGTAAAATCATGTACTAACTTGAGTTTGATTATATTTTCTTTTTCACTTCCATTACTCTTAGCAATTCTGGACACAATTTTTAAAGGGTAGAAAGATTAACACGTGAAAAAATGAGTAAAATAATATATATCTTGTGTAAAAGGAAAGTTTAACACTTCCCACAAATAACTACCAAACCTGTGAGCTTTATGCAATTCTCAGGAAGAAAGTGATCTGAAAAAATACAACACTGGAGCTTTTTTTCTTTGAGAACCATTGTCAGGCATCTATGTCATTTAATAAATGCCCAGGAAGATGGTCATATGTACTTGAATGTAACCATCCTCAAATGATGAGTTAGGGTTTCAAGATCTTCCTGCCATCTGCAAACATCTAAGCTGAGAGGTACCTTTGGAACACTCAAAAATGCTTTACTGGTTCTTATCGCATTTAGATCAATAAGATAAAATTTCATTGGCAATGTGTCAGTAAATATAGTAACGGGTACAACTGGATTTTTATATATTTCAGAATACAGCTGGTAATATTTTCTTTTTTAATACATACTGCTTCAACCTCTCAGTGGTGAACTGATGTTCTTTATTACATTAGTTGTATAAGTGATAAATGTCTGATGGAACACAAAATTTGGATGTATTCAAGAGAAGACAATCTTACTGGCAATTTATTTGGGGCCTTGCAAATATACATAGCACTCATCCTCATAGCAGAAAATTCCCTGTTATCAGAACATTTCTATTCAGGTATTTGTTACTTTGCTTTGATTATATTAATAAAACAACTTTTAAAAAGCCACTTACTTTTACTACTATAATATATTCTGCCAGGAAATTATCAGGTAGGGTCTGAATGTTAAATAGAGGCAGCATACAGAAGTTTTATATTACTACTTCCTTTACTTTTAAAAATTAAATGCTTTGGTAATGGAATAGCTCAATGAAGCATTCATTTGAAATACAAAACATTAAAACCACCAGAATAATTAATACAGTTACTTGTTATGAGGAAATAATGGAAATAGGACCAATGAGAAGATGATGTTTTGCTCCTTCATAACAAGAACTGAATTTCCAATCAGGACTTAAAAGGACCTAAGCACAATGAATACAGAAATGGTAAAGCTACCAAACTTACAGAACTAACTAAAAAAGGAAAAGCAGTAACTTTGATCCTAAAAGTCAGTCATACTGAAAGCTAAGGAAAAGTTAGCAATGAAAAATGAAATACAGTATTAGTTTTAATAAATTAAATGTGTGATAAAATATTCTCATATATTTTTCATATATTTCTGTGACTAATAGATGATAGTGACAAATAGTTACCGTAGGGGATTAACTACTTTTTACATTAAAATAACATAGAGTGTAGGAGTACAAGTATGAGGTGACAGCAGGGACATATAAAGTTTGGGCAGAAGATGATGCTGGTAGCCCTAGGGCTATAAAAACTCTCCAGCAGTCAGCTACTTGTTATTGAATGAATGTAACCTTGGGAGCTGTCCAAAACCTGCATTAAGCTTCACAAAACTCAGGTATATCCAACATATGTAGACCATAACATATATTGCAAACCCAGATGTGATGCCACATTGCATCACATTGCAATGAAGAAAAAGCAAGGTGTAGGCAGCACATGAAAATGAGCCCCAGAGTGAGAAAAAAGCCATTAACATCAGCATCATGGTCATCCTATGAAAAGACCTGGGATGCTGATACCACTGACAAAACTCTTAAGACTTCAATTATATGAACAGTTAAGTTCTGCTTGACTTCACTTATCAGGTCTTCCCCTTTTTTTCCACAAAAAGATTAGGAGTGTAATAATTTGGTGGGACTTAGAACACCTATTCAGTAAATCAGATGTAATGAATTGGGATCAGATTCAGACAGCTTGAGGTTGCAAAGGGGAGAATGACTGGAAAAAAGAAAAATTGCAGCATTGCAGCATCACATGTGAAAAGGAAGAAAAGTAATAACTTTTTCAAGAAATAGCTTTCATTACTTACATAATTATATTTTAAGGAATTTTTATAATCTCCTATATTAAGGGAGAAGACATCATTATTTAGTGTGTCAAAGTAAAAAGTACCCTTTTCTTCAAGATCTGGAGAACAGGAGAACATCAGGCCTAATAATATTCAAAACTAAGATACAAATGATGAAGCAGTCTTTAAGAAAAGGAGAGGTGATAATATAATTCATGTCATTTTGCTGGCAATCAGCCTCACAGACTGCTCTGCCAATCACCAAGAATAGCAACAGTCACTCACCTAGCAGGGAGAAATGATTGCAGGCAGTGAAAGATAAGGACAAAGAGTTTGTTCCTTTGCTGGGATTCCTGGCTCAAATGCTGAATATTTATGTTAACTTATCAATGCAGTTCACATACTTCAAATGCAGTGTATAAATTATGTTGTATGTTACTGAAAAGTAAATGGTATTTTCTTTGAAGTTAGCTATTCTGGACACAGTAAAGTCAATTCTGGTTTAATAATTGATGTCTTTGTTGCTGTCTTTTCTAATCCTGTAAGTGGTTAAAGGGAGCGGTGACTTAAACTTCTGATTTTGATTCATCTCTCTTGCCTGTGGAAAAAACATTATAGCATGAGAGAAAACACACCAATTCAGGTAGCTGCTATCGCAAGCTGCATGTTAGAAGATGTCATCCAGTGCTAAAAGGCTACAAATACCAAATATGCTTTAAAGGCACATGTCACTCTGCTATTGCCCAAGATTGTGATGCATGTATTGCTAACAGGCACTCCCTAGATAATTAGAGAAAGACCCACAAGCATATCCTTGCAATTTTTGCTGTAATAGGTCGTAAGGGAAGCATCAAAAATTACTCACACGCTTTCAGAATAAATCCTAAGTGATCCCTTTACGTCCAAAGATTCTTAAGTCTTAGCTCAGCTTTTCCTGAAGCAATCCCACGTGCTCAGAACCTTGTCAGAGTGCTGACAGGATGAAACTATAGCAGTTCATATAGACATTCATTGTTTCCCATAAGCTGTGTGAAAACAGCAGTATAATTCATAGGTCTTTTTGATATATCCCAAAGTCTGACAGCCTGAACTGTTGCAGCAGTTGGCTGGGCTGAAGCTCCACTGTGTCTGGAGAGGCCTAAAATGAAAGGAAGTAGTTCTGAAGAATTTGCTTCCATTGAAACGCCCTCCACTATTGACCTCTCCTGCCATATAGAGACACAAAATTTAAAAAAAAAAGCCTTTTGGATTCATTCAGTGTTTCTTGATCCTTAAATGTTTTTCAGGGAAAGAAAAAAAAAGAGTAATCAGAAGGCTGTAATCAAGCAGGATCTGTCATTGACACAGTGATGCTGACAGACAAGATAACCAATAGAAACAAAGGCCCAAAGTAAGAAAAATTCATCTTGGTACAGCTGTCTCATTCCTTTGCTAGTCATATGCTGGAGCCCTGTGCAGTAGTGCTTTCCAGTAACCAGATAGCTGTGGTACCCCATGGGATTGCTGAGTGACCAAGGATGGATCCTTACAGGAAGCCCTGAGAGGCTTAAGAGTCCTGCTACGAGAGGCTGAAGAGTCCTGCTACATTCAGACATTGCAGGAAAACTCAGAGCAGCCTGAATGTGAACTATAAGCCTAACACCGACCATTCCAGAGCAGAAAGCTGGTATTTATCAGTTCTGAAATCTTCGGCCACCTGTTCTCTAAAGCTTTACAATATACAAGCTTTATATTCTGCCCAAATCTAAATGACAAGGCCAGTTTTCTAGCTGATTTATAATCCCACTCCCTGAAATTACTACATTATATTAGGGAAGTTGTCTTCATAAAAATGGGGTTGAGAACACTTTCTCTTTTAAATCACTGCATCTAATATCTGGAATGTGCCCATCTTTGTTTATGTTGTTTGATATGAATGAAACCAAACCCCTAATGAACATCATGTAATGCCAAAAGTTTCCTGATATTTTACTGGTAGAAATATTTAAATTCCAGTTTTGTTTGATAACTGAAGCTTGTCTTAAACACACTCCACAACATTCATTTTGCTCTGAAGAAAACAAACATTTTTCTCTTTTTTGAATTCTCAGTGATGCAAAGCTAGAATGCCTTCCTGTGCCAGCCACAATTTGTTTTGTGGTTAGTGGAAAATGATGTAATGCTTTTAAAATGCCTAACAGATGGTGACGGAAGCTTTATCCATGAAATTCTCAACACTTGCAGTGTTGCTTTGCCCTAGAGTATTGACCATTTCTGTATCGAAATATTTATCACCTGACTGATGAGCAAAACACATCTTTGCTTTGCCTAGTTTCTTGGATTCCTTCAACTCTTCTGTCCTTGTGGATGATAATCTAATCCATGAATAATAACGTTGACCCTGAAAACTAATTAATGCAATTGATAAATTACATCTCAAATAGTTCTTGCTATGCTCAGCATAAAGGCTAACTGCTCCTCTTCAATTGTCCACAATGCTGTTTTGTTTAGCAAGCCTGGAAAATTATGCCCATTGTATTTTATTTTGCTACACTCCATGCAATTTTTATTTTTATGGGGTAACAGGAGAAGTAGCTTAGCATAATGCAAGTTCAAAAGCCCAAAAGAACACTCACCTTCAGCATGATCATGGGGTTCAGCCAGCCATACAGATATGCTATGTTCTCCTTTCTTTATTTTGTTGCCTAAGTCGGCTGAGCTTAAAGCCAGCTCTGCTTCTACATTGCTGACCTGGAAGATGAGCAGTATGTTTGGGGAAAAGCTTCTCCTCCAATATCTACACAGAATGAAAGTGTAAAGCACACATAATTGATGGAGGATGGTGTTGCAAGGTCTGGATGTAGAAGGGAAGATCTTTTCAGCTCCACACCTTATATTTCTAATCCTGCACCAGAAGAACAATGTGAATCAAGATCCTGAAATCCCCAGCACTTCTTAAATAATAATAGTAGTTCATAATAGTCCTGTTCTCTTGGAAATATCCTGGAGTACAGGCAAGTTTAGTAGTTTTACGTAAAGACAGTTTTGAAATCCTTCACAGCCTAGGAAAACAGACCCAGATATTCTTTTGCAAGGATACTAAGAATCCACAGATATCTCTGGAGGGGAAAAAAGAAAATGGGTTTTAAAACTTTCATTGGCCCATCTGTGAGAGAAAGAGTTTCCCTTCTTACTCAAGTTCAAAATAGTCTGTTCAGTTTCACTTCAGAAGGAAAAAAAATTATTTAACTTCAAAACTGAGACCTTTTGCAGGGAGAGAGTAAAAAAAAAAAAAAAATGAAGAAGACAAGTCAAGCAAATTCCTATCCCACAGTCTGCTGGTAAGAGTGCCCTTCTCTTGCTATTGTCCTTGCTGAGTTTCTGAGCTGTTCAGTCTTCCAATATGCAGTTCTCCCCATCTGAAATCCATTGACATTGTCTTAGTGATGCATAATCAAGTCAAAGCCTGACTGCCCACACAGGTTTCACACTGGAGAATGTGACACAGAAATGTTCAACCTTATGAAGTCCTCTTGGCTTCAGAAAAGCTAATTTGGTTCAGTCTTTATAATAACAGACACTGTACAGGTCTCATGCTCCATTCTGCTTAGTAACTCAGAGCAGTGGGGAAAATCAGGGGACATTCCCTAGCTGCCACGGCCAAACTGGATCTGGAGACAGGAAGTAAAGTTGCTGGACCCTAACTTATTCTGATCACTCAGACTTATCAAGTCTTCTGTCTCTCCTAGCACATAAGATATCACCAAGTGAGAAAAAGAACAGCTATCAAGACAATAGGAGGAACTGCAGTGATAGGCCTTAGCATTAATACTATTAATAATAGTATTAGGCTGGTCCAGGATTCTTGTAGCTGCATGTCATTGTATATGGGAACTTATCCTGGCATGATTTTAACAGAGCACCTCCAGTACTCACTGGAAGTTACCAGAAAATTCAGTGGGTATATCTAGTGGAGAGGATCCTGGATAGGAAAACTAAATGTATTACACTGATGAAGGTGAGTGAAATGCAGGTGTAACTGCAGGAAAGGTGCTGGACAAGAGCAGTATTTCAAAGGCTTGCTCTCAGAGTATGAAATTTTCCCTGTAAAGAAAGGTGACAATAAAGATCAGCAGTATTTATGCCTTTTCTTAGATTAATCCTTTTGTGGATTGTGAGGATCCATTCCCCACCATAAAATCAGTGCTGTATCTTCACTGATTTTTTAGCTAATTTTATTACCTTCATGGCTGGACCTGCAGAATTAGACTCCGTTACCTTAGCATAATATGATATGCAATCAACCCCTTAGTGCAGATCCTCAATGCATCTAGAGCAATTCAGTACATGAAGTGCGTATACTGGTCAGGGTACAGGTGGGCATTGAACAAAACAAAACAAAACAAAATGACAAAAAAAATCCCACAAAAAAACCCCAAAAAACCAAAAACAAAAACAGAAGACAAAAAAAATTACTGAAATCAAAGGACAAAGCTGGACTCAGAAAAATGAAGCTGAATAGAATCAAGACAGAACATGGTTTTTCTCTGATGATTTCTCCCCCTCATCTTACCACCTCACTCTCTGGTAAAGCAGAAAGCCTTGATTGGGGATGCTCTTACAATGCTGTGCCTCTGCAAGGAACAGATCACAAGGTAAAAATCTGAGCTGGTTGCTATGTCCATACCCTCACATCAATTATCAGGAGCAAGCTGGCAACCACCCAGCAGTTGCTACGCTCAGAGCCACTGCCTCCAAGGGCTGCTTGTCAAGCACGATTAACTATATGTCCTAGAAAGGAATTTGCTCAGCTAGGCAAAGCCATGCAACAAATGGTGGTTTCTTGTTCCAGTGCAGAGAGATGGGACCATCAAACAGAGCTTCAGTATGAAGCACTTACGGGCTCATTGCATTGCTGCCTAGGTGAGATAGTCTAGACCATCAGGGTAGGCACTAAAACAGACCTGGAGAAAAACTGGAGGCTCATTGTTTTATGAAAGCTGCTGACAAGAGAGCTGCTAAGATGAGCCTTGTCCATCATCAGTGGCTGTGGAGAAATCAGGGAAGAAGACCCCTACAACCGGGTGTTAATCCAAACAGTATTGTCTATTTCTTCAAATAGTTTTTCTTTTAAAAGTTAGATATAAACATTTGACAGTGCTGCAGTCATTACAGTGAAAAAAATTGGTCTCTGGCCTGGAAAAGAATATGGGTCAACTTGAAAGCAAAGTTGATGGCTTTGAATGTGAATGAAGAGCAAATTTACCAGAATGGTGTCATCTGAGGCTATGAGCAGATGAACAACAGCATATGTTGGATAATATTGTTAGTATAGAATCATAGAATTATGGAATGGTATGGGTTGGAAGAGACCTTTATCTCTTCCACACCACCCACCTCCCTGGCATGAGCAGGAACACCTCCCACTAGATCAGGTTGCTCAAAGCCCCATCCAGCCTGGCCTTGAACACTCCCAGGGAAGAGCAGCCACAGCTTTTCCAGGCAACCAGTGCCAGTGGCTTACCACCTTCACAGTAAAGAAATACTCCCTTATATCTACTCTAAACTTGTCCTCTTTTGAGTTGAAGCCATTCTCCCTTGTCCTACCATGACATGCCCTTGTGAAAAATCCCTCTCCAAGGCTGTAATACACTGCCAAGAGGAAGTGTTCTTCTGAATATTAAAAGTAAGTTCTCAAAAAAATTAGTCAAGAACCTTTAATCTGTACATACTTTCTTGAAGGCCTTCCAGGAAGAAAATACTGTATATGTCATTTAATTAGATTCCGAAGTGACTGAGGCACATGTTCTCACACTAATTAACTGCAATGCCAGCAAAGATAGAGTACACCCAGATGTTTGCCAGACTAGTCTTGCAGACTCTCCAGCTCAAGAACTAAGACTTCAAACTGCCTCTAGACAAACAAGTTTACTGGGACTACACACAGTCATATCAGGATCTGCATGCATCTAAAACCCACATAGGTCCTGAAGCTGTTTTTGCTTCTGAGATGCAGATGAAGAAACTAGGGTTACTTGGCAAGTAAGCATGACTGCACTGCAGTGAGCAAGGAGATCACAATGTCACACAGATCAACTCTGAAGTGATGCTGACTGGAGATGTGGAGATGCCCATCAAACTACTTCTCAGACCAAGGCAACCATATTTCCCCTTGTTTCTCTTTCCTTCTGAAGAAAAAGTTATATCTCTTCTATCTCAACAAGAATAATCAGTCGCTCTGACATTCTAGTCCCCAGATGTATTTAAGTAGAATCAGAATCACAGAATATGCTGAGTTGGAAGGGACCTCTCAGGACCATCGAGTCCCACTCTGCCCTGCACAGGACACCCTAAGAGCCACCCACGTACCCCAGAGTGTTGTCCAAACACTTCTTGAAATCTGTCAGGTTTGGTGCTGTGACTGCTGCCCTGGGGAGCTGGTTCCAACGCCCAACCACCCTCTGGGTAAAAATCTTTTTTCCTGATATCCAACTTCAACCTCTCCTGACTCATATGGTTGTAAATACATCATCTTTAGAAGCAGCTTGCTTTTCTACACTTCCCAATTAAAACGTGAAAATGCACTCTAGATCCCAAAAGGGCTTCTTAATATTATTTTAATTTCTATGACTTCAAAAAGGTACTTACAGAGTATACTAAAATCAGTGTTAATTACCATAACTCCTTGCAATCAAGGTCCCACCCATTATCATACTCTGATGATAATATCACTGATCTCCCATGAAAATTAACACAGGACTAAGTTTCAGGAAATACAAGACAGATATGATATATAATAGATGGTATCTATGACACATAATGTTATCTGTTGCACTGTTCATGTTCCCAAATTAATTAGCTGTGGCACTTTTATGCAAGTGATGTTTGTCTTTGCACTTCCTTTTTTTTCTTACACCTCCATAGTTGACTATGCACCTTCTAGTAACTATCACTATTAGTTCATGACTGATAATTCTAAAACTTTTTAGGAGTACATGTTCTGCAGTTTTACATTTTTTAAAGTTAAGTACCTATTTCACAATATTCTTTCTCTGCCATTCCATATATAGGGAGGTTTTGAGGGAAACAGTGAGAAACCCAGTGAAGCACAATCAGTAAACATATTTCTTTGGACAAATTTACTTATTTGTAGGGTTGGGAATTTTCCCATTCAAAAGCTTCTTATTAAGAAATCAAATTGATCCAAAAATTCTATCCAAAATGTATATTAATAAACTCGACAAAGAGCACAGGTGGTTAATTCATTACACTGGTCTCTGACCAGCGTATCAGTACTTTTTTCATGTGTTCAAATAACTAAAAACCCTATGTGAATTCATTCATTATGGGCCTGTTTTCACTACAGGTACAGTGCTTGCAGGTGAAGCTTTTACTGGCATTAAACTAACTAACTGAATATGTCTGTGGTCGCACAAGGGATAATTTGCACTTTTCTCAAAGGTCCTCAGTACTGACAAAGTCATAATCTCATTCTTAAAACAGACAAAATAAGTAAAGTCAGAGTAAAAAAGGGATTCAACTTCCAGATTCCATGTGTATCCAAAGGTAATAGCAGATTGAAAGTCTGATTTATAACTGCTTTTAAACTGCTTCCCTGCCTAAAAGAAACGGGGTACCATGCCCACCAAGGCACAACTGACTTTCCCCAACACCAAGTGTAGGCCTACCTGCAACAGGTTTGCTTTTCTTAGCTTTTGCAGTAATTATTTTTCAAGAGGCTACATCCACTTACAGGATTCTATAGATTATAGGTGGAAACTCACCAGACAGAGCAGACCCTCCACCTGAATTTCAATGTAGCCCAAGGCAAATTTTGGCAAAGCTTGACCCTATTCTCCCTGTTGTCAACTTCAACTAAATCTTTAGCAAAACTGGAAAAAAAAAAGGCCAAATTCATTTCAGTGTTTGGGAAAAAAACAGCAATTGCACAATCCACAAAAAGTAATCCATTACACAATATTAGAATATAAAATGAGTCCTGTATGGAGGTGCAGTTCTGTGGTACAGGGTAGTACAGTGGAAAAATACTGAACTATACACAGCTGTGCATCCATGGTAGCTCATCTGAAATATTATATGAGGTGACATGGCTCTTCTGGGACAAAACGAACTGTACTTGTGAGAAATGCATATATTCCTCAGAAAGCACTAAAGCACATTTCTTTTGAGTAACCAATGCAGCTCTTTGCTCAATAAACAAGCTGCTGTTAAACCATCGAATTTCTCAAATAGAAAGTTCTGCCATGGAGATTGCATGGAAAATAACCTATAGATTTTTTTTAATGGAAGGTTTCTTTCCCATTTAGATGCAAAATGCTGTTCAAAAGGTAAATCTGAATGATGACAAAAATTCTCAGTCTTCTGAGCATTCACAGCACATTACACCATTCCTGCAATCTTTGCTTTTAGTTGTGCTGAATTGCAAGGCACAAAGAGGGAAGGTTTGGCTTAGATATTAGAAAAAATTTATTCACTATGAGGGTAGTCATACACTGCAAAAGTTGCCCAGAAACATGGATGTTTCATTCCTGGAAGTATTCAAGACTCGGGTGGATGGGGCTTTAAGCAACCTGTTTTAGTGGAAAATGAGCCTCACCATGGCAGGGAGATTTTTAAGGTCCTTTACGACACAAAATCATTGCATGATTCTATGAATTATCCCATGCAAAGCTTAGATGTGTTACTCTGGCAGCCACTGAGTGCATTCAGAGTGGTGCTGGGTTTTTCCACATTGCATTGCTCTGTGCCGCATAGAAATAATTCTCTGGCCCAAGTAGCACCAGTCCTTGAGAGAAGACAAAGGGAGTTATGAGAGTAACAGATCCTACTTATTATCTCATCTAAGCTCCTGAATACCGCTGCCCTTCTATTTTCTTTAGAAAGTTAGATCAATTTCTTTAGAAGTTAGATCAAAGCAAGCCGTTTACAAAGACCTCTGATTTTTGTTAAGATTTCAAGCAATCACAAGTAATTGATCCCTATATTACCCTAACAGCTAGAACAGCACAGCTTACTCAAGATTGTGTTTGTTACACTTCCAGTCATGAGATCACCTTATGTCATAAGACTATAGATTTGAAGACTTTAAATACCTCCAATATTATGCCTCTTCCTACATACAGTGATTCATTTCCTTCTTATCCCTTCTCCTTGATAAGCTTTGTTTAAGGCCCTTCAACCTCATGTCAAAACTGATTTTCTATCTTGAAAGACAAGCATCATATCTGGACACAGTATTCCAGTCAGTTGCTTTATGGATGCTACATACAGAAGAAAGATCATTTCCCATTTGTGTTTGCCATTCTTCATTTATATATTCAAGGATTGCGTTGTCCTTTTGGCGACACCCCAAAAAGAACTTACACTGAATGGGCTACATAAGAACATCCCTACCAAAAAACAATCTCCAGTCCTGAAGTAACCATTGCGCTCTTCATCGCTTGCTTGCAGCAGCATTAAAACACATTACTTTTTAAAATCTAACAACTGAATCCAGCTATTCAGATAATTCTTAGTAGTAATTTAGACAGTTTATTAGAGAACCATAGAATATTTTATGTTGAAAAGGATCTGAAAAATATCCTGTCTAATCTCTTGCTTAAAGCTCGGTTAGTGTCACAGTAAGAACAGGTCACACAGGTCCTTTCTCAGCCTCTCTAGACAGCATCTTTCAGAGTTTACCCACTTTCAGGCAATTTTTTTTATTTTATTTTACATAATAAAATCTGTATTATCCAAAAGAATAGCCATGAAAGCCTTTATGACCACATTTTAGCTATTTGAAAAAAAATGCTGAATTTTGTTTAAAAAGGTAGCCACAAAAAGTTTAGAGGCACTTTATTAGCAACAGCCTTGTTCACTGGCACATGTCCACTGACTATCTGTAAGAGAAGTGTTAGTTTATAGTCCATGTAGCAGATATAAAATCTCTTTATTCAGTCTAATTTCATTGGTTCAGTAAACAGCATGCAATATTGAATTAAAAGCTCCAACACAGCCCAAGGAAACAAGAAGAGAGTTAGCACAGCAAGAGCTACTGCCTCGTTCCACCTCCTTTCTTCAGTTGCTAATTTCAGCTGTACAACTGCAATTTTCTGCAAAAGTTCAGCTGCTTAAAGTATTCCTCATCTAAGTCTTCAACATTCTTGGGAACTAACTATACAGCTATGCTGATTAGAAAATGTAATTTCAGCAAATGCTGCTTTTCTTCTTCTTTGAGTGCAGTAATACTTCTATTCAAGTCTGTTATCCAAGTGCCAATCAGTCCTTGAAGCACACAAAATCTGACCAGCAGTAGATAAACCTAGCAGTAGATAAGAAGGACCTTATTGCTTTCCATAGGCACCCTGTTCTTGGCTACATATTTACTGGTAGAGAACTTATTGTTATGACACCATTTTGCTTCAAAATGTCTGTTTGCAAGACAGCACGCTAAGAAAGCAAGTCTGAGGGTTATGAAGCCTTATACGGAAAGCAATTTGGTAGGCTAATTTACTCGGCACCTTGCTCTTAATTTTATTTGAACACACTTCTATATCTTTAATAAAGTTTTTCAAATGTCATAACTGTCTGAATGTTGTCACATTAGGTTGTTATACCTCCAAATGTTTATTTCTTCTCTGTTTAGGACTATGAATCTAATATACAGTAACATGACTACTTAAGAGGAGCTATTTACACTTTATGTTAACCCAGCTGCTATGCAAGTACACAAAATTTGCATAATAACAATCTTAATGTTAATTTTGATTTTAAAAACTGTTTGCCCGGAACTATTTCTCAACTTTTGATAATTTAGCTAACTGAAACATTTGCTTGCCAAGATAAACAAATATGCTAATGCTTATTGTTAATTAGATAAATTTGTGTTGAATTCAGTTTATCAAAAGTGAGTGGTTCATATATACATTATTTAAACTCCTCTAATTTTAAAACAGCAAAGCTTTTTAAAATTTGCTTTGAAAACATTTTATGGCAATTTTTCCACAGATTCTCAAATTGTGTATACTAGTGCTTAAATACCGTTGCAGCTGAAAGCTTTTATTCATGTGCAGCCTTGAACTGCTGTACTTTCAAGTCCTCTGTGGTATGTGAAAAAATAGTCGGTGAGAAGAAGAATGCTACATGGCTCTTTATCCCAGCATTCCAAACGAGCCTAAGGTGCACAGGTGCTACACAGGGAAATAGTTTAAAAGGACACCATTCTTCAATCATTTATTTCGCTACACCATCGCCACCAAAGAGAAGGCAGCAGAAACTCAGTGGAACTGTGCCACACCGTCACACTTTTGTTGTATGGCAGCTGACCACGTTCCTTTCTCTTCTTGTGGAGGACAAGGGTAGAAAAACCAGAAGGCTGACGACAAATCTCGCAGAACTCCAGTGAAATTCCACCTTCCTTCATGGATGGTCTTTAACAGAGGCCTCTATGTCCACACATGCCGCAGCTGACCCACAAGAGGCGGCCGCCACGTGTCTGTTACCAACCCCTCGCGGTGGAGAGCTGGTGTGTGTGCTGGCTTTCTTAAGGATGGCCGGCCGCACACAGCACTTAGAAAAGAGGTGATGGCTGGACTGATGAGGCAGACGCCTTGGTCCATCCAAAAGGGCGGCTACATGCTATGTCCCTTGATCCAAGGCCCTGCACAATGCCGCCTCTCCCGGCTCCGCTCGCGGATTTTCCTTCCCCGCAGGCGGCTTTCGACCCAGGCACACGGCTCCCCGCGCCGCTGCCCAGGCCCAGCCCGGCCCACCGCCCCCAGCCCCGGCGAGGCCGGGCCGCCGGATCCGGCCCCACCGGTCCTCCCCGCCTAGCGGCGCTGAGGAGCTCCCGCCCTCGCCCCTCTCTCTTCCTCCGCCGGCAGCTGAGGCATCCCCGCGGCGGCGGGACCGGCAGCGAACCATCCCCCACGCACGACCCGGGCTGCTGCGATCTCCGCGGTGCCCGGTCTCTGCCCCGAAGCGAGCGCGGTGAGGCGGGGGCCGCTCGCCAGGCCCAGGTCCGGCTGCGCAGCGATGCCGGCAGCCCGCGCCGGGCCGCGCCGGGCCGCTCTATGCCCGCAACATCGCGGCGGCCCGTGTGCGATGAGCCGCTCACCCTTGGGCACCTTTTCCGCCCCGCTCGCCTCCTCCTCCCACGGAGCCACCCTCCTCCTCCGCCCCCTCTCCCTGCCAGCCTCCTCCCCGCCCTTCCCCGCACTCCACGCCGGTGCCGGAGCCGCGCGTCACTCGGGCTCTAGCCCCGCCGCAGACATGGCGACACTGATGGCGGTGCAGCCGCTCACGCTGGACAGAGGTAAGCGCGGCTGCCGCCACTCCCGGGTCGCGCCTCCCCGGCCGCCCTGCCCGGGGGCCACCGCGGCAAGCGCCGACTCTGCCCCCGCAGTTCCAGCGCGATGGGCGCTGCCGCGGCTGCGCTCCGGCCCCTCAGTGCCCGGGGCCGGCGGTGGCGGCGGGCAGCAGGGACGCGCCTCCCCGCGGGGCTCAGGTGGGCGGCGGGAGAGAATCTGAAACGGAGGAGATAAAACTTTGTGCGGGCAGGGGCCAGGATGGGGCAGGTATCCCGCCGCTGGCAGCGCGGTGGTGCCGCAGGCGCCAGGCGCTGCTCCACGGTCAGCGCTCAGGTCCGGAGGCGCTCCGCGGTGCCGCTCCGCGGTGCCGCTCCGCCGTCTCTGCCCTGCGGAGCTCCCCCGTGGGCGCCCCCCGCCATGGCTTGGCGCCGAGGCCCCGCGTCGCCACCCCCGCAGATGGCTTGGCGGGGGATGCTCGGTGGCGGGGCAGCGCCGTTCCGCAGCGAGTCGGGAGCCCGAACCTCTCGGCGAGAGCGTCGTTTGCCGGCAAAATGCGGCTTTTTAGGGGCTTGCGCAGGGAATGTGCGAAGAAGGGATCCGTGACTGCAGCTTGTCCTTTCGCATGCAAAGACCGGTTTGCGTATTCCCGTAGACAGCTACTCTGTCCGGGTAGGGAGTGTGCTGGTGTTTGGGTAGCCTTGAGGCTCTGTCAGTAACCTTATACAGGTAGCGTAAGAGGGTGCTGAAATCTTGAAGTTTACAATTCACCTTTTGCCTCCAGGCGGTACAAATTGAATCTCTCTCCCTTACAGTGCAGTTGTTCTCATAACACTGTTCACCAGAAAACTCATTAGATTTCTATGGGCTACAAGGGAGAGCAACTTTGCTTCTACCTTTCCATCGGATGGAGGTCCATCAGCTCCCAGTACGGCATTCTGAATTGCTGAGGTTTCCTTCTTCCTCACTTGCATCCAGAGGCTCCAAGATGCTGCCAGTCCTTATAAATCTTGTACTTTTGAAAGCATAATTGAGGCCAGTGCCTTGGTGTTTTAAATGTTTGGGGTTTTTTCCCAAAGGATTAAGATGGGTTGTTGAAGTAAGATGGAGAATCCTATGCAAATGAAATACAAACTCAGTTTCAAAATTAAAAAGGAGAGGTAGGCACCTTTTCTAGAACCCAATTGAGACCAAAAAAGCCCAAATACAGTTTGCTGGGCTTATGTTCCAGCATTAGTAGAAAAGGAGAAGCTGAAGTTATTTTTACTGAAATAGCAAAGTATTAGCCTGCACTTTAAATTAAACTGCTCAGAAATCCACTGTGTAATCTACAGTTTCACCCTAATACTGTTTTCAGTAAGGAGGACAAATCTACTTTCTGGCAAAGGGTTGAACAGATGGCAATCCATTAGTAAACCTGACTTTTCAAAGGAAATATTACTATTTCAGAATTATACATCCCTTTTTGTAAAACTATGCTTTAAAAATTCCATAATACACAAAAATGCAATTAGTCCTAATTTAAATATAAGCATCTGTTGTCTGTGTCCAGGATATGCCTAATCATTTGGCAGGCATGACAATGTTACAGTCTCCCTGGTTGTCAGCTGTGGCAGGTATTAGTGTGAGTGAAATAAATCATCACAGAATGACAGGATGTGATGTGCAAAACAAAAACACAGGCAAGAGGAAATAGATTTAAATAGCGCACCTGGCCTGCAGAAGGCCATTTTGTCAGAGGGATACACTTCATCACTTGTAACATGCTGCTGCATCAACTGTTGAGGATGGGCTGAATCAACTCCAGAAGTAGTTAGACCAAGCCAGTGCTTCCAGATATTTCCTCTGTAGTTTTCCTTTCACAGTCATGGGAGAGGGAAAGTTCTACATAGTGAGATTTTCTAGATTTCTGTTGCTTTGGTTAAAGCAGATGAGCTATGTTTACTTATGAGTTATGTCACTACGCCTTCCACTTCTCTGCTGTGATCTAGGCATAGCCCTGAAAAGTCTTGTACCCTCATATCCATTTCACCACGTCCAACAAGCAGCTCTGCGCAGCAAGAAAATAGGGAGCATTTCAGGAGGGCTGATATTGTTAGCCTTGTGTTTCTGGGGGAATTGCTGTTTGATCTCTGTCCAGGGAGTATTCTGCATTCCTCCTTGTTATGAGTCATTGACAGGGTAAAACATCATAAGGATATATGTATTAGAAATCTGAATTACGCTCTGACGTGGTCTCCCCCTGGACAAAATATATTCACTGTATTCTAGTACATAAGTGGGAGCTTTCTTAAAGCTTGACCTATATGGCATTTGAAACCTGTGTGGTAAAATGAATTACCATTTAAAGGTGAAGGGCATGGTGTGTGTGAATGACTGAAAGCCAGTTGCATTCTGGAAGATTACTTCAGTCCAAAGCACAAGAATTCATTTCCTTAATTCCTATCATCATGTGCCTTTCTACCTGCACAAATGTGTGCATGTTCCATTAGGGCTCTTTAATATGTAGAACAAGTTCACAAAATAACGGAAAGTTTAATCACTTACAATTTAATCTCTAAGGCTTTTACCTGACCTTTGCATGGTGCTCTGTTGGGAGGAGGGGAAGAAATCAGCAACTGTTTCAGGAAGGAAACTTAAGGCACTGTAGGGAGGAGTGGTACTACTTAGGGGAAGGTGGCCCCAGCACTTGGGAGCTTCGGGAGAGGAAAGAGCCTGCTGGGTGTCTTCCAACAGCCAAGTGAGTCTTCTCTCTGAGAAAGAACTCCCTTCCTGCCTTTATTGCAAATGTCTTACACCGTGAATCGAGAGCACCCCATCAGTAATCTCCAGTGTCCATCAGAGCTAACTGGTGAAATTTTCCACCAGATTCAAAGCTTAAACCTTCAAGGCATAGGGAGTATACCTTGTTTCAGGTTGAGACAAAGTTACAGTAATGTCATCAATAAAATGGCAAGCAAAAAAAGAAAAAGCAAACTTGGGATTTTTTCTTTTTATTTTATGTTCAAAGTTACTGATTTTTGAGTACATTCCCAGCTTAATTTACCTCCATTTAAAAACCCAAAATGATCACTTCAGTCCAGAAGAGAAATGTTTAAAAACACCTATACAGTTACTTTTCACTTCTTCCACTGGTATATCTTCAATAAGGACTTTGTTGACACTGGTTACAGACAGCTCTGGTTGCAGTTACTTGGCATTTTCCAGCAGTGTTTATCTGTACTGGCATACCTCTCATCTTACTGCCTTTGCCTCTCCTCTCAATATCCTTTGTCTTCCACAGAGCCATTGCTTCACCCTATCCCATGACTAACAGTAGCTGCCTTTCCCTTTATTATCCAGAGCCCGAGGTCTCCCTCGCATGCTGCCTTCTGTTGCCTTGTTCTTCTCAAAGCCCTGGTGCAGTTAACTCTGTTGCTCAGTGTGTTGCCCTTAATCTTTACTCATTTTCACTGGAAACCCAAATTCCTGCTCTAATCCTTGGTTCTTCTGCTGTCTGGTGGCTCCCGGCACCTTAGCAGCCTGGCATTGTCTCAAATGCTGCATACAGATCCAGCGCCAATGTTCTGCTTTCCTCCAAGTGCAGTGTCATCTCTACCAGCCACTTTAGCCTCCTCATGGTTATATGAAGACCTCCTGTGTGCTGCATGTTCTAAGCAGTGAGAAATTAAAGCAAGCTTGTTGTGGGTGGCATTATTTAGATTGTTTTAGCACAGTCTGATGAAAGCATATTCTACAAGGACAATTACTCTCCTGGAAATATGTTAGAAGGGAATACATGTCTGTGCTTCCCTTGGCACACATTTAAGGAGTGGTCATATGGAGGCCTGCAAATTGAAGGAGGCATCTTTCTAGCTATGCATTACAGATGTTCCTCTCTATCTGAACTTTTTTATTTGACTAAATGTCTGACATATTTTTCATACACTTTATCCTAATTCAAATTTTGCTTGTATTCTTCCTTAAAAGATCTGAAAATCTGCTTCAAAAGAGAACTGACCATGTGTTTTCTCAAACTGCTGCAAAATCTCAGTCCCAGTTCCTCTGAACAGGATCATAAAAATGGCAGCTTTAAAACAGTACATTCTTGTTTTTGACGATACACAATTAGCCTACACAAAGACCACCTCCTGGTCAAGAACAAGGGAATAATCTTTTCTTGTGAAGGGGGACTTTCAACTGCCTTTTGTTAATAATCCATGTCCTACTGTTTTTCTGTATATAGTTACTATTCATGTCACTGATGGTTTCACTATTTAATGTGACTGAAGGTAAAGAGAAGAAATTTGAATAGACTGAATATACAGTGCTGATACTTTAATCCCTGTGAAGTTTTATAACAAGGTCATAGCTATTGACAAACAAATTTCTCTTGATTTCAAATCAAACATCCTTGGAAATGGAAAGATTTCTTGCTGTTTGCCTGTAATGCATAACTTTGTTTTTTACAAATTCAAGTAAATATTTTTTCGGTGGAGTGGGTGTCCCAAAACTTCCTGAAGATCTATTATAAAGCACCATCTTCAGTGACAATAAATAAGAACATCAATGGGCTTGGAATTGCCATCAGCTGTTAGACAAACTTCAGATGTGGTAGAAGATGGCAGCTGACCATTAACATACATGGGTACTTTCCTTTCTCTTCATCTCTTCTTGTCATTTTTCTTCTCACTACATCCTCATAGCCTACATAACTGGGATTTTTCCCTATCTGTTCCCATATATATGTATAAAACAGAAATTGTATCGAGCATAAGTTGCATTAGACTGTGCATATATTATTATAACATATATTATCTTGGGAAAAAAATAAAACAGACTCATCAGGAAGAGAAAGTCAGATTCATAAAGTGGGAAATACAGTCCTTGACAGGGAAGCAGCATAAAGCCAGGTCTCTTTTGCACAGGGTGAAACCCTGTGGAGCAGTGTGCTAAATGATGTGCTGTTCCCCGCCTGGCTGCCTGTCTGTCATGGGGATGTCTTCTCTTGCCTAGCATGCTAAAATTGAAAAATCCTTCTGCAAGTGCCACACACTTCAAGTCTAACATTCCTCCTCTTGATGTTCCAGCTGAGGACATATAAATAACTGAATTCATTCTTCTGAGAAAAAAAAAGGTCTACTTTTTGTAGGGACAGAAAAAAAAAGTGACAATCCTAGTTTCAGGCTAAAATGTTTGGGTTTTTTTACATCAATATGTTACCATTTATTTGAGTTTTTTAAAATGCATTTTTCTGAAAGGATGGATTAAGGTAAGTGGATTGAGACAGTGGTTTGTGGGTGTTGACTGGAACACTTTATGAGGATCTGTACAGTTGGAGCATTGGTTAGTTAGATGTGTAGTTCAGCTGTGCCACCTGGAACTCTAGAGCTGGAGAGGAAGCAAATACCATTGATCATGTCATGGAAGCAAATACATGTCTGGTGTTCATGAGTGGTGTAACATGAGTCTAAAATTTAACACACAGGTCCAGCTTAAATGTCTTTGTAGAGTCTCCTCACCTGAAGAGGTGCTGAGACATGTGGGAGCTCTGTGCAAGGTGGGATGTGCCTGAGGTGTCTGGGCACCCACAGGAACAGATCATTTAGGCTTCGTTTCCCCTTGTAGGTAGGGCCTTTTCCTTCAGCCCAGAGTGATGCATGGTGACATGGAATTGGGGCAGACGGAAATATCTTCTACAAAACTCGTGGCAGCTTTTAACATTAAGTCACCTTTTGAAGCGTAGATGGGGGAAACCATAAATTCTCAGTCATGTTTCTTTCAGAAACATGTAACTAACAAGAAGGCAGAATCTGCAGAAGATGGATGTGCTGTCAGGAATGGTTTGCAAGGCACCTTCAAAACTGATGGCAGTGCAGGGACCTTGAATTCTTCCTGCTCTCCCTGGATGAAAATATTCTTTAGATACCTTAGCAGTGAATTAATAATTTTAGTCTATCTGAATTTACCCATCACAGAGGAAAACTATGGTATGGTGAACTCGCCTGTACCCTGCTTTTGACCCCACTAAGAGCTCCTGCTATGAAAAGAGCCTGTACAGTTGCAGGATTCACTATTTGCAACAACTTGCAAGAGTATTAGTGATTAGAAGGCATGAGGGATACTATTTATTTTGTGTGTTGTAAATGTATACTCTATTTACAGATAATGTTGAAAATGAAGAATTTATTTTCTAAAAACCTTCCCTATGCTAGATCATACATATTTCAGTTTCACACTGATGTCTGAGAGGCATTTTTGTAACTTCAGAAAAACATATTAATCTTTTGATGTAATTGTAAATAAACAATTTTATTGATTCCATCCTATTGCTTGAGTTGGACTTCCCTGCTGATGTTACCAGAAAGAAAGCATTTTGAAGAATGTAACAAGTGAAATCATCAGCTTTTTGCAGAGGATTATTTGTCCTTTGTCTGCTGTTTCAGAATGTGTATATGCCCATTTCTCTGTAACACAGATTACACTCATGCAAAAAATACAAGTACAAGTTTTTGTCTGACCTGTGTTATTTGAATACAAAATACTGTTCTTGAATGTAATAGAATTTGAAATATCAATGAAGTAAAACTATTATTTCCAGTTACTCGTTAGAAGCACAAATAATGAGAAGGATGGACATAAGAGGAGACCAGGCTGAGTCAGACAGTGTTTTGGAGCGCATAACTCTAAATTTGTGACTCTGCCTTCCATCACATGGAAGGCAAACTGACAAAACATTTGTTTTATATGATGCATTTTTGACATTTTTAAAAGTAATATTTACTAATGTGCTATGAACTGTACATGTATGTATAAATCCAGGCATTTTCAAAGTTAATCTGAGTGAGCTTAATCTTCTTTTGAGACATTTGCTGAAGAGTCAGCCTCTGAAGGAGAAACATTTAACTGTTAATTCTATATTCAGATGAGATGGGAAGATTTGATTGATAATTTTTACTTATACACACATTTATATATAATAACGATGTTTTCCTGAGTATATAAACCACAAGCTTGGATCTAAGAGATGTTAAATAAAGAGGGAGATGTATGTACATATTTGAGAACTTGCTTTACCAGGGTCCAAAAGGGAGTGGTTAAATAAACCTCAAATTTCTCAAATGCAACTTAGCTAAATTACCAGGAAGTGCACATAGCTTCTCGTAATGTGTTGTTACCCTACTGCTACTTTACTAATAATAATAAGAAAAAAGAGATTAAAAAATCTTGATTAGAATGCCATATCTCAAGAAGAGATCAAAGGATGATTGTTCTTTATTTTTTAAAAGATGGGACAATGAAGTATCCATGAATACACAGAGCATCAAAGCATTGATTTTATTTCTGTTGAAACAGGGATTCTGTTGAAACAGGGTAGAAGAAAGAGTTTTGCTGCAAATAGGTTCTTAATTTATTTCTCCAAAACCGAAGTTACATTTTACTGATTTTTTTCTATAAAAGCCCATGTTTAATAACTAATCCTTCACATCTACTAACTCTTAATTTTCTGTTTCAAGCATGTTTTCTGAAAAAGTATATCTCCTAGACCTTAAGGAATCAATTCCTCTACAATCAGTAAAGCACTGGGGAAGAATGTACTTGAAACAGAGAAGGTGGATAACTGGTCATCAGCAGCAGTCCTAGACCTCAGATATGGATAGATCATCATCCCTTCACTGTTTGTTCAATAGACTTGGCAGCTGTGTTTTTGTGAAATGGTACTCACTGAATCAGCACAGTAGCAAAAAGATAATATAGCTGTTCTTTATTATACAGAGACAGACCAGAGAAACTTGAGAGGATGTGGTGGCTTTCAGATCTGTGAAACAGTCATTGGAAAAATAGGTAGTTGTATGTCTGATCTCCTCTGTAGCCTGAGAGTCTTGTAACATGATAGTAATAGCTGTGGAGTTCCTATACATCACCTTTTGCATCCTACTGCTGCAACTCTCTGAAAGTGTGTGCCACTCGTATCTTAGGCAGATCGCTTGGTAAATAAAACTGCAACCTGAGAGGAGTTCTAGTACTCCTGTTTCAATTCTTAGGAGCATTCAACATGTAGGACACCAAGCAACAGAACTGCAAAGGTGACAGTGAGCTCTCTGTTTCACATGGGTTTTCTGTTTCAAGGTTTTGTTCATAACTTGCTGCAGCAGTTGAACAGTCACAACTTTCTCTGAAGATCATATTTGTTTCAAAGGTGAAAGCTAACAGTGATCAGTTGTTGAAACCTGCCAGCAGTCAATCGGTACTGCCTCATTTTGCAGGGATTTATTAACAAAGGATTTTATTTATATTGCTTTCTTCTTGCTGTTGTTGGTTTTTACCTATACACTTTGAAAGAACGTTTTTTTTTTCCTTGCCTGAGAAATAGCTAGGATGTAACCAAGTACCAGAGAGATTCAATCTGCAAAAAGCAGTACCATAAAATCCACTAAAATTTAAGACAGAATATTAACTCTCTTCTCATTACCTAAACCTACAAATAAAGTGTTAAACGTGTATGTAATTATTGTGTTGCACCCATTGTTTTGCACAAATTACATATTTTCACTGTTGTCTCATTAGACTCCCATACCATGTAGAAAAATAGAAGATAAGATTCTGATTCTAGACTTTGAGTGACAATTTGTATTGTCACCATGTACACTTGCCAGTAGCCCACAGCCATCTTTCTCATCTTTCTGGTAATCACATGAAGAGATTTAAGGCTAGAGAGGTAAGAACTGAGGGGAGGCAGCAGGAGATTCTAGTAATGACCTACAAGCAGCAAAAAAGTGAGAGTTACTGCTTTGGCTGTGCCTGTTGTGAAGGAGAATTAGCATTCCTAAGTTAACCCTACCTCCCTTTGTGAGACACTTCTGGGTTCTTTTTTTTTTTTCCCTCTTCCTGTCTTCTTCCCTGCCAGCAAAAGTCTCTGTGATGCAGACTAAAAACACACACTGAAAGTAGCAGTGTGGGAAAGGCATGAGGTTGCCCATATGGCCGATAGTTTTTTTTTTCATGATGCTCACATAGTGTGTAAAAATACTTGGTTTTGCTTAGGCAGGAGAGCAAGAGAAGGGATTTTAGCTAAGAGAAAGGTTGTTTTTTGTTCTGTTTTTCTTTGTTCAGCCTAGCTTATTCCTTGTAATAATTCCTGTTTTCTGCTTCTAGCTTAGTCAACTTTTCAATTCCTTCACTGATTTGAAATTTTTTTCTCTAAATACTTGAGGTTTAAAACACAAAAGTAAATATTATGTCCAAGTCCTCAGGTTGTGTTATTGTATCAACTCTTTATTTTTCTTTCAGTCTGGGATCAGAACCTCTAAAGTGTTTACATTTGCAGTTCCAGCCAAGTGTCCAGAGTGCTTTTGTTTAGTGTTTAAAGGAGCTTCATGCCAGCATTGTGAGTGGTGTCTGCTGATGCAGAACTGATCCTACAAGATCAAGTGATGTGATCAAGAGACAGAGAGGCTGGTGAAGTTATCAAGGCTCACTTTACCTGATGTTTATCTCTACAGAAGGCAGCAGGCAGTTTCCTTGCTTTCACATAGTTCAACTTGTAGGAACTTCATGAATTAAGGCCAGGTAGATTTACCATACTGAATTTGTCAGCAAGTTACAGCTTTTCCTTCAAAGGACTTTTTTTTGTTATTTCACAGTTTCAAGAAGTCAGACAGGACATCATTCACATGTCCTGTGTAGGTAAATAACTGTTTTAAACACCTGTGATCTCTATTTTTTAAATAAATGCTTTAGGAAAGATTGAGAATTAAATAACACAAAGTCAGAAACTACAGAATACCCTGCTTCCTGCAAGAAACAAGTGTTAAATAATAAATGCTTATATATTCCTTCTATAAATAATGTTTACTTATTTGAATACAAAATAAACTTTAAAAAAAACCTGTTGTCTTTTTGTAACATATTTGTAGCCAACTGTACCTAGTCAAAAAGAAAGGATCAAAATCATGTCTCAACTGTTCTGTTCGTCGGCGAGTGGCTAACTATAAATCACAGTTATGATCACAAAGAGCAGGTATGATGAAACATTATAAAGTCAAGACTACATAAAAAGGGATGGAATTTTACCTTCCTTTTCCTCTTCTCTACAGCTAATTTAGGGAAAAAAATCACGAGATTTTGTTAAAAGTACCGCATTAGAAAATCCCATCATTTGCAATGTTCTTCTGTTATTTGCATTCTCAGCTTTATGTTTTTGATCTTTTTTCTTAAAGGATAATTTGGTATCTTGTTTTTATACCAGTGCTATGTTCAATGTCTTCTGTACAAAGCAGTGCAGTGAGTGCTGTCAAATGTGAAGTGTTGCTGTAGCCGTAATTTCATCTTTCTCACAGATGGCAAAATCTTCTGGTGAAAATTTTCAAACTCATATTTATGCACCTCCTCATCCTGATTGCTCTAGAAATTGCAATGAAACTAATAATTTGGAAGAAGAAAAATTATATCAGTGTTTAAAAATTATTAGGCTTTAAGGTTAATTTTAAATGCTCATCTTTGAAAATTATAATTGTGTTATTGCTCTTCAGGACTTGAATTAAGCCAGTGAAACTCATCTCATTGACATGATCCTGAATTATCCAATAATTTTTGCTTTACTGTTCTGTGATTCATTATTATTTCTTTAAAAGTCAGCACTGGAAATGTGACAGTACCATGACACTTTCTCTAAGTAATTACTGAACTCTTAATAGCTCTAGGTACTCTATAGATCAATCTCACACATGCACAAGCAAATCAAATCTGAAATTGCTGACAAAGATGCTCCTGTGACTTACATTAGTCATGTGAAGGCTTCAAGGAAAAAATTGGACTAGTTCTATCTATGTACATTAATGAATATGCTAAGGAGATTGCAAATACAGTTCTCACAGTTGGCCTTCACGCTAGGTTAAGGGTACGAAAATCCCGAGCTGAGGACAAGAAACGAAATCACTAGTCAAAACTTAGTAAAGTAAGAAGCAGGTCAAGATTACTTAAGACATGGTAGACATTGTAAGGTTCAGAGGACACAGCATATTTTTTCATTTAGGGGAACCTTAAATGTTGTATTTGAATAAGCAGACTATTCAGGAGCAGTTTGCTTGAAATGTCAGCATTTCAGTGTTTGCCCAAACCAGCCAAAGTGACTGAAGTATCTGAAGAGAGCACTGAACGGCTTTCATGGTGTTGAGGATGCTGGATTGAGAGGTCTCAAGACAGTTTGCTGTCTGTGATTACAGATGGCACTGCTTCCCCTGCCAATAAATTGTGTCTTTTCTATAAGTTATTTTGCAAAACACCTCAGATGTCTCAGACCAGCCTGTCTTGTTCAGGTGCTGCTGCCAAAACTCCTGGGAAAACTTGTGGTATATAACATTGCCCTGTGTTGTGCAACAGTTGGGTCACAGGCTCTGAGAAATGGACTGAAGCAGAGAACTTGGATGCCTGTGGTGTGCCTGAGAAGCTACAGCCAAACAGAATCTGAGTGCAGCTCAAACATATAGACTAAAACAGGATCTGCTGAGTAGCCAGAGAAAATGAGTCTGCCCCAGGTATTGGGGAAATGTATGTAGAAACTCATGGGGATATACCATTAATGTTGTTGAGGGTAGTCATCTCACATCAGGCAAAATGAGACAGACAGACATATACTCAATTATAGGTCATGATTTCCTGATTCTTTCTCATACATTAAGAAGGAAAAGAAAAATCCATAAAATAATTGGTTAAGGCATTTTAAAAAGCTTTAAATCAAAACTACATTGACCTGCCTTGTGATGACACTTATCTTGCCAAAGGTAACTCATGATGTCTCCTGGACCGCACAGAGATAAATTTGCATGACTCTTTAGAAGAGTAAGAGTAGCTTTCATCATACTGATGTAGATGTTTGACATGTAGGATGCAGGCATTTACATCTAAGGGAATCATCTAGTCTTCCTTTATAGTCAGCAAAGGGACAAGGCATACCAGAGTATGATTCATTTCATGTAAAGTAGGTCAGATGAATTGTAGCCTCAAAGTGTCTGTTCTTCCTCATTGACTGTAACAACAGTTGAGGGTGAGTCACTAAGCTGTCCATGTCTACTGTCAAAAGTGTGGCAGCTGAAACTCTCACCACAAGATGAGTCATGAGAGCTCTGTATGGTTGTTCTTTGTTATTTTTATTTATGTATTCATAGTAATGTTTAAGCACAGGACTGAAAAGTGGAACAATGCAGGACAATGCACTAAACCTGTAACTGCTACCCATATCATCTACACCAGAGTGTGAAAGCACTGGTAGTATTATTCCTGCTTAATCTTGCTTCTTCTTATTAATTTGAATAGACCTTATGGATGCATACTATGAAGTGTTAAATAATATTCCTGTTTTCTAACAGTTTAGCTCATTGCTCCCTGTACATCAAGTGTGATTTACCCTGGTGAAGTACATCTTTATGCTTACTGATTAGCATTAAATTTGGGGCAAGACAAACATATCAATTTAAATGAGAAAAAAGGCTGCCTTTTCCCTCAACATTCCTGAACTCTCCAGATTAGACTAAATAAATACATTAAATTAATGGAAGGACCTCTAAATTTAGGAGAGCACTGTGCTGATAGTGAGGCACCAAAGAGGTGAATGGAAGCATAATGGACAGTCTGGTATTGTAAGAGTAAGACTTGCCATGTTGTATAAACCAGTGGCTGACAGCAGATCTCTAATAATACAGAACATTTTCCAGAGATGGACATTGAAATTTTTTCAAAGCTGGTGCTTTAACCATGAAGTCACATAAATACTTTGATACAATGTACTAGGGCTTTTGGCTATGAATTATGAATGAACTTTGCTAATCACCACTGAATTTTGATTTCCCTACCATTTGATGTCATTTGATAGTGTTTGGAGAAAATTGCTAAATATAATAAAGCATCCTGTGTAGGCCTGTGGAATTACAATAAAAAGTTGACAGAATGATAAGAATTCTGGAATGTATTCACATGAGCTTAAAGGAATAACTAAACCTGAATGCAAGTATTAGAGGAATGAAAAACCACTGGCAATTATTAGGACCTGTTGTGTCATGCAAATTCTTCACCTTCAGCATGATTAAAGGTCTTCAGGCACAACAGAACAGAGCTTGCAAGTTTCCAGGATTATTCTGTAATGCCATGGTGAAGCTAGTGAATATTTCAGACACTTACCAAGTATCCTTGCTGTCAATTTGTAGTGGTATTTTATCTTGTTGAGGTATCAAAGGCTGGTGTTTATGCAGCACATTTACTTTTCCTAGTAACCAGTGTACGAATGCAGTGACAGTCCCCAGAATTAATGGAATGAGGCATAGAAAGACCTCAAGAAGATGAGAAACCTGTTCTCTAGTACCTTGATAATACAAGAAGTCACCATATTTTGGCTTTGGGAACAACCCAGCAACTTAATTCTAGAGTACTTATTGAAATAAATAAACAACACTGTGTTTCTGTGTGATTACTGTTTCGACCCTAACTGGTATTACATAGCATTGCAGCAACTATTTAACTGCCTAATATTCTCTTAAGTCAGAGGATAATATATTTATTTTAAAGACTGCAGACCAATAGGCCAGCACAAAAAAGGAAGGTTAGATAGACACTTACCTTGATACATAATGTTGCAGTATAGGACATGCATATATCTTCTTTTTCAGGAGTCACTCAGGTATTAAATGGGACACATTTAGCATGCTAAAATGATTTACTACATTTTCCCCTATAATTTTCAACCTGACTAAACTGAAACAAACCTAAACCCTGCACAAAATCTACCAGAGTAAAACCTCAGCCTGAAAGTAAAAAATCAGGCTGAAGCCTGATCTACTAAATTTTAGTGGTAATGTGAAAGAGCATCAAGTTCAGACCAGCCAGGATTCATTCTGTGGATTCATAATTTGCTTTCAAGTTGCAAAAGCGTTTGCTTTTTAGACATTGAGTGAATAAAATAGATCAGTCTACCGTGCTCACTTGAACAAAAGCCAGCAAGTGAAAACCATATATAACAGGACATAGAGATAACTAAGCCAGATGACCTTTTTTTCAGCTGCACTCAGCTATATATATGTATACATGATGTATACAGTGTTCCACTTGTATTGCAGTATGGTATCCTGCTACTTCTATGTTCTAGCAGTTTCTCCAAGGGTTTGTATAGTAGTCTTCTGCTTGTGTCCTGCTAGCAGTCCAAGTAGAACATCATTTAAATGAAAATACAGAAAGAACACTTGAAATGAAGATATATTTTCTGAGAGTCATACTTTTCTTCTGATGAGTGTACTTGATCAAATACATTCCAACCACCCACAGTCCCCTGCCTTCTCTGTGTTCTACTGATGACATGACCCACCACACTGAAAGCGTATTATTTCCTGAAAGGCTGTAGGCAGGCATGATGATGAGAAGTAAAAAGAGGAATGAACATTAAACAGAATGGGAGAGAGAGGATTGTGCATATGTATGAGAAAAAAAAATTAAGTTTGCTGAGAGTTGGATTTAATAAGGGGGGAGAGTAAGTGCATATTCCTTTTAAGATGTGTGTATCATAGAATACAAAGGAGTAATTCTACCTACATTATCAGTCAATTCCTACCAATTTGTGGGATAAGAATGGGGGAAATGAAGATAACCACATCAGCACAAGTTTCATGTTACTATAATGGAGTTCATATTTTGGAAACTGATTGAGAGTAGGCAAAACAGTCCTTTTCAAAAAGAAGAATCTTTGCTTCAAGAGAGGACAAAGGAAATACACAGAGATAAAAAGTAAGGATATTTCATTTAAATAGAACTAAACTAATTTTAACATAATTCCAGTAATTTTTAAACATATATCTGTGTAAATACATACCCACTCTTTTCATCCATTTGCCCTTTTCACAAGTATGTAAGAAAATGGTATTTAAGAACAAATCCTTGGTGATTGATCATTTACAAGCAAAACTAGTTAGATTTTTAATCAAAGGTGGATTGGAGACAAGAAAATTATCTTAGCAGTATTTGTCAAATGTATGGCAGTGCTCTAAATGACTTCAACACGGGCAGATTCCCTGCTAATCTGCTTTATTTAATGTAACTTTAAAGTGTTACTCATTGCCAGTCATATCACTTCTTCGAACAAGCACTTAATCCAGTTTTAGCTGGAGCTCACTTTGAGAGAACTGTCAGGAAGAAGCCTGTGCATCACTTAAGCTCTTGTGCACTGCTAAATTTAACTTTTTAACCTGTTCTAAAGTTTCCCCTTCAAAGTTATAAATGGAAGGAAATACAGCCTATTTCATGAGGTCATATTTTATACACTCATGTTTTTACATTTTTAGCCTGCTCAAAGTCATCTGTTTTGTGTAAAGCATTATATTTTGCTCCTGACAAAGCATCAGCTAATAACCAACAGCTTTGGCCCTGAACATACGCCTCATTTTCTTTGTGATTTATATACTGTTCTCTCTTCCATGAGCAATATCCCACAAGTCGTTGCCAAATTGAGTGAGCTATGGGCCTAGTGGTGACAGAGAAAGAAGACTGCTTATTGTTAATGGATATGTGAATAATAAATCAAACCAAGAACTTGGACATCAGTATTCATGTATTTTAGCTTGCTGGATGAACTTAGAGGTGCGAAAAATCAGAATGCCATGGGGATATTCTGCTTTTGTTTACCTCCAACCACTTCTGAGCCAGAAAGTTAAGTAATCTAGTATTGGCAAATGACAACTTAGTGCCCAGTTTTGCCCGTGAGGCTACGTAGTTAACGCCCATGCTAGACTTTTCAATCAGAAGATGAATTTATCATTTGTATTGTGACACTCATCACTTTAAGAGTGATTAATTATCATCTAGAGTCTGACCTCTGCCCTAGGGAAATGTTTAGAAATGTACTTAACTCTTTTAGATTGGTTAATGTACCTAAAGCTTTTTATGTTTCCTTCCAATCAGTACAGATTTCTCATTTAATATAGTTTATTTCGGTACTATAGAAATGTGGGCTGGTTCACAGAACTTTCAGGTGTGGTGATGACACTTCAAAACAACTGCAAAATAGCAACCAATCTGCCATCTCTGGCATTATCTTTTACAGCTGTAGCTGGTGAGAGGCAAAGACTGTTAAAAACTTACCTGAACTGGACTAGGTAAGACCCCAGTCTGATTTAGATTATGTCAATAGCTGTCATGTACAACTTGAATTACAGAGGCTTTATCTGATCTGTTATGGTAGGCTGTTGAAGGTTCTTCAGAATAAATAATATAATCTGTGCTATCTGATATATCAGTTTGCACCAACTAGTAGTAATAACTGGAGAGTATGGATTCAGTACTTAACTAGCTGCAAGTCTTGTGTGGCAGATAAAGAAAAATTCCAAGGCAAATCATTCAATGGCTTTGCTAAAAAATCATTGTAACAACATTATTATTACTGAGAACATCAAGAATTGTGTTAGGTTTTCATATTAGGATTCCAACCTTAATGATTCAGTGATTCCACCATACTTAATGATTTGTCATTCTTTTGCACTCTATTGAAATGGTTCATGCTAAAAGTGTATTTACTGCTACTTAAATCTTATAACCATGTTTTTTGATGTATTAGATCTTATTAGTCATATTCTTCTTTCTGGAATCTAGTTTTTTTTCTTGATTTCCATGGCCTAGTTATCCCAGATCTCCTTTTAGCTTTATGATCATCATTTCAGTAAGTGTTTTAGAGGGATCTTGCTTGATACAGCTGTGGTCTGGTAACATGGACTGGGTACCCAGTAGCAGCTGAAGCTTTGTTTGGCGCAAAAGCTCAGGTGCAGTTGTTGAATGCAGAGTCAGGTTAGTTTCATCTGAGAGTTTATGAGCTCACAGCTTCTCTGCCATGCAAGCTACAGCCCACTAAGTGGAACCACCTTCCTGAAAGAAACACTGTTTTCTGCCATGCTTCCTCTCATGGTCTGAACTCTTTTGGCAGATGCCTCTAAAAAACCTTGAAAATGGTTCAGGTGTTTGCTAATCTGCTAAGACAGAAACTACCCTGCTGACTAGTTGCTTGCCTCTTTTAATTAAATTGTAAATTTTTTGAGATGTTATCTCTTTTCCTAATATTGATGCAGTGGATAATAATGTTTTTCTTATAAATACAAATCTATTACTCTAAGTTTTTTTCCTATTGCAGCTCATCCACTGTCATGTCTTTATTTCCAGAAGATTTCTCATGTCTTTGTTGCTCAGACATCTGGTTAGTATAGCTCAGTTACAAGCCAAGGATTGTAAGAACTGTTTCAATTAGCATAATCTCCCAGTCACGAACAGTATGATCTTTGTCATTGGAAAGGAGAATTATATGTTTGCTTCTAGACGTTGTCGTAATTCTGGAGTTGTGTGGATTTTTTTCTGCACTTAAAACAGAATTTAAATGCCTCAAATGCTGTTTTATCATTTAATAGTACTATGTATTCATTTCTTCATTGGGATACTGGGACCTATGTTTAGCAGAGTGGTGTAACTGGCCAGTAGTGGCTCTGGTGGCTATGCAAAAGACACTGGAAGATGTGAAAATGGCCATACAGTCAAGATGGCAGCATTGCCAGATTCAACTCCACCAGCAAACTTAAAAGGAAAAGCTGCAAGGCAGCATTGAATGGCAGAGGAGAAAATCCCCTCCATTTAAGGTCTGTCATCCTGAAGACTGACCAGGATATGTTTTGCTCAGCTCACTCTTAATATAAGTCAGTGTGTCCCTTGCTTGACTAGGCTAGCCTCCGTTAAGACCAGACACTATTTTTTGTGCCTCTGTGTCCCCAGCCATAAAGGATTTTTGAGCCTCCTATGAGTTGTGTTGGGCTTTTTTTGATGTATTTTAGTAATAGCTGTGTAAATTAGGAATTAGTGTTTAGGAGAAAAAATTTGAGTGAAGGTACCAGAACTGTTCAACTGGACCAGAATCCCACTCACCGTTCAATATGGCTTAAGCCCTCTGGACTGCTCTTCAGAGACACTTTTATTTTTCCCTTGACACTTAAGGTGCTTAAGGAGAAGTCAGGCCACCAAAAATACTATTCCATGTATTTCTATGGGTCATACAGGTTTTGTGTAGCAGATCAGGTCTTTGGAGACCTTGACAAGAATCTTACATTTACTCCTCTCTAGTAGACTTCCCATTCTTCCAGAGCAGACTTTACTTGCCTCTAGAAAACTTTATTAGTTGATATTTAGATTTATAAGAAGTAAAGATCAAATATTTTTCAGTTTTGGACATTGTCATCCTGAGGATGTTTACATAAAGACAGAGCTTCATTTTTTTCAGATTTTCTGAAAGTAAACCCTACATTTTTCCTGTTCCGTTTTCTCTTGTGCAGAAAGGAAGAATAATTTTAGTTCTAATAGAGATTAGCCACTTTGAACTTGTACCTTTGTTCTAAAGAATGTTTCCTCCTAAGACTAAACCTCTTTCTGTCTGTTGTACGTGCATGGTTTGTCCATACTTTGGGATTAGGACCTCTCAACAGCAGTGGTGTTGCATAGCAAAGTCTAGTATGACACAAGACTAATACAGTATGTGTTAGTAAAGCTGATTTTAAATTTAAAATGACAATCAGGGATCCCTTTTTAGTAATTTATTAGTCACTGTTTATACTGATCTGTATCCCTTTTGTTTTTCCCACTCAGATGTTGCAAGAGCAATTGAGTTACTGGAGAAACTGCAGGAATCTGGAGAAGTACCAGTACACAAGCTACAGTCTCTAAAGAAGGTGCTGCAGAGTGAGTTTTGTACAGCTATCAGAGAGGTATGAATTTGAGATTTTTAGTTATTTCTCAGACTAACATTCCTCACCTGAAAAGAAAAGCATATTTGCCTTTCAGTGCTACGCTGTATAAAGGATGATGGATGTGAGATGTGTTTGTAGCTGCCTGCTACTGTGCCGAATGTTGAAGTTACTGAAAAGCAGACAGAGAACAGTAGCATCAGCAAGACATCAAGGCTGAGGAGAAAGGGTGATAAATGAGTGCTTTTGTATTCTGCTCGTGCTGTTTGAGGGTCTGTGGTAACTTGTACAGCACCTAGCTGGGATATGGGGTTATGCCGGGTTGGGTCAGTGCAAGCTTGAATGCCTCTTCTTTGAACTCAGGTGTGTGGTAGGGAGGTGATGATAAAATCAGAACGCAGGGACAGCCAAAAGGGGCAAGGCTGAAGTTAACTGAGCTGGCAGGAATCTTACCTTGGAAGTCAGTGGTTGGGTCCCAGTGGAGTTTGCTCCTCACGTCAGAAATCCTTGTCGTACTGCTAATAGAACTGCGATCATTCCACTACCAGCTGTGGTCAGGGCCTTCCTAAGCTCTGCCCAACAGCAGATAAATAGTAACTGTTTTCTTTGAGTCAAGCTAGAGAAGATGCACCACAGTTCTACATGCACTCAAGTAGTACCTTTAAAGCAGTTAAACAACAAACACTTCTGTTTGAAGTTTCTTAGAAAGAAAACACGATCTACTACAATATTGCGTCAGATACTTTACCTACTAAACCAAGGACTCAGCCTGCCAAACAGAAGCAGATCTAAATGCCCTAATGAGGGCAACATCTTTTTAGTAGAAAAATGGTAAGAACTTCTGGTTTAGTTTATCTGTCCACTGCCTGGAACTAATCCTCCATTGCTGAAATCTAATGTGGGGAATCTAATGTTCCCTCAATGGTAGCAAAATTAAACTCCTGATAACTAGGCAACATGAGCAGATTGATTGAGTGGACTGCTGAGTGGCTGGAAGGAAAAAAGAGATGAAAAGAAATTAGTATAATAAACAAAATGGAACACACTCTTTGTTTTATGGAATATATTCTTCAATATGAGGATCAGAGAGAGGCTTTCACCTAATTAAATTGCAGTTTTCAAGGCTTTTAAATTGGAATAATGTTCCCTGACAATAAAGAATAAATAGTTTTCCCTGACAATAAATAATGGCACTGTGTACCCTTAAAAGCTGATATTCTGACTAGTCCTTTCATTTAACCAAACTAAATGCTTCTTTAAATAAGCACAGAGGCTAGAAAAATTGTGGGATTGTTTGGAGTTTTCTTCAACCAGCAGAGCCTGATACTCCAATTGTTAAAGGCAGCTTTGAATTTTTGCAGCATTGTCCGTGAAATCTTAACAAATTTATGTTAGTCTCTGGAAAACAGTCTTAGCAGAAGCAAGACCAAAATTTAAGATCTAGGAAGTTGGCTTAGAAAAATGCATTCTCAGCTCAATGGACTGAAAGCAGATCTTGACAAAATCATCTCTGTGGCAAAAGGACTTTACAGAGTATTTTGTGAAGACAACCTGCATATGACTGGAACTAGTTATTACACATTGAGTGATAATGAATAAACTGTTCTACCAACTTCATGAACAAAAAATGTATTTCTTATGAAGTATGTATGTAACCTATCCTTATAATATTTCCCTAGCAGAGAACAAAATTTCTACACCCAAAAAATTTCTACCATTCACTGCTATGCGTGTAAATCTATTTTAGGAAAACATCTTCAAATATGAAAGGCCCAATAATAAATCTTTTCATTTAGGGAGAGTGGGAGGATTGACATGTACATTGTGAATACTTAAGGTTGTTCAACATGTGACTTCTCTTTTCAGTTACATTAAGTCCCTCAAAAATATTTAGACTGTAACTCTCTTTTTTTCTACCACTTGAAGAGCTATGGGAAAACTTAGAAAATAATTGCTTCTATATTAAAAAAAAATTATAAAAGTGTGGAATATTTTGGTCACCTTCCATTGTTAGCCATCTCCAAGCACTGCAACAGGGGCTGGGAGGGTATCTGAGCTGTGTCATATCATTAATCAGGGATGCCCTTCTTGTATAAGAAGGGCATCCCTGATTAATGTATAACTCATGTGCACTGGAGTTATTGAACGGCACAGATTTTTCTGAGTGTGTTTGAGATAGCTAAGGCTAGACAGAAATTTCTGTACAAATGCTCTCTCCAATTGTTTGTCTTTTCTTCTCTTAGTGAAAGATGTGAGAGTGTGGTGACTAGATTTTAATTTTCTTTATTAGTACCTACACAGACTAGAGGAGAAGAGTTGTTGACATTACAAGAGAATGCACGGCAGTCGGTTGGAAATAATGAGAAAAGTGGGAGTGAAGCAGACCAGGTGTGAGCTGTAGGTAGGAGTAATCAAAATGGGATGAGGAGGTAGGCTTTGTGTTAGTATGCAAGTTCTGAAAGAGGCTGCTTTTTATATCTATGCAGATATTCAGATCTGCAGCGTGCTGTGTTCACTCTATAATGCAAGATCTGAGCCTTATTTTCTTTCATCAGAAAATCTAGTAAAAGAGATTAAGGCTGACTTTTGTAGTCCTATAAACACTGTAATGGAGTAACTTTGGAAAATAAAAATTTCCATTTTCCAGTCTTAAGAATCTTATTATGGAAACTTAACTGTCCACTGAGTTTGGTTGATAAAATAAGTCGCAGAGAAACTCAGCATTGGGCTGAGTGTAGGTGGAAGGATCAAAGATGAAACACAAAATTCACTGACTAAATGTGACTTGTCCCTTCTACAAGTAGGAATTCTCTAACTACAGAAGCAGAAGGTTACTTTTATGACCCATTAGCCTTGAAAAATATGAGATATGTTATTAGATGACATACATTCCAATCTAATGTACAGGAATCTATCTAATGGCAGTAATTAATTGTACTTATGGGAATCTATTTAGTAAATCAAATTTCAAATCCTTACACTAATATTCCATAGAAATAAATTTTTGTAAAAGTGACTGAATGAATGAAATTTAAATAAAAGTACTTTAGCATTTTTCAAGGATGCTATGTTAGGAAATGGTGATTAATGGTTCTCACTTAGCTAAATATAAGTGCCACCAACTGAAATATTCTGTCTGGGGCTAGGCAGGAATATGGATTTATGCTGAAAATACTGGAAATAACTGAAGTGGATAATGACCTCAGTATTTCCTTTTCACCTGAATACCCCTAGACCAAAAAACAAGTTAACCTTAGTCTGATTACAGTAAAAGTCAGTTTGGAAAAAAAAAAGTACTTTAAAGTTATTTATTTTAAGAGCTCCCTAGCTACATGCAGATTAATTAGCCTTCTGTAGCTTTGTTATCTGATAAAACTTGCACAAATCTTGTCCATCATACCATTAAGTCCTTTACCCTTCCAAATGCTTTTGCTGTTATTTAAAGCTGTTGCTATGTTATAGTCATCTGATTTCCAGGGGGTTACTGGAATAAATGAAGTGCTGTGAAAGTGAATGCATAATTGAGCTACTGAGAAGTTATGTTCATATGCAACATAAAACTAGACAACCTAATTGATAAAGTTACTTTAGTTGTTATAAGTCAGCAAAAGGAAGCTATAAGAACTGTAAGATAAGGTGAATTTCTGGTCTGGCAAGAAACCCTAAAGATCTGTGGGCACAGATGATAGAATAAAAAGCTGAACAAAACACTGAACAAAACATCAACAAGAAAATGTGACATGCCTTAGCAGTTTATTTCATTTACTGCTAACATCTGATAATTGGTGGTCAAGCACCAGGAGAATAACAATACAGTTTGATAAACACTTGCCTCTCCTGGTAAGCGAAGTTTTCTTTCAGGTTGATTCCCTGATTTCCATTTTTGTGTGTTAAATGTGTAATATTCAGGGTGTATTTCGTTTTCTTCGTTTTCGTTTTCGTTTTCTTTTCTATTGCTACTCAATTTTCCATTTCAAGGTTAAATTTAAAGTTTTTCTGTGTGGATATTATTTGAAATAAGATCTGACTAGGAAATGCCTGTGTCGAATCAATGCCAAAATTAATCAGATAAAAATGTGGTATGGCAACCAGACACACAAAAATATCCATTATTATATATTGTTATGACTCCCACCAAAATATCACGCCATCACAGAAAAAACTATTCTATAGGATTCAGTCACTGACAAAGAAGGAGCAATCAACACAAAGTACTCTAATCTTGTCCATCTTGTATGAAATTAGTCTTTGGGAAAGCATGTTGTCTTTGAAAATAGTTCATACCTCAGTAGTTTAAAAACTTGTTTAAGCTTGCTATAAAATATAAACAGTGCTTCCTGGACATTTAAAGACCCCTATTGACTTGCAGGCATAAAAATAGCAGTGGCAGAACACTGACCCATTTTTTATGAGGTCCTGATGCTCCTTAGTTACTTTAGAGATATATTTGCTTATGTTGTATAGTATTAAAATCATAGTTTCATTAAATATTAGGCAGGATAGTTTAATAAGCCTAGTCAGTGTTTTGGAATGATTTCCTTTAATTACTAATTTTCATTTCCATGCCTTAGTGATCTGAACGCCCAGAATCCCAGTGCAGCTGATGTGCAATGTGTTTTTATCTGGTCATTTCCTCAAGCTGCCTACCCGCACTTTCCTTTATTAACCCTGATATACATCTTTGCAAATATTAAGGGACCAGAAGAAGGCTGCTGGGTGGTGAAAACTGAACCTAGTGGTACTGTGCTTATCACGGTACTGTGATGCCATGTGAGAAGGCTGGCTGGAACCCTTAGATATTCATTCACTTCAGATGTTCCAGTGTAGTGGTATGCTCCGTTTTTTGGGGCTGTACTGAATATAACAATCTGGGTATTAGCTGGAATCAGGCAAAAATCCTCATTAATTCTTTTATTCAATTATTAATTTAATATTTTAATGTAGGAGTAATTTAAATACCTGTTTTCATTGTATTTCAAGAATCTTAAAATTTGTTTGTTCAGTTTTCAATATGATGCTGTTCCTCCACATCCCCGACCTAGTCTCTGAAAGCAGAATTTCATTATTTTCTGCCTCGTAAGTCTTATAAAAATGGAGGTGCACTAGGCCAAATTCTCTTAGTTGGCATCAAGGTTAATGCTTTATTTTTGCTGGAAGCTGCATATTTGTTCCAGGAGGAGAAATACAATTCTGGTCAGTCTGTCATCTCCACAGAGCAAGCCCAGATTTTGAAGTTTTTAAATTATCAGATGCAAGCTTGGGAAAAAAAAAAAAGTATTGAGAGTATTTCCTGCTATAATTCACAGCACAGAACTGTGATTAAACCTCAGTAGGAAACCTGATACCTAAAGATCCCCTGCTGTCACATTTACCTGTGCAAACCGAATGGTGTATCAGATTGAGCAGAAGTGATATGTCGGACTTACTAATAAGGCAATTAGTAAACAAAAGGGCAATAGGACAACACATCGGAGTAAAATGACAGATTAATCAGCTGAGATTTGTACCTCAAGGTCACAAAAACTGTATGGTTGTATTAGCATGATGCCTCACTAGACTGGCTGGGAAGCAGAGTTCTCCTTAGGCTAATCTGATACTTTGTTATAATTTGTTCTAGTGGTCCTGATAGCTTATTCAGAATCACTGCACCATTAGTTTAGTAGTAGGACTCATACAATAGCAAATATGGAATTGTGCGAATTGACCAATTTCATTCAGATTTTTGCATGTTTATGCATTGATTTATTGGTAACTTTTCAATAAAATTTGCATTCCTGGATGCTAATTGCAAAGTTTGGTATTTTATCTTTTTTTTTAGATATTGGAGTGGATTATAATGTCAGCCAAACAAGTTCAGTTTACCTGAATTCTGGGGCTGTGTACCATTTGCAAGTATATTCAACTGTACCTTTCCATCCCTTTTTCATTTCCACTGTCCCAGCAATGAACAGCCACATAAAATAATGATATAAGTTTCCACTAAATGTGTACTTCCATCACTGACAGGAAAGGGCATTACTCAGCTTGACTCAAATATGATGGTATGGTGCAGTAGTAATGTGTTCATGTTTTACAGAATTTTGCCTTCTGCCTCCTGGTTGCAGGTAATGTACTCGTAATGATGAGTTGAGAGAAAGATTTGTAAAGTATGTTAATTAGATAATAAAAAAATCAGATTTCTAAAGATGAGCTCTGCTCTTTGTCTTGCCACCATGCTGGATTAGACACTGAGGAAGTTCAGCAGAAAAGCTTAAGTTAGCAATAAACACAGAACTTTTTGCATTTTTTAATTACCCTACTGTGTTAAAATACATGCTATTTTTTAGGGTGAATGTAATCAGAAATTACTCCAATTTTGAAAAACAATGAAGTTTCATTTGCCACTGTACCATAACTGTTGCCCGCAAGCCCTGGATGGCATGAATGAGAACTTTTGGAAATTATTACCTTGTAACTCAGCAGGTGGCTTTCATTAAGGCAATTATATGAATTTACCAAGCTGCCCAAGCATTATCTGAGAGAAGGCATTATTTAGTCTCTGTGCAATTACTAAGTCCTACCACTTTCATGACTTCACTGCAGGAGGTTTAAAACAGCTACTGTTGTCACCTTTTTTTTTTAGCTGCCTAGAGCTAAATACATACGTTTCACAGATAGAATACTCTAGAATCTGGGACCAGACTCCATCATTGGTCTTTAATGGGTACTTTCTCCCACTGGTTTTGATTAAAGATCAATTTTTAGAGTTGGCTGGTGGCTATATATCTAATCATACTTATGCTCTGCTTGTGTAACTGTGCTTTTCTCAAGAGATAAATAAATTCTTTAGTGCTTCAGGAGCCCTGCAATGTACAGAATTAAAAATACCACATATCTTGTACAGTGTCTGGGTGGCTGTATCATATTTACTAAAACTGAGTTGTGCTCAGGTGATGTTCTCATTTTGGCACACAGCTGCAGCTGTGTGTGCTACGGAAGGTGACTCCAGTGGAACATGTGTGGTGCATCTCAGCATCTTTTTTGTTTGTTCATGTTATCATTTTAGTTTATTGTTGCAGTATCCTATTTGATTATATGGAACTCTTCAGATTAAACAGAATAGCCTCTGCTGCAGTTCATCTCCAGCCTGCATCTTCCTCTTGAGAGGAATCAGTCGCAAGGTTAACTACCAAGTAATATTAATAAGTGACAGATTATTGGAAGCCACTGCACCATTTTTTTTGCTTTGATGGAGCCTCAATATCCCTCTGCTGCCACTTCACTGATGTCACTGATGAGACTTCTGAGAAATGCTGCTCAATCTTCATTTTTTTAAGAAAAGAAATTGTAAAACTGTTTTAAAACTCTATTTTATCTATATTTTTGTTGTCATTTAAAACAAGAAGCATCAGTAGTTTCCTTCTGTCCCCCTGCCTTCTCAGCTTGATAGGAATATTTGAGATGAGCTTGCATGATGATGTCATGTTTCATCCAGGTGCTCATTTTGGCAAGGTTTTGACAAATCTGTTAAAGTTTGGAATATGGCTATTGCATATGTCAGCCTCAACTGCATATACAGACTTACTGATAAAGTGGAGGAAATCAGTGTTTATTAATGGTTGGTGTATTTTTTAACTCAAAAGTAACTGGCAGTGAGGTCTATGAGAATTTTAAATTATAAGCTGTGAGTTCCAAGTGGTTTTATGGGAATTAACTAATCACACATGTTGGTATTTCTTTTTATTCCCATATATTGCAGTAGAAACAGCAAAAGAGACTTTCAGGACTGTAATTTGCTAAGGTTTAGTGATTGCAAAGGATACAGTTTCTGCAACACCTGTAACACTGTTTTAAAGATGCCAGATAGTAGTTCCCATTGATGTTGAGCAGAATATAGAACAGTGTGCAATAGATAGGAAGTAAACTAAATGATCCAATTATATTTTTCTTTTTCCTCATATAAGTAGTTTTTACTTGCAAATAAAAGTCTATTTTTCCTTATTCTTAAAAGGGTGTTAAGCAACTTCCTACTGACTTCAGAGTGTCAGTGATGACTCCAGACAGAATTGACATTGGAGGGAAGAGGGGGCACACAGAGATCGTGTGTGTCCTAACAGCAACACCAGGCGTGTTTCTCAATTCACCCACGCAATATGTGCAGAGGATGTGACAGCGTGCGTTTTCGAGTACATCTGCTACATACTTCTGCTCACATATAAGGGAGGAAAGATTCTGGCCCCAGCCTGTAACCCCTGTTGGGTTGTTCCTTGGACAGATGCAGCATCATATGGCAAGAGCTCAGGACAAAAACTTGGGTCAACTTTCTGACACCACCACAGATACTGTCAGAGCAGAGTGCACACCACTGTTTTCCACACACACAAAAAAAAACCCACCAAAAATCCACTTTAACTTGAGCCTTCATAAAGTATTTCATCCTAAATTAAAATATTATACCTTTGCAGTGATTATACTTAATTTATTTTTTAACAATGTCTCAGGCCCATGCTGTTTTTTTCACACTGCCTAAGAGCAGCTTAATAATGCATCGGTATTCGGATCAATTTTTTTGCTTTGGTTGAATTGACCTAGTTTCCTCCATAATCCCCTCCCCTAAAGAAGGAAATATTTAAATATGCTCAATGAAAATGCTAAAGCAAACATTCATAATATTTCTTCCACATGGTCTGAAATTAAAACCGTCTCATCTCCTCAAGTTGTTAAACAAGACTGAATTTCAGGTACAGGTTTGTGCTTTTTAATGAGTTTGCATCCCTATGGCATCATCTGGCAACATCCATGCAGTGTTACTTCATGAAAGGGGATTGCTGCAACAATTGTGAAAATGATGCAGTTTGATTTTGAAAACAGACACCAGTTTTGCATTGGTTTTCCCTATGCAAACACGTAACTGCTCAAAGGCTGATGAGCGCTTATGATGTAAAAATATTCAGAATGTCAGCAACCTTGAATGACCACATTCTGTCTGATATAAATAGCCCATTAATACAGACTAGTTCTTACAAAGCAGCTTTTTCAAATTTGGTTGTCGAAATTCAGTAGCTGCAGGCTACAGCTTACAAAATACAGACATGTTGGTGCTTCCATTAAGAACAGTAATGTATCACGTGCCTTCCTCTCAAAGGTACTTTTCAGCCATTTCAACCTCCCTGTACTCACAGGTATCTATTGACTTGTCCTATTGACACTGACAAAAGAAGAACTTTCATCAGCTTGCACTCAGGGGCAGACTGAAGATTATTATATATGGTATTTACTCTGTGAGTCTGGGTGTAATTCTGTTTCTGTTGGGATTATTCAAACACTTGTCATAGTCCTATAACGAAATGGGATTTTGTGATTCGTTTGCTCAAACAATATTGTTTAAGAAGAATCTAAGTTTATTGTAAACTTGAAGTTGTGGTGTGTATAGATCACATCCATGGCGTTCTTCTACAACCAGTGGTTTTGTGGGGGTCTGTCCCTCACAAGCACTGCTATTTAGAGAGTTCTGAAATTCTCTTGCTTTTTAGTTATTCAGAATAGTCTCTTCCCCAATTTTTTAATTAACTACCAAATATAAAATTAGCTATTAACACAATGTTAATATTTTTTGAGTCAACTAGATTGATAGAAAAGAAAATCAGCCTGCTTTCAACTACCCTGTAGAACTACTGTCTTCTGGATTATGGTGTTTGACAGTGTTAGTATAGTATCTTAGCAAGAGGCTATAGCCCTGTATATATATAATTCTGGAGAAAACATGCTCTTAAAGATGTAGATGTACTTTCCTGAGCATGCTTATCACATGAGATGATTTTTAAAAAGCAGAACACAAGTATAAAACCAAAATCCATCTGATACTCAAGAGATACAAAACTTAACACATGGTCGCTAGATATTTTCCACTTTCATTGACTGCCACAGTTTATGGCTGAATGGAAGTGGTCCACTGCTTTGGTTTTGAGCTTGAGTAAGATTTCAGATGTAAAAAGTCATTACAAAAGAGGAATTAAGAAAGAGGAATTATGAAATAGGAAATGTGGTTGGGTCAGCTGCATACCTCCATGATGCTAATATCCACACTTTCGGTTGTGTTTGACACGTTTGGGTTTTTTTTATGTCATCATCTGTTCAGGTGTCATCTTAGATGGATAATTAGATCTGTTTGTAATTTTGTAGAAAAGCAAATACTGTTGGAAATTTAACAAAACCTACCATAAAGGGCAGAGATTTTGAAATTCTTTGAGTTCTGAAAAGTCTGTAGTTCAAGCAAAAATAGTAATTGGTGTAAAATATTACCAGGTAAGATTCCGTGGTTTATGTTGTACAAGAGGTTACCCGAGTCCATCCTGTTCTTTGTAGCATTTAAGATGTCCTTGCTCACTGATGTGGTCAAGCATGATCTGAATTGAGTGCTGAATCACAGCTCAAGGGGACTCTGTCCAGTCATACTAACCAATGCATTCCATTCCACAGACATAAATATGTTGTATTAAGAATGGGAAATATAAGCAAGAGGTTATGGGTAAGGAAAAATGCCAAACAGAATGTGAAAGAATCAAAAATTACAAAAACTAAGTAGAATGAGAGAGACACAACCAATTTGTGCTGCAAGTGGCATTTGCTCTCAGAAACAAGGGATTCACAGGCACCACAGTGGAGAGGTCTGCAGCTCTCCAGTGCACCTTTGCTCTGTAACTTCTCCCAGTCACAAGACTGGGCATTCTCCTGGCCTACCCCAAAGACTAGTTCGTGTACACCAAGTGAAATGAAATGTGGGTCTCAGAGCACAAGGAGACTGAAGTCCTAGGAGTCAGCTCCAGATTTGGAGAGAAGGGGAGAAGAGAGGGCAGTAACTATGCTGAATTCAGCATCTTCTGCTCTTCTCACCATGGTAAAAGACTGATTAAGATACTTCTTTTTCTTGACATCTTAGAAGGGAAAAATATTTATCATCCTCTCCAACATACGAAGGCAATTAGGAAGACAGGGTTTCAGCTGATTGACAGCAGATGCATAGTACTGAGGTGAAAGTAAATAACAATCTCTATTTTATAGCTTAGCATCAGTTCTGCAAGGATGCACACATGTTCTCTGTTCCATTGACATGACTACAGAAGTGCAGTGAAATCAATTATGTCCTCCTTGCTCTGGTTATTCTCATGCTAACTCTCCCCTCTGTACTGTCTGTCAGGCTCTTGTCTTCCCTTCCTTGAAAGTCTTCTTCCAAAAATAAATACACAATTCTTTTCTACACTTGAAGCAACAAAAAATATGACAAAGGAGCTAAACCCAGATGATACCAATATATTTTTTAAACATCATTTATCAGTCTTTTTTCAGGTTTTTTCTTCATTTCACCCATCTACCTTCTTACCTACGGTTTACCTAAGTCACTTGCTTAGGTTGTGACTTCTTGAAGGAGGCATTTTAGGTCTTTTTATTATTATCATTCTGCAAGCACTGTGGAAACACAGCTGATTATTACTACTTACATATATCATCTCATGCTAAGAAACCCCTAACATTTTCGAAAAAGGTTACTTCCCCACTTAGAAATTTCAGAAAACTGTATCTGGCTTGCTCTGTCGCAGGTCTGAATTGCAATGTACTCTGTCTTGGATTGTGTTTATGGGGGTTTTGATCACCTGTTCATTGCGGTAAAATTACTTCTGCCTCATACCTCTGCTCTTCTGGTGTTCAGATCAGCTTGTCCTTAAGTTGAGCATCATTATTTTAGGCACAGTTGTACTTAGAATTACGTCTTTCATCGGGGGATGAATCATTAAACACCTCTTACATAAGTTAATGAAAAAAATTGTTTAATTAAATTCTGCCTTAGAGAATTCATCAGAAAAGATGCTTCATCATTCAGGTTGTAAACAGAATACTGCTTCTAGACACCTTTACAAAACAAGCTACTAAGTGCACTGTTTCTCCTGTACCTTCTACAGCTTTGTGCTGACTTAAATAGCCGAGCCCTAAATAACTTGTTGCTTTGTTATGAGTCTGTATGGAGTAATTTTTGGTAAGAAGCTAGCTCTTAAAGTACCTGTTCCCCTTCCTGTGCTCCAGTAATCTTAAACCAGCTGCGTTGCCTCCCAGCTGAATTCATGGGAATGAGGCCCATCATCATAACAATAATACCTGCTGAATCTCACTCACTACAGCTCCTGCTGGGAGAGGTAATAAAATGTGCATTTCTCTGTGCCTGTGAGGGCTGACACAGTACAAGGAGGATTCACTTCCAAGTTCAGATTTTCTAGCTGTAATTTACCTCTCTCACACTTTTTGTAATCTTTGAGTAGTGTGGGAAAATAACTTTAGGTTATGTCTGAGGAGACTACCCGCAGAAGCTGAAAAAAGTCTGAGGTCTGTATTCATGCTTTCAGGAGTATTGCTTGGTGAGAGTGTTGTATTCTGTGCTCCACAGGAAAGAGAAAACAAAGCCGAGTATGTCTTGCTCCGCAGCACAAATGAGATCTGTGCGAACAAACCCTTGTCTGCAGCAGGCCTTTACCCAATGAACATTCAGCACACAGACACTCATAGTTTTGGTAGGAATCGCTGTGGGGGAGAAATGATCTGAAACATTACCATTTACCTTCCAGCTGCAAGTTTGTTTCTTGAAACATTGACATTTCACCTATAATTTAATCTCTATTAGTAATTGAATTGTGGAAGCTCTTTTCCCTAAGCGCTAGACCATCAGAGTGTGTATGGAGTCCACCAGTAAATATTACTAAATATCTGTGTAGTCTTACAGACACTCAAAAATATATAGCGGTGTGCACAAAACCAGATATGCTCTTTTTCAAGTTAGTAACATACAGTAACCATCTAGTTACTGTACTGGGAAACTGGAACTGGTGGCCCTGCTTGAGCAAGGCACTTGGATGAGATGACCTTCAGAGTCACTTCCATCCTCAACTAGTCTGTGATTCTGTGACATGTTAATTTTCTTTCTTCAGCTCAATCATACTGTACAATGATGTCTTTCAAAATGATTCATCTAGCAGAGTCAACAAATGTCACTGTTTTAAAATACTTCTTTAGTAAATATCCTAGAGGGGAGATTTTCAAATGCTTTAAATTAAAATCAGTACCTTTATATTTTTCTATACTGAATGATATTTTGTTTAAGTAAAGAAATCTGCAGGAGATCTTTTACAGGCATCTAAAGGGTGACATCAGAGATTAGATTCAGGAGAAATTGCTATATATTAAAAATATAATCAGATAATAATAGGAATTGAAAGAAAAGCTTTTTAAAATCCATTTCAATTGCTTGTCATGTACAGTGATTGAACAAGAAGCTATATTCCATACCAAGAGGATTTAAATGTCACCTTACTCAGTTTGAGAACAAAAAGATTTTCAGTTTATGTGTTCTATGTACATAGAAGAGGGAGCAGAATGGATTTGTTGTGCTAAAATCATGACTAAAGTGGTGCTGAGCATAGATAAAGGGCTTAGTGTGGCTACACAAACAACGTTTGTTTATGGACTTCAGTGCATTGCAAAAATGAGCCCTGATTAGATCTGAACCCTACAAAGAGTTTAAGGGGCTTGGTGGCCCCTTAATCTGTGTTTGGTAGTCAAACTGACTTAGTAGTAATAAAGTTATGTGAGTGTATATGTTTTTATCGTTCTTCAACTCAAATTACATTAAGCATTATTTTACAATCAAATAGAATTAGATTTACAAATGCCTCAAGCAAATAATCAAGACTAGTTGCATCTATTGCTTAAAAGCAGTGAGATCTGACATACGGGACTCTTTTTCTGTGAACTGTGCTATAGATACCATGATCACTAATAACTCTTTGCAGAACAACATTTTAAATCTGTCAGCATTTAGAATTTACAGATTACCCAAGGATTATATGACACTTGTAAAAGTTACATAATTGCTATTATCTATGTCTATAAAAGCACAAGCAGTTCTTAGGCATATACAGCCTTGGCCAATATATACAAGCACAGTCTTTTGACTAGTGTTTGGATTAATTTCAAAGTGACAGACTCCCAGTTCAGTGTCCAGACATACATCTTTGGCATCTATTTTATTACCCTTGTAAATAAATCCTTGCTGTTCTCGAGGAATACAAGTTAGTTCCTAAAACTAACAGGGATGATTGTAGGGATTGTTCTGGTTTTGTTAAATCAGTAGTTGCTGTGGCCAGCTTATTCATTAATATTTCTGAATCAATTCCATTTAGAACCCCCAGTCCTGTTCCTAATATCCCAGTAAGATCCCTTCTACTCCTGAAGCATGCTTGCTTCTGTAGCCATGTTGCCCATCCCTTAAAGGATGTGTTTAGGAAAGAAGTGCAGACTGGCTGTACTTCTGAGTTATTAATTTGCATTAGTAATTCAACACGTTTGAGAGACCACTCTGGATTAAACAATAATTGCTTATGGCCCGTATTTCTAATTACATATGGACTGACTTCATAGATTTTAGGTTCCAGCTTGGGTGGTGTGGTCTGGGCTTGAGGGCCTGCAGTCAGTTTAGTTCTTGTGATGGACTCAGTTGTCATAAGGATGGCATTTCTTTCAAATTTAAGTGAGAGTCCCATAGTATTCTGGCTCCAAAGACACACCACCATAACAGTCTGTGTTAGAGTAAAATTATGCCAACAGTCTGATTCATTTGGATGACTACATATTTCCTCTACAGTAGCAGTTGAAACATAGATTTTGCATGCTTTCTCATGGGTAGTCCTGTTAATCATTCGGCACCCTATTCTGATGATCCTATTCTGTAATTCCTGAAAGTGTCCATCATTCCCACAACCCTGACTCTATTATTGCCAGTCATGCTTTTTGTATATCTGATCCCCATGTATGACTACAGTTGATAAGTTTAGATCTTTAATTACTTGCCAATCTCCCATGTAACCAGTGGCTTGGTTAAAGGATTTGGACCAAGGCCATCCAGTATTGTTCTGGCTAGAAGTAC